>JAFISE010000039.1:0-221319 GCA_022560025.1 Stagonosporopsis chrysanthemi | reverse complement strand
GGGGGGGTGGGGGGGGGGGGGGTTGGGTGGGTGGGGGGGGGGGGGGGGGGGGGGGGGGGGGGGGGGGGGGGGGGGGGGGGGGGGGGGGTTGTAGACGTAGCGAATAGAGAACTGGACTTGTTCTCCACTTAGACTACCACTAGACTCAGTGCTCTGTGTATGTGTGTGTGTGTGTGTTTGTGTACAGGTGCGTGTAGGCGCGTGGTGCTAATCATCTACCCCCCCCCCCCCCCCCCCCCCCCCCCCCCCCCCCCCACCCCCCCCCCTCCCCCCCCCCCCCCCCAACACCATGCCCCAATTGCTCGCCCGCCCCGGCCGCAACGCCGTCCGCCAGGCCAAAAAGGCAAAGGAGATCCGCCACGTCAAGGGCGCCATCGTCTGGCACGAGAAGCAGCGGCTGCAGCGCAAGCAGAAGATGAAGGACCAGTGGGAGGAGAAGCAGGCCAAGCTGCAGCGCAACCGCTGGGACCACGAGCAGATCGCCCAGGTCAAGCGCAAGGCCCTGCGCAACGCCGCCGAGGACTGGAAGCTGGGCCCCCTGCGCCCCAACCGCGCCGTCAACGTCGCCGACGGCAAGTACGCCGTCGTGTCGCCCGGCCAGGTCCAGAAGCCCGAGATCCCCACAAAGGTCTGGAAGCGCAAGAACGACGCCCGCGAGAAGCGCGGCATCGTGCCCGCCTACCCGCTGGTCGTCGACGACAACAAGTACTTCCCCATCGTCAAGGGCGACCGTGTCGTCGTCGCCAAGGGCAAGGACAAGGGCAAGATTGGCACCGTCCTGAGCGCCGTGCCGCGGACCCACGAGTTCATTGTCCAGGGCATCAACATGGTGCGTAGACGCTTCACCTTCTCCTGCAGCGCACGTGAGACTGACTCTGCAGGCCTACTACGACTCGAACATCTTCAATGCCGGCGACCAGGACCTGGGGCCCAGGCGCGAGAGCGAGATGCCCATTGCTATGGAGGACATCCGTCTCGTCATCCCCTATGCCTCGGCCTCCTTCACCGCCAGTGGCCAGAACATGTACGAGGACGTGGTCGTCGACAACATCCTCATGGAGCGCCACACCACCGGCATCGACCCCTTCACCGGCACCGACTACGGCAACACCGAGATTCCCCCGCAGCACCAGTACGACCCTGAGACCGGTCTCCCCATCTTCCACCGATACATCGCCGGCACACGCTACCGCATCGCGTGGCCGTGGGAGTCCGAGACCAAGGCCGCCGACAGCGCCGCCCCCACACCGAACAAGAAGGCTGCCCAGGGCTGGCTGTCAAAGACACTGGGCACGCTCCGCCACCCCATCACCACCCTCCAGAGCTGGCGGAACCCCACAACCAAGAAGCCCGCCAAGCGCGCGCCCTCCACCCTCCCGCTCTCCACGCAGGTCGAGAACATCGAAGCCAGCGAGCGAAGGAAGCAGCGCCGCGCCACCCTCCGCAGCGAGGACCCCAAGCACAAGGACGCCCACGATGCAGTCGACACAACGCGCAACATCGTCGAGGGTTCCGAGTCGATGAGCTACACGCTCGTCGCACCGCCCTTCCCCGAGACCCTGGCCCAGGAGCTGCGCAGCGACATCTTCGAGCTGACGCAGAACGCCCGCAACGACCCCGACGCGCCGCACCAGGCCGTCCGCGCCAAGTTCCTCAGCCCCAAGGCACAGGCGGCGCAGGAGTTTGCCCAGAAGAAGGCCCGCGCCGCAGAGCGCATGAAGACACCCATGCAGCTGCGGTGGGAGCAGGAGCAGGCCAAGAAGAAGCTCGCGCAGAAGGAGGGCCCTGCCGTCGACACGGACACGCTGCTTGCCGCCCTGGGCCAGCACATGTTGGCCAACGGCGTCAGGCCAAAGAGGAGAGCCAGCCAGACCGCGGAGCTGGACTAGTGGCGATGAGGAGGTCGTTTGCATTTGCATGAATGAGGATGTCACTTGTAGCATACTGTAAATCCAAGGTTGAATTCGTTGTACATTAGGCCGCGACGACGTTGTAGGACAATGAGACGGGACAGCACTCGATTATGCCATCTTCTTCACATGTGACTTCGCGTTCGCGTGCTAGCGCTCAAACAACCACGTACGTCTTTCTCCACACCACCAGCACACAAGTCCACACCAACCATGTCTCGCCGCGATCCAACCCACATAGCAGCCCTCGTACCCTAACACCACCAAGCCCTCGTACCCTAACACCACCCAGCCCTCGTACCCTAACACCACCCAGCCCTCACAACCCACCCCGCCGCGCCCGCAATGGCACCCCCACTCTCCGCCCTCTACACGCTCTCCTTCCTCCTCGCGCTGCTCACCACCCTCCTCGTCGCCAGCACGCTGCGCCTGCTCGCCATCCTGCCGCGGCCCCATCTGCGCGCCCGCTCCACGAATCCCGATCCCAATCCCAGTGCCAGTCTCAGTCCTAACCCCACCCTCCATGCCCGCCCCGCGCGCGCGCGCATCCTGGTCGTGCTCGGCTCGGGCGGCCACACGCACGAAATGCTCGCCCTGCTGCGCGACCTCGATACCCGCAAGTACGTGCACAGGACGTATGTGGTCAGCAGCGGGGACGCGTTTAGTGCGCAGCGCGCCGTCGCGTTTGAGGCCGGGTTGGAGGCGGCGGCTAGGAAGCGGGGCGGGCTGGGGGACAAGGCGAGGATGGAGGGTGTGGAGGGCGCGTCGCGGGGTGCTGTTTCTACAGGGGTTACAGAGAAGAAGGCGGAGGAGGAGGAGAGGAGGGAGTTGAGGGACAAGGCAGACGAGCCCTCCAACGTCGGCCCGCAACACTACACCATCTCCACGATCCCCCGCGCGCGCCGCATCCACCAACCCCTCTACACAACCCCCTTCACCGCGCTGCGCACCCTCCTCGCCGCCTTCGCGCCCCTCCTCGCCCGCCCCAATTCCTCCCCCAACAACAACAACAACAACAACAACAACAACAATAACAACAACAACAACAGCAACAACAACAGCAACAACAACAGCAACAACAACAGCAACAACAACAGCAACAACAACAGCAACAACAACAACGACGACCCCCCCCTCCCCCACCTGATCCTCACCAACGGCCCCGCCACAGCCGTGCTCCTCGTCCTCGCCGCGCTGCTGCTCCGCTTCCTCGACGTCCGCGGCGCCCACTCGCGCCGCCTGTGCCGCACCATCTACGTCGAGAGCTTTGCGCGCGTCAACACGCTCAGCCTGAGCGGGCGGCTGGTCGTGCGCGCTGTGGACCGGTTTGTCGTGCAGTGGGAGGCGCTGGAGGGGTATGCGGGGCGCGCCGAGTATGGGGGGATTTTGGTGTGAGGTGAGATGAGATGAGATGGGATGGGCCTGTGTGTGTGTGTGTGTGTGTGTGAGATGCGTGGGAGAGAGACTGCGCGGCTATACCTCACATCTCTAGATCAAGACAAGCAGTCAAAAATCTCACAGGGCGTGTGTACGACGGAGCTCCTTTCTTTTTTTGGGCCGATCATACTTCGATGCTACCATGGCTCATTCTTTTACAATCACCGCCGGATACAACGACCAACATTCGACTTCAACATCCTGGAGGAAAAGAGAGGGGTGAGCACTACACACGTGTCTGCGCAAAAGAGAACGAGCATCCATGCAGTCGGTGTTGTAGTCAACTTGGGGGGTCTATTGTCCCCGGGTCACAATCACTCCAAAAGCAACGAGCTTCTTCGTACGCCGTGGAAAGACGCAGAGTGCTGATCCGGCGGAAAACGATGCATTACTGCGCGAACAAAACCGTCTACACGAGATCGTCCGTCGCCAGTCTTCTCTGATCGACTTGCCCGTCCATGCTTAACCCTCTACACCCCAACTCCAACCCCTCACCTACAACTGATACCGGTAATCCGGATTCATATCGCCCAGCTCCGTCTTCTCGTACTCGGTCAGGCTGATATCGCGGGCGATCTTCTCGCGCTGCCGGTTCTGCCACGAGCAGGCCACGAAATACAGACAGCAGCTCAGCGCGCTGAGGCAGACAAACGCGATGCAGATCGAGTATCCGGGAATGTACTTGGGCGCGTCTTTCTTGAGGAACGCAAAGACGGCGATGATCCCGCCTATATTACCGAAAGATACTTGAAACGCGCTCCCAACAGAGCGGCGATGGTGTCCGCCAAGGTTCATGTTGAACTGGTGGCGTTAGTATGGGGTTGCGGGGGTGAGTTGGTGGAGTGGGGTCGAAGGCGAGGTTTGACAGGGGTGAGGTACGGGAAGGCGAGGAGTCAGAGCTGTAGAGTGGGAGAGAGATGGCGAGGGCCGATGAATAAAAGCAGTGACTTACCCAGCATACAATAACAGGCATGGCTGTGTATGCGCCCATAGCAACCAGGAAGAGCGCGCCATACTGCAGATCCTGATTGTCGTGCACCGAGATCAAGATCGCAAAGCCGGCGATACACACGCAGATTGGGATGATGGTGAACAAGAAGCGGTGTTGCAATCGGTCGGAGAGATAGGCGACCAGCATCGAGAATCCAAAAGCGGCGGCCCACGGTGGGACAGAGTGTAGCTGCGTCTGGATACGGCTGTAACCGTATGTCTGGAGGATTGCCGGCGAGAAGTAAGCGTATCCGTACGCAGGTACAATCAACCCAAAGTACATGAAGCCGCCGATTATGATCTTGAAGTCCTTGAACACGCGCCCAACGTCGCCAGCGGTCATCTTGCGTTCGCGGGCAGATTTGCCCTGTTCAACCTGCAAGCGAGCTATGATGAATGCACGCTCGTCTTCTGTGAGCCACTTCGATTCCTCGGGGAAGTTGGGTAGCAAGAAGAAAAAGAAGAATGAGGCGATAACGGTAAGAAGACCCTCGAGGATGAAGATCCATCTGTGCTAAGTCAATTGAAACTCATACAACGCCACGGTCGTGCTTACCTCCACCCGTGGTATCCGGCTATGCCATCCATCTTGCCAATGGCACTGGCAAGCAGACCTCCGAATGCGCCAGCCAGTGTGGTCGAAGAGAAGAAGAACGAGTAACGTTTCTGAGCCTCGTGACGACGATAGTACATTCCGATGAGATAGAAAGCGCCCGGGAACATTCCCGTCTCTGCAAGACCGAGGAAGAAGCGTGTTGCGAGTAGTCCCGAGTAGTTTTGGACAAAGCCTTGCAGTAGAGTGATGAGCCCGAACGCGAACATGCAGATGGACAGCCAGATCCTGGGCTTTAACTTCTTGAGGATGACGTTGCTGGGGATTTCAAATAGAATGTAAGGGACGAAGAAGATGACCAGAGCTACGTTGTAGCGATTGCCCGTGAGCTCGAGATCTTCTGAGAGACTGAATACATTCGCGTTGGCAATGTTGACACTAGCATCGTCAGCCCATCACTTGATATAGACATCTGAGAGACTTGGGCATACCGGTCCAGGAAGGCTAGTAGGTACATGATGCAAAGCCAGGGAATGACATGGAGGTCAATCTTCCGGAGCAGCTTGGCTTCGGTTGTATGCGGCGGGCATTGGACGAGGTCGGGGGCTTCGTCATGGTAGTCACCGTTGTACTGAGGTTCCGCCTTCTGGGCGTCGAGATCGGGAGACGTTTGGACGTCTTCTGCCTGCTGTTAGCAGGTGTTCTTGAGTATTGCAGCTTGGGCCGGCCAGCTAGAACACCACGCGCGCTAGCACAGGCCTAGACGAAGCTTGTGCGATCTACAAGACCACACAAGCATTGATTGCGCATGTAGAGCGAGTGGGTCTGCGATATTGAAGAAGCTTGACTTACTCTCCTTCTTGAAAAACATCGTGAGCAGATACGGGTGTCGTTGCCGCGCTCGAAAGCTTGTCGACTTTTGTGCCTATCCTCTGCTGTTCTCGCTATTTGGACCACGCGATTGGTCACACTAAGCTGCAGTGGTTACCACTGTACCACCTCCGCAGCCCGATTCGAAATGTGAGATGAGGAGAGAGGATGCGCTGCAGGCTGCAAGTTAAACATTTCCCAGTCATCCTGCTCGCTTACTGTGGCCGAGGTCGCTGGATAACCATCAAGGTCACCTCGCTAACCCCGCGATGCTGTGGGGCGGGTCTATAAAGGGTGCCCACAGATGACCGAAAGAGGCAGCTGCTTATGCCCTTCCCCAAGGTACGCAGGTGTGGCTGGCGAAGAACCACGTATAAGCGCACGTACGGAGAGCTCGCTGACCCTTGCATATGACGCATTTTGCCGACAGGCGTCAAGTCCGTCCCAAAGGCCGAAGCGCCAAAGATGGGCGCAAAATCGCAGTAGCAGTCGCCGCCAGGCTCGTATGACGACGAAGGATGCAACTTGGCGTGGTGTCGGATGTTACAGAGGATCGCCGGTTGTGGCGCACTGGAAGAAGGTTAGGCGACTATGCTCTCGGAACGGCATCGGCGCAGATTGTGAGTCGATGCACTCGCAGACATTTTGCAAAATTTATGCACGACTCTGCGAAGGCCCGACCTTGCCTCCCAAACGCTCCTTCCAAGCCGGGGCCGGCGCGCCGTGTCAGGTGAAGGACGAAGGTAGGATCGCGCTGGGATAGGGCTGGATCCGATGCGGGCTGCTCGGCGGAGTCTGGCCATGGTTCCGAGCTGGCACTTTCAGAAGCCTGGGCGACACTGCAATCGCTCAACGTTCACTTTTCCGCCGACCTGTCGTCACCTTCTCTACACTCACTTTTCAGCCTCAACTCCGGGATTCCGCGCACCTTCATGCCACATAGCGCAGCTTCTGGACTTCACAGTGCGCCGGCAACGCTCCCCTCTCGTTCTCAGTCGCGGGCAGGCTGATCAGCCATGGTGAATGTAAAAAATGTGGCCTTTAAAGTCAACAAGCAGACGCCAGTCTCTCAAACGCCCCCTCAGGCATACGGCACCGTCATCAACTGTCGAAGGCCAGGTGGCAAGCGGGCGTTTAGGGAGACGAAGGAGGTGCGGTCGCATTCCGTGCCGTTGACCAATGTTTCGGGCGCCAGAAAGCGCAAACGCGACGGCTCAAAGAGCGAGGAACTCCAACGTCAGATTGCTTTCATCACGTCGTCTCCAGCAAATGCACAGGCTGCACTTTCGGCTTTGCGACAGAATGCGCAGCCCCTCATCAACCAGAGGCTGAAGCAGGTCAAACCTACTCGCTTCAGGAAGGGCAAAGTACTGGAAAAGGGATTCGACCTCGACACCTGGTTCACTATTCTTACGTTCTCGGACCCTGCGCAATTGCTGGAGATGCGCTTGAAGATCCCGTCGTGCTATCGCTTTCTGAGAGACAATCCTATGCTCTGGGTCCACAGCCGGAACAACCATTATGGCGACGACATGCCGGAGCCGCCTTCGGATTTGGACGAATTCCAGTTTGCACACCTTCGACATGGTCACGGCTGCATGAGCTGCGGGGCGCCGAGCACACGCAAGACGTACTGGGCCTTCCTTCGACGGTGGTGCAAGACTTGTCTGCAATCCAAGACTGTCAAAGAGCACGACGCGTTGATCATCATGCGCAATGCAGGTATAGACGACGTCAGCTTTCTTCGCAAAAGCCTTCCGTCTGGTGTGTTCGATTCCTGGGGTAACTTCGTCGGTGTTGGGCCTGCCAGCACGCATTCACTGAAGACAATCTACCTGCTCTCAGAAGTGCAGAAGCTCGAGAATGAAGTTCGTGATGCTGCTGCATCCCATCCGGAGACGTGGTCTGCCGAAGTACGAACACACATGGCGCAGAAGTTCATTCGTGTCGACGAGCGGCGCGCATTTGCACGGAAAATGGAGCTCTGGGAAGAAGCAACACGCAGCAACAAGGCCACCGACTATCAGGCAAAGAAGGCGGCGCGCAAACTCTACTTTGAGCACAAAGCGTCGCAACTCGACCTGCCCATCAGCTTAAAGGAGATGGAGGCGTGCCCTTCCTACCGCCGTGCTGTCGCTATCCCCAAAGATCCCAACAACACGTCCTGGCAGCAACTCAAGCCGAAGCTCGAGAAAGAAGTCGCCGAGCTGCGCCTCGGACGATCTACCGCCGATACACGTCTCGTCACAATGTCAGCGTCAGCTTCCGGGACGTCGACACCGACAGGAATGCACACACCTCAGCCTCTCGTCCACCCGGTATCAGGAATGCCGATCATCCACCTGCCGCTACCCCCTCACCACCAGCGCTTTCCTCAACTTCATCTCCATCCTCATCTGCATCAACCGCATCCCCACCCGGCTCACCCGCATCCTCACCTGCATCCTCATCTACATTCTCATTCACATCTCCATTCACACCATCACCCGCACCCACCACCGTATTGAAACCTGGGCATTCTTACTCATCCTTCCTGTTTATTTTGTCTTTGAGGTGTTCGCTTGCATAATCACGCATGGAGTTGTGGGTTCATAGCTTTGGCGTTCACAGACGGGGCATTGCATGTACGGCGTTCACAGGGCTAATAGTGACAACTTCTTTGAAATAGTTCTGGTTGATACTTGGGTGGAATGGCTGCTAGGCCTCATCAATACACATTGTAGTTATTCGACACCACCGCTTCCTAAGCTCATACGCACCGGCAGCGAAATTTCGGCAGCCTTACGGCATGTTCGGCATCTTTCTTGAGGGCGGTCAGCTCGAACTAGATTAGCGGAGATGGAGGAACAACTTGTCTGCAGTGTTTTCGACATCATATGAGAGTGTTACATGTGTCAGGCAACGAGTCTGGAGAACCACGCTATCCCACTCTTTGCCGCACCGGGGCGGCGACGGCATGTGGGCACGGCGAATATCTAGAGGTCTCGGCGGTGGGAGATGACAAAACCTCAGAGCCGATTTGCTGCCGAGAGTGGAGCAGGTGGATACCGTTGTGCTCCAAGTTCGTGACAACAGAGGAGCGGGCCGTGATGTGAATACAGTAGATGCAACAACGTGAACGAAGCAGAGGAAATCAGCCCCCATACAATATGCAGGTCGGATTCGCGTGTCCGCAGAGCCTCGTTACCCCTCTTTTAGACCCAGCCCTGCGTTGATCCGGACACATCCAGCCAATGAGACGGCCAGGAGTGCGGATGAGTAGGAGGCGGATTGGAAAGCTACAAAACCGCAAGCATCCCACGCCAGCTTGGGCGAAACAACAGCTCCTGCGCGTCCGCATGGTGCGGAATCACCGTCTCTGACCGGTCAAATATGGCAGCTCCCTCCCTGACAGATGCCACGACCTCGGCTCCTGTAATCACTGCAGTCCAGACGATTGGCAATTGTAGCGCTGCTAATTGGCCGATCGGCGCGAAGCCTCCACTTCTTTTATCGCGTTTTCTAGAAGATGTTGCCATCTTTGCTGCCCCGGATCACTTGTCCCTTATAAGCGTCCGCGCCCTGGCTGATTGATCGCCTTCATCTTCGCTTTCTTTGATAAACCAAGTGTCTACTTTGGCTGCCATTGAGCACTGCCTGTCTACTACTTCACCTAGCATACAGGGTCCTCAGTCACACACTGCCAACACACCACAATGGCATCTGCCTCGCGAACTTTCTCCCGCGCGCTGCGCATCGCTGCTCCCTCTCTGCGCTCCACTACCACACGCTCCGCCCGCTTCGTTGCGCCCGCCCAGAATGCTTTCCGCAGCAAGCAGTGGCAGCGCGGCTACGCCACGGGCAACGAAGAGGCTGGCGAGAAGTACGAGGGCAACCCCACTGGCATGTTCGTCGGCGCTGGTGCCCTGCTAGTCGGTGCTGCCGCGTACGCTGCCTACACATACAAGCCTGAGTTGCTAGGCCTCGAGGGCAAGCCCAGGGCGCCCTTCGTCCCTCGCTTTGAGAACTACCAGGAGGTCTACAACCACATCGCGAAGCTGCTCGAGGAGCACGACAACTACGATGATGGCAGCTACGGCCCCGTCCTGCTACGTCTGGCGTGGCACGCTTCCGGAACGTGAGTATCCTACTGTGTCCACCGATGCTGCCCACCATCTGACACCACACAGCTACGATAAGGAGACCAACACTGGCGGTTCCAACGGCGCCACCATGCGCTTCGCCCCCGAAGGCGACCACGGCGCCAATGCTGGTCTGAAGGCTGCCCGTGACTTCCTTGAGCCCGTCAAGGAGGCCTTCCCCTGGATCACCTACTCTGACCTCTGGATCCTCGCCGGCGTCGCTGCAATCCAAGAGATGCAAGGCCCCAAGATCCCCTACCGCGCCGGCCGCAGCGACCGCGACCTTTCCTTCTGCACACCCGACGGCCGCCTGCCTGACGCCTCCAAGGACCGCAGCCACATCCGCGCCATCTTCGGCCGTATGGGCTTCGATGACCGCGCCATGGTGGCTCTGTCCGGCGCCCACGCCCTGGGCCGCTGCCACACGGACCGCTCCGGCTACGACGGCCCCTGGACCTTCAGCCCCACCACCCTCACCAACGACTACTTCAAGCTGCTGATGGAGGAGAAGTGGGCGTACAAGAAGTGGAACGGCCCCAAGCAGTTCGAGGACGTCAAGACCAAGACGCTGATGATGCTGCCTACCGACATGGAGATTGTCAAGGACAAGACCTTCAGGAAGTATGCTGAGCTCTATGCCAAGGACAGCGACGCCTTCTTCAAGGACTTCTCGAGTGCCGTTGTTACCCTGTTCGAGCTTGGCGTGCCTTTTGAGCAGCCCGAGGACCAGAGGTGGGTCTTCAAGAGCTCGTTCGACTAAGTGCGTACGAGTGACGAGGGAGAGCAGCCGCGGAGGATTTCATTTCATGTCGGGATATCCAGCTAGATCAACTAGACCGTTGTTTTTTGTAAGCTGAGGATGAGAATTGTATTATCGATGTCATCAAGGATAGGCTGTTTAGACTATATCAGTACAGAGTAGAGTATCAATTGCAAACAGAAACACGATACTTCACCTGACTATTCTATTCATATTCCGTGATATCGACAGTAACGCTGGCCATCTGCGCAGTCCACAAAATAGTGTTAGATGTAACTTGATCTTCTCGTTACAGGCCCCACTGAACATGTGAACACACTCACATTCATTACCCGTCAGCACGTATCTATGAGGGCAATGACCATCCACTCAGTCTTGCATGAGCGTATGTGCAAACTGTTTCTGCTTCCTCTCCCACCACGCCTTGTGCTCGTGTTCGAGTCCCCGCAAGTCTGCACTGTGCTGTTTGCCGAGGGCGGAGACTTCTTCTTTGAGTTTTTGGACGTCTCCTAGAGGTAGGTCAGAAGCAGTCGGGACGGGCTTTTGGTTTCCTGATGCCTGAAACAGGAACTCTGGAAATAACGTCATCAAGTCTGGACTGGCGAACGATACATGTTTCCTCTTTCTCTTCTCTTTTGCAGGTTTGCCATCCTCGGGCACGAAGAGTGTTGATTCGGCTTTGGATGCTGGCGAGGAGGCATCCGCAGCTGCATTGGCGGTCGACAGCAAATCAGCAATATTGGTTTCACCCAGACAGACGACGCCTAGTTGGAAGATTTCAGCCATGACGCCCTCCCACTGTCGCTGCAATGCTTTCATCTGCTCCGCCTCAGCTCGTATGTGCTCTTCGAAGGCCCGGAAGCGGTCGAGCAATGAAGTCTGGATACGCTCGACTTCGCCAGAAGGCTTTGTCCTTTGGAGGTAAAACCGGTAGCTGCCAAGAGGGTGATAGAGCTTCTGAACCATTCGCTGATACTTGACAGGCACCGTGAGCCTGAGTGGCGAAGCCTGAGAGCCCTCGCTGACGGGGTCCGATGAGGCGTCTTGGAGGTTGCTCTCGTAAAGTTTGTTCAGCAACGTGTCGAGATCTCCATCGATCTTGGTAATAGCAGTGGCGTACAGGTGACGGCGGTACTCTTCGCTCTTTTCTGGAAAGCACGTCAGCTAAGCGCCACTGGCGAGCTGACATGTCGCTCTTGCCTTTGAAAGCCAAAGCGAGCGGATGCACCTCTTCTTCTCTCTTTCGGTCTTTCTTCGTGACGGTCGACTTCTGTGCACTGCGGGTGCTGGGTTGTTGCGGTGTATCGAGGTTTCGTGCCTTGAAAGGACCAGCTGCGGAGACGGTCACTACCTTTGAGAGGGGTTTACTTGGGTTCGGTGTCTCGAGAGCATCTCGATGGCGTGCTTGCATAGCGGAGGTCGCGCTTTTGCTGTTCATTGAGACCTGGGAAGGCAGAACGATGCGTGGTGAGGTGAGGTGGAACAAAATGTCAACAAGCCGACCCGGTCAGGAAGGCACGATGGACTGTTGTGAAAACCAGCCACACAGACAATTAATAGCTCGAACACAGCTTCGAGCATACTGACAAGGATGCAAGCTCGCACGCTCTCACTTTAGCGCGCGTGCTGCTAGGAGATGAGGTATCTGTACTTTTCACAATACGCTGCTCGCTGCCATAGAGCAAGACTAGGCTTCCAGGCTATATAGTACAATCATTACGTGCTTTGCATGTTTGCCTCTTTCAAGTCCCCTACTCATATTACTGAGTTCTTACTTCTGCTCACCCTCAGCAGGCACAACAACGCCCTTCTCCTCAAGCATCTTAGCCAACGAACCGTCCTGGTGCATAGTCATAAGAATATCGCAACCACCAATGAACTCCTTATCGACGTAGAGCTGGGGTATCGTGGGCCATTCGGAGTACTCCTTGATTCCTGTCGCATTTGTCAGCTCGCTATCCTCACGCCATCTCACTAGACCTCGAGCTCTACAGCCAAAGGCGCGCAAATAACGTACCAGCCCTCAAGTCCTGGTCCTCGAGCACGTTGAATGCTGTGAACTTGTCTGGGTCGACACCCTGCATGCCCAGAATCTGAATACTCGCTCTTGAGAATCCGCACTGTGGTGTCTCTGGTGTTCCCTTCATGAACAGTACGACGGGCGAGGAGGCGACTGCACGGTCAATTGCGGTGCGCACTTCATCGGAAAGGCATCGGATTTGGAAGGGTGTGAGGAAGCGTGTGCTTGGGGCGGTGCGGGCGGAGGTTGCGCGGGTGGCGGCGCGGAATGCCTGGTGCTGTCAGACGCCAGTTATACAGAACGAGAAGCTGTGTCGGAGTACGGAGTACGAACCTGAGGAACTGCACGTCTTGCGAACATTGTGTGTTGTGTGAGTATCGTAGAGATGGATGATGGCACCGAGGCTCTTCGTCTCGCCGCAAAATCATGGATGAGGTAATCGAGCTAAGTTATCATATCACGACACTCCGATTGGCCATTGAAATCATCTTCAAAGGAGCGTGTGATGTAAAAATAAGTAATTAGTCAATTGCTACTTCGCGGACAATTCAAGGGGAATCGTTGACACATCGAGCGAGAGGGTAATAATTGTTTTGATGGTCATTCGTCTTTTCCCATGACGCGAAACCAGAACGCCATGCTATATGCAAAGAAAACGTGCTTAAGGCTTTTTGTCCACCCGAAATTTTGAGACATCCGTGCCCTTTTGGTCTATTCAATGTCGCAAAATAAAACACAAACGTGGGTCGAGGTCTATTGCTCGTTCACGACGTGACCCCACTGGTGGTCCTCCATGCCATCACTCCCCCACATGATGCCCTTCAGCCATGTCCTGACAACATCGGCATAGGCGCCAACCTGACCCTTGGCCATGGGAACATTGATATCTTCGCCACGGAAGTGGATCTGGCTGATAGGAGTGACGAACCAGGCGGTTCCAGCAGCGAAAGCCTCGACAAGACGACCCTCCTTGGCAGCCTCCAAGAGCTCGAAGATATTGAACTTGCGCTCAACAACCTCAACAGCCTCGAGTTCCTCGTAGCCTTGTGTCAGCTTGGTGCGTGCGAGCTCAAGGATGGATCGTCGCGTAACACCATCAAGAACGATGCGCTCGTTCAGATCGGCGGTAACGAGCTGCAGCTTGCCCTCTTTTGTGCGCCAGACAACGAAGAAGTTGCTAGCACCAGCTTCAGTGACAGTGCAGTCCTCGCCGAAAAGCCAGAGAATCTGGTGGAATCCCCTCGCTCTCGCCTCGCCCTGTGCAACGAGAGAGGGTCCGTAGTTGGCACCAACCTTGGCGTATCCGAAACCTCCAGGCCAGGCACGGCACATGTCGTCCTGAGATGCGAGCAGCTTAATGCCACCCGACATGTCACCCATGGGAGCGAAACAGCAGAGGATAACGAAGAGAAGGGCCTCCTTTGGTCGCTCAACGCCGAGAGCAGGGTCTGAGGCGATCATAGTGGGACGGATGTACAGGAAGCTGCCGGGGCGGTCCTTGGGAAGCCACTTGGCACCATCTGTCTCGCACAGCTTGACAATGAGCTTGAGGAGCTCCTTGGGTGGGAACGCAGGAAGGGCGATGCGGTTCGTGGACATGAGCATGCGGTTGCAGTTCAGATCCGGGCGGAACAGGCGGAGCTTGCCGTCATGTCCGCGGTAGAGCTTCATTCCCTCGAAGCACTCGGTCGCGTAGTGCAGGCATGATGCTGTTGGTGCCAGGGAAATGGGGCCGTAAGGCTGGAGAGTTGGTGCCGCCCAGCCTTCTTCAACGGTCCACTTGGCCTGAATCATGTGGTCGGTGCAGACTTTCTGGGAAGCCATCTCGGCTGAGCCCAAGGCGGGGACTGGCCGGGGGGCCTCGGTGTAGGTGCATTCTACTTTAGAAGCATCGAGCTCAGCAAGAGGTGACTCGTCAGCCTGAGTCTTTGTCTCGCACTCCGGTGGCGGTGTGGCAGTGATGGTGTTTGTGAGGGATGCCGACTTCAATTGCGAAGGGGCTGACTTCTCCAGGGCGTGCTGAATGCCAGAGCTGGTGAGGTCGGTGACGTTCTCGCCATCGTTGGGAGGTGTGAGAGCAATGGGAGACATGGTGGCTGTTGGGATGATGGCTACCGATGGTGTGTGCGAGTTTGTTCTGAAGTCGAATTGGAAAGGTTGGGGAACAGGTCTTATAAGGACTAGAAGTTTTCTCAAGAGTCACACCTCCTATCACGCGGAGAATTTGAGACTAAAAATGCGGAAGACGGAGTACCGCGGGACCTAGATGACTAGTCTTCCTTGCATCAATGGCGGTGTTTGATAAAGAAACGCGTTGACGAAATCCTGTGTGGACCCTGATACGGCTTTAAGAATTTTGTGCGGTTCAAGATGGCTGCGTACCGCAATTGACATTCTCTCGCGCTCTCGCCACATTACATCTACACAATGGCATACAAATTTCTTCACGGCCATGACGAAATTTCTATTCACAGCCAAGAAAGTCGGGAAACGCTCCTGCAGGATGTGCAAGGCAAGTTGCATAGGGCGTGCGGTCACGCTTAGGCCTGCAGTATCCAGTACCACTAGCCCTGAAATATCCGTGTACCCCAACTCCGGTATCCCTCCGATTGCTCGATGCACGAACGACTCACACTCAGCCGCAGAAGTCACCCTCCGGTTCGGATCTCATTAAGATGATCATGCTTTGGTCGTTACACAATAAAGCAGCGATATCGGAGCTGTCATTTAGGTATGCTGGATACACTTGGAGGACAGTAGTCGACGGTCTGATCGTGGAGGCTCGGCAAAGGGCGGTTCAACAAAGCCGCCTGGTGGAGGCGTTCGGCACAACAATGTAGAAGGATCAAGTGACCAGGGGATACAACAAACTTGAGCGGCAGGTGGGGATCCATATTTTCAAGATCGCAATAGGAAGTCAGATCTTGAGATAAGTCCAAGTACCGTGACGTCCGCAACGTTGTGCTGGAGATACCGCTAGTAGCCCGCCCATCTATATCCGCCTCCAAAGGCACCCTGGCACTCTAGTAGACGAATGCTCTACGAAGTCACTTCAATCGCCTGACCAGGCTGTCGAAGACCGTCAATGCCCTTCAAAATACCATCTGCGACTTCGCCTACCCGTCCTTCTAACGCATTGAAGTCCATCTTGCTTATCGCGGCGTTGATCTGCTCCATAACAGCTTCCTCTTGCACCGTCTCCGACATGACCTGTCCCTCTGTCGTCCAGTATTCTTCTCTAACACCTCGGAGTGCTGGATCGCGATTGACCGAGTTTGTGATAAGACCAAGCGCGCGCATTCTGTTCAACGTCTCCTCGGACACGCGTGTCGCCATCTCTAGTCGCTCCGCAATCGAGACAGGCTTCGCAAGCCATCGATTTGTGCTGGTAGCCCATAGCACGAACGCAATGCCAATATCCTGTACCGCGAATGCGATGTAACGCAGAAACCTGACTCGCCAGTATATCGACTCGAGATCCTGCAAGTACCTTGCCCGCTTATTGGCCGCGATGTCGTAAGTCGCCATGAACCAGGTCTCCACGATCAGAGTTGCAAGCCCCAGGATGGTCGCGTGCGTGCGAAACCTCGAGCCTTCGGTCCCAACTAACGAAGATGTCGCCAAGCCCAGTATAGCAAATTGGAAAATGTGCGGCATGATTGTCTTTGACAGGGTGTATAAGAAGTAGTTGTTCGTATCGTCGCCATTTGCCGTGGCGCACCACACGCAGTTCAACAATGTGTCTGGGCCGTATGCTAGATAGTATAGTTTGTTGCGCCCGTTGACTTCGAATTTCGATCGTAATGCGAGGTCGACTTCTGTCAGAGACCTGAGGTGTCGCAAACGAGCGAACAACACGCTGGTCTCGGTGCGGATGTGGCTCTGCGTCGCAACGAATATGTTTTCGGGTGCGAAGCGAGGTAGGGATAGGACCAGGCAGGCGCCGGCGGCGACGAAGAGTAGGTTCAGTGCGTTCTGGACTCTTGGAGGAGTCGGCCGCATAAGGACGCTTTGAGAGCTTGCGCGAGCGACGTTGAACCAGTCCACGATGCGTGGGAGAACAAAGGGTCCGAACAGTATGAGCAGTGAGTGCACATTCTGTGGGAGGAACGTAAGGCGCGGGATCACGACGTAGGATATGACCAGTAGGATGATTGAGCGCACGTTGAACATCATGGCCGTGTGGATATCATGGGCGGTGTTGGTGGTTGTGCACGCGATGGTCTTTGAAGAGTGTAAGTGGTCGACACGTATGGCGTTGGACCGAGGCAGCGTCGCATTTAGTACTTTCAGGAACCCCAATCAAAGGCCCTGGGCTCATCATTCTATGTCCTTTATTAACGGTATACTCCAACAGATCATGTAGCATGTGCGTGCTATCGTCCTCTGGGGTCTCTATTCAACCTCACATTCAGATGTCATTCACTTTGCGGAAGCTGTGTTGGAAGCTGTGTTGGAAGCTGAATGGATTTTACATTCTTAAACCTCCACTTGCTCTGTCTTGTTCGAGATGAGCCATCTATCTGCCTGCGAATGTTCGCCCAGTCTGAAGACTGCAATGTTTTTAAAAGAATACCAAAACGCCGGTCAGCATGCATCGAGCCTTCTGCTGTCGATGAACGCCGATGTTGAGATCGTTCATCTCCCCAAATCCCCATTTGAAACTACCGTAACGACCCAGAATGCAGGTTGAACTTTTGGGTATCATAAGAACGTCATTACACACATTACACAGTGGCATGTTGATATGCCACTCGAAGCGACTGCGTTGATGAAACGCAGTCTATGTTGCCAAATGGCATAAAAATCAAGAAGAGTACTTCTCGCGGTTGTACTTGGCGGCGTTGACCATGTTGATCAGGGCGGCCTTGGTCTCCTTCCACTGACGGGTCTTGAGACCGCAGTCGGGGTTGATCCAAAGCTGCTCAGGCTTCAGGTACTTGAGCATGTCAGCGACACGGTCCTTGATCTCCTGCTCAGAGGGGACACGGGGAGAGTGGATGTCGTAGACACCAGGACCGATGTGGCGGGGGTACTCCTTGTCCTCGAAGACCTTGAGAAGCTTGGCATCGCTCTTGCTGTTCTCGATGGAGAGAACGTCAGCGTCGAGAGCGGCGATGGCGTGGAAGAAATCCTGGAACTCGGAGTAGCAGAAGTGGGAGTGAATCTGGGTGGAGTCCTTGACACCGGCGCAAGCGAGCTTGAAGGAGTCGACGGCCCAAGACAGGTACTTCTCGCGCTCGGTTCCCTTACGGAGGGGAAGACCCTCACGGAGAGCAGGCTCGTCGACCTGAATGACGTAGATGCCAGCAGCCTCGAGGTCAATGACCTCATCGCGGAGGGCAAGAGCAAGCTGCTGAGCCTGGACAGACTGGTGAACATCGTCACGAGGGAAGGACCATCGCAGACAGGTGATGGGACCTGTGAGCATACCCTTCATGGGCTTCTTGGAGACCGAAGCGGCGTACTTGGACTCCTTGACGGTCATAGGGGCGGGACGGGAGATGTCACCGACAATGATCGGGGGACGAACGCAGCGCGATCCGTAGGACTGAACCCAGCCCTTGGTGGTGAAGGCATAACCGTCAAGGCGCTCGCCAAAGTACTGGACCATGTCGTTGCGCTCGGGCTCACCGTGAACGTAGACATCGAGGTCAAGCTCATCTTGGATCTTGATGGTCTCCTCAATCTCCTTCTCGATGAACCTCTCGTACTCCTCAGCAGTGATCTCACCCTTGGTGAACTTGTTACGCTGGATACGGATCTCCTTGGTCTGAGGGAAAGAACCAATGGTGGTTGTGGGGAAGAGAGGAAGGGAAAGGTGCTCCTTCTGCTGAGCGTAACGCGAAGGGAACTCAGACTTGCGCTCGTGCTGCTCAGGGGTGACGCTGGCCTGGCGGTCCTTGACGGCCTGGACGTTGGTGCGCTTGGAGGTCGCGCGAGCCTGCATGGACTTGGCGTTGGCCTCGAGAGCCTCACGGACGGACGCGGGGCCCTCGGTGACGGCCTTGGCGATGACAACAACCTCAGCGACCTTCTGGACGGCGAAAGAGAACCAGTCGCGGACCTCGTCGTCGAGCTTCTTCTCGCTGTCAAGGGAGTGGGGAGTGTGGAGAAGGGAGCTGGATGTAGCGACAATAACACGGTCCTTGCCGAGCTTCTGAACGGCTGACTCGACGATCTCGATGGCATTCTTGAAGTTGGTCTTCCAGATGTTACGGCCGTCAACAACACCGACGGACAGGGCCTGGTTGGAGCCAAGCTTGCTGGCAACAGTGTCAAGCTGCTCAGGGTTCCTGACAAGATCGATGTGAACAGCAGCAACGTTCTGGATGCTGGAGAAGACGTCAAGGTTGTGGACGATGTCACCAAAGTAGGTGGCAAGGACCAGCTTAGGCAGGCCACTGCCGGTAAGCTTCTCGTAGGCAGGCTTGAAGGCATCCTTGATCTTCTGCTCAAGGTCGAAAACGAGGACGGGCTCATCAATCTGGACGTACTCGGCTCCAGCCTCCTTCAGCTGTTGGAGGAGCTCGACGTATACGGGCAGAAGCTTCTCGAGCAGGGAGATGGGGTCGACGGACTGGTTGCGGTCGGCCTTACCAAGAGCAAGGAAGGAGACGGGACCAACAAGGACGGGGCGTGTGGTGATGCCGGCCTCCTTGGCCTCCTTGAACTCGCGGACGGGCTTGGGGTCAGAGGCAAGCTTGAAGCTCTGGCCATCCTGGAAGGTGGGCTTGACGTAGTGGTAGTTGGAGTCGAACCACTTGACCATTTCCTGTGTAGTGTTAGTCATGTCTTATCTTAGGGGCACAAGCTTTCGCTCGACTTACCAGACTAGGAACGTCGACACCGTCCTTCTGGTGACCACGGCCCATGGCGAAGTACTCATCGAGGGTAGACAGGTTGGCGCTGGAGTAACGCTCTGGGACAGCCTGTACTTGTCAGCGGGATTGTTCAAGCATCTGATGGTGGGCTGCTTACGTTGAACAGCTGAATATGGTCGAGGAGGTGGTCGTAGAAGGCGAAGTCGTTGCTGGGGATGATCTCGACACCGGCATCCTTCTGGATCTTCCAGTGCTCCAACCTCAGACGGCTGGCCTCCTTGACGAGGTCCTCCTGTGAGAGCTTGCCAGCCCAGTAGGCCTCGTTGGCCTTCTTGAGCTCACGGTCCGCACCCATGCGGGGGAAACCGAGAACTGATGACTGAACCATTGTGATGTGCGGCTCTTAAGCAGTTGAACAAAAGAGTATGTAGAAAGGAAGACAGGAACTCTCAAACTACAATGGAAGAGTGAGAGAGTATGAAAGGGGTGAGGAACAGTGAGAGGAGGCGGGATGGTGTGCTTTTGAATTCTTCTGGCTCCTGCATGGCGGGGTCGCTCTAGACTACTTTGCTCTCACCGCCCTCATCGCGCTAAGTTATAGAAGACGCGATGATCCTGCTGGGCGTTTGCTGACCGAATTATTTTCGCCGTAACGTGGACACCATCTCGAGCCCACTCGCTGTGGAGCGCTGTGCCACCTACGATCTGTCGTGACGTTGTCTGATGGATGTTGTTGGAAGGCTTCTGCAAGGAGGGCAGCGTCGCTCTTCGAATTTCTGCCACACAGCTCCCCACACTGGCCGAAGACCGGAGGGGTAGCGCATTGATGTTTTTTCATGCCCCGTTGAAGCAGATAAGAACGCACTCAGCGGTCCTTGCGCGTGCTCGGCTAGCGACACAAGTCCAACTACTCGGTCACCGACACAGATTATCCGATCCATGTGTGTTCGCTTGCCTGGTCATTTGCGCTCAATTTTTGTGAAGGTAAACGCTCGACTCGTGCGTGCGCTGCTTGTGTGGTGGACCCTGATGATCATGACGAACCTCGTTGAGACACTAGCAGGGCACCATGAGGCGAAACACCAACCTTCCCAGACTGGAGTGAAGTTGCTCTCGTGCTCTGCTGCATCAGGTTGGCACGACCGAGTTTTGTAGTCTGTTGTCGAGGAGCTCGGCGGCGACAGCGACGATGCAGCGGCGAAATTCCGTTCGGACAGCCTCCAGATGCTCCACAATGGCTCCCCGCATCGTATATAAGAGCTCGAGGCGAGCCCCTCATTCGACGTAGAAACGTTGCTCATTCACAATCCAAGCAATAAAATTCAAGATGTCCAGGCCTCAGCATACTCGAACTGCCTCTACGAATCTCGGCAGCGGCGCCAACCAGCGTATCCTTGATGGAAAGGTTGCGCTTGTAACTGGAGCATCGAGAGGTGAGACCACTACTGCTCCGTGTGGAGTCTCGAGCTTTGACTGATCGTTTCAGGTATCGGTGTGGAGATTGCACGCAACCTGGCCAGCAAAGGTGCCAGCATCGTCCTCAACTACACATCAGACTCGTCTGCGCAGACTGCCGAAGACCTCGCGAGCGAGCTACAAGCCGAGTATGGTATCAAGGCCATCGCCGTACAAGCCAACATGGGCTCGGAGACCGGACCGAAGCACGTTGTCGAGGTAGCACTCAACAACTTCAAGCACCCGAAGACTGGCAAGTTCCAGCTCGACATCAT
The DNA here is from genome assembly GCA_022560025.1 of Stagonosporopsis chrysanthemi. Lineage (NCBI taxonomy): Eukaryota > Fungi > Ascomycota > Dothideomycetes > Pleosporales > Didymellaceae > Stagonosporopsis > Stagonosporopsis chrysanthemi. The sequence goes on along the minus strand of JAFISE010000039.1, from coordinate 200,104 downwards.
CATCAACAACGCTGGAGTAGCTGGGAACAACTTTGTGGAGAACGTAGATGCGGAAGACTTTGCGAGACAATACAACGTCAACGTCAGAGGTCCCTTGTTGCTCGTCCAAGCTGCCATACCCTACCTCCCGAATGACCGCTCTGGCCGCATTGTCAATTTGTCGTCAGTCAGCGCTTCCTTGGGGTACAAGGGTCAGTCAATCTATGGAGGAACTAAGGCTGCTCTTGAAGCCATGACAAGGACTTGGGCTCGTGAGCTGGCTGAGCGCGCGACTGTAAACGCCATCAACCCCGGCCCAGTTGCAACCGACATGTACTGGGGTAATGACGAGAAGTTCATTGCTCAGAACAAGCCCTTCATCGAGAACACCCCGCTCGCAGCACCAAGGAAAGGAATCGACGAAGAACGGATCTACGAGGCTTCGCAGGGCGCTGGAGGACGACCGGCATATAGTGAGGAAGTCGCTGGCATTGTGGGCATGCTTTGCTTGCCAGAGGCTGGATGGACAACTGGTAGCGTCATCTGCGCGAACGGTGGTATGAAATTCAGTGTCTGAAAGCAGTGCATGCCCTTCAGAACCCAACGCATCCCACAGTATTTAATCGCCTCGCTGCCGTTGTCATCATTGAAAGCGCAAACCACACGGGCATAATGCGTTTCTGCTACACAAAAGTGTAAGCCAAGTGAGACGTGCAGCACAATTTAAGTAGAACAAACATCACAATCACACCTCGCAGAGCGGAAAAATCTACTAAACGTCGCGTGGATGCATGGCTCCTGGTCGTTTTCGTGGGGCTGCTGCTGTGCACGTGCACTTGATGGAAGTTGTCATACCACCCAACCCACTCCCAGCCCCCTCCCTTTCAACTCAATCTTGGACTAAACGTGGGCAGCGCACATCACGAATGCTTGACGGGCATGTCTAGGGATAACACACAAGTTAGCCCGGGCGTATCTGGGCCTTCGATTCGGCCCTCGTTCTTGTTCACATGTTCGCGACTGCGCAAGCCACAAAGTGGTTGCTGGGGTGATATCGTATCTGTCCAAGGCATTGCCCGCGCCGAGATTGCCTAGCCCTCGACGCGCATTCCAGTTCTTTCCCTGTCCGGCGCTCATGACATACCTTGATTGGACGGCCGGAACACCGTTGAGCTAAGATCAGGCGCCATGGTAGGCTGTTGCGCAAGCAGGCGTGCGGGCAGGCTGGGAGACCGCCTGGCCGCTCTGTTTACGAACGGCTCATCAACCGTTACCAGCCATCTTTGACGGACCCGTGCATGAACTGCAGATCCGAGCAGACCCCTCAACTTGCACTTGCTACAACGGCCCCAGCACTATCGCCAAACATTCTGTACTACGCCACCTCGCCCTACCCCACAGCATTGCCCATGGGGCGGCGCAAGCAGCAATCGAGGTGAACGTCCTCATTAGCGCACTCGAGTCAACACCACGCCACGCGCTTGATCATGGCAGGCTCTGTGATGCGGCCAAGATGGCCCATGGTCCTGCAACTCCCACTCTTGCTGCCTGTTGTCGCCGCTCAGATGCCATACAACCCGACTCGGTTGCTCTACAAAGAGAACAACGTCTACGTCTTCCAGCCGTCGTCCAAATCGTCCACACAGTTCCAGCTAGGCTCCATCGACGTCTCGACCAAGATCAACGCCGCCAATCCACCATACACCACGCTATACCCCACTCTACCCTTCTTGGACGACAAAGGCTCACGCGCGTTCACGCCAGTCCTCGACGACGACGGAAACCTGACCGTATATACTGGGGATTGCTCTCAGAGCGCAAGTGGAGGCGGAATCTGGACTTTCAGTCCAGCTTTAGAGAACAAAGAGAGTGAGTGGCTTCAACAAGACGTGTTTGTTGCAAATGGCAACCACGCGTCTATGCTAGGCGCAAACTACCTCAGCAGCGGGGTCTCGTTCTCAAGCATAGTTGGAGGTGATGCTGCGAATACCGGGGCTTACTTCTTCGGTGGAATGTGCCCCCACGTCGAGGAAAGCTCCACCAACAACTGGCAATCATCAGCAAATTACTCGAACCTTATGGTCACCATGACACCATCCACGGACCAAGACAGTACCTTCACATATAAGATGGACGTCTCATCCAGTAGAGGCCCACCCATACCAGAAGCTGGTTTCACAATGACGGGTTTACTACCCACATATTCAAACCGCAGCGACGGATCGCAAACGCAACAGCAAAATTACGTTCTAATCGGTGGACATACTAGCACTGCCTTCATCAACATGTCTCAAGTTGCTCTGTTCTCTCTCCCGGAGCAAGGCTGGACCTTCATCGGGGTTCAACAACCTCAGACTGATCTTACCACAGTTGATCCGCGCTCTGGTCACACTGCTGTATTGTCATCTGACGGACAGCAGATCGTTGTCTATGGTGGTTGGGTTGGAGATATCAACCAAGCGGCTGACCCAAAGCTGGCAATCTTGAACATTGCAGATGGCTACGGTGGCAACGGCAAATGGGAATGGGTCATTCCAGATGGTCCCTCAGGTAGTGGCCCTTCAGATGGCTCTAGTCTGTACGGTCATGGAGCAGTCATGCTTCCAGGTGGTGTGATGATGATTACTGGCGGCTACTCCATCGCAGCATCCGGATCGCGACGGCGGCGAGCAATGCCAGCCGCAAACACCGAGACGTACTTCCTCAATATCACCTCGAGATCGTGGATGAATGACTATAGTCCACCCTCGGGTGATGTGAACTCCGATCCGGCACAGGCTGGTCCATTGTCAAGCCCTGGCCAGAAAGCAGGGCTGGGTGTCGGAATTGGACTTGGGATGGCCGCTGTATGTGGCTTGTTTGCTTTCTACATTTGGTACACAAGGCGACTGCAGAAGCAACGGGACTTGAGAGAGAAGCAGCTACAGGAGCTCTCATTCACGGCTCACAGGTACAACATTGATGATTACTCACCTGGATTCGACGGTCGAGGAGGCCATGCGGATACGACGGACTATTACGCTGGCCAAAATGGATCTTACTACTTCCCGCCAGGTGAACAAGGCGGACAAGGCTGGAAGAGCGCTCACGGACAAGACGTGGAAAGAACAGGGCTCCTTCTCGAGATACCGAGTCCCACTCGTGGGTTGCGACGTAATCTTAGCGGAAGACCTATTTATGCAATGGGTGTAACTCGAGGGCCAGGGCAGATTCATCCAATCGACGAGCTGGAAGAAGATGAAGACGAAGACGAAGCCGACAAGAGCACCGACAGGACTCCTCTGGCTGTAGGGCATGAGATGAGTGAGCGGAAAGCCAATCACGGCCCATCTGTATTTGACAATGCACCGCAACTTGATCCTTTCCAGGACGCTCAACATCCTGGCAGGGCCAAGAAGACACTAGTGCGCTCGGCTTCTTCTTCGCCTGCACTTGGAGACGTAAGAGATCACGAACACTCCACGACTGAATGGCCCGGGCCTGGTGTAGCTGCGAACCGCCGTTCGAACACGGTCTCTACCGGGCGTCTCTCGCCAGACAAAGCATCATCAGACGAGCGTACCAATTCCAATCTAAGCGAAAAGAGTACGCGATCGGACCTGTCATGGACATCTTCACACGGCAGTCTTGCGAGGAGTGCATCGTTACGTGCCATAAACACCGCCACTACGAGCCAACCCAATCCGTTCCGTACTCCAGAGGCTAGTCCGACCCACGATCGACCACGCAGGTATAGTGAAAGCAGCAGAAAGACACCAACGGATCCAAGGACGCAGTCGTTCAGCAGCATTCGTAGCAACGGACACCCGGATATAGAGTTGTTCCGGACCGCACACTCTTCTTTTGCTCACCTTCAAGCTGAAGGAGAGATTTTACTTGGCGGCAATCCAGAGCAAGTTCGCCCGAGCACATCATCAACCTCAAATGGATCGAACTCGCACGCGTTTGCAGAAACGGAAGAAACCAATAGTCGCGCTGCAACAACCACGCCTGCAACTTCGTACGCGTTGGATAGGTCGCGTCCGGGAAGTCGGGACGTGAGGAAGAGTTGGCTAGGCAGCGTACGGAGAGTGCTTCGCAGGTCAACTTCTGGTGCTGATCGCACTCGATCTCTTACCAACACTATGTCGTATCACGAGCCGTATACAGATAACCCTGTCTCTTCCGTTGAGGCTTCAGCAACCGAAAAACGAAAATCGTTCCCATTAAATCAGCCGCCTCGACGGGCAGCGTCTGACGCGACATTCTGGAAGAGCAAAAGAGGCCAACATGATTGGGAGGAAGAGGACGCAAGCAAATGGGTACGAAATAGCGGTGATGATTGGGGTGCCCCCGAAGACATTGTCCGTGCCGAGAGAGACCGTCTGCGACAGGAATGGCGTGAGAGAGGCAACTTGCTTGTCAATCTGACGTCTGACGATGAGCTGCCTACACCACGCACACCAATAGCTCCGAACGAGCTAGGTATACCGAACGTTGGCCAACGGCCCTGCACTCCTGCTGATGAGGGTGACTGGGATGTCGAGGCTGCCGTCGAGCGCCGTGTTGTCCAGGTCATGTTCACCGTGCCAAAGTCGAAGCTTCGCGTCGTCAATGCTGATCCTGATGGGTCCAGTATTCTCTCATTACCTCGCGAAAATTCGAGAGAGGGCGAAGATTTCTTAAAAGGAGATCCGGGTAGCTCGCCTAGCCGGGTTAGAGATCTTGCAGGCAAATTTGAGCAGATGTCGTCCCCTCACATGACTCCCCGAGCCAGTCCGGTGCCTAGTCCCTCGCCCAGCATTAGGGGCATGAAGATCAGGGCAAGAAGAAGTTCAGCGTCTTTAAATGCGCAGGGTGTTGGACAAAGTGGTCTCAGCAGGCCTCTGACAGACCTAAAGGCAAAGGATCACATTGCGGAGGAATAATCTCGAGTGCTTGACGTTTAAGAGTTGTTTTCAAATGTACATGTAGTAGATTGGGGTTTCGCAACCTGAACGGTAACTTTACGATGTCAATGATTTGGCGTTTGGCATGGCGTTCTGTCGCTGATTTCGATTTCATTCAAATCGTGGATTCTTCCGAAGATGCATTATTCAGAGTGTATAGCAGCATATGCACAACCATTTCCTTCGTAGTAAACAGCGAAGAAAAGCGATGTACTCAGTTGCTGCGTAGGTTGCTGGAGGATAGGTTGTCGATGAGGGCGTAGTCGACTAGCTCCTTCCCAACGTTGGTTGCAACCGGCAGCACCGTCACCCACTGTCTGCTTTTACATGACATTGCAGGCCATAGCAGCGATAAGCTGACCAACAGCTAGACCAGTCCCGACAACACCCAGAGTCGTCGTTCCTCGTCCATGAACCCATTGCCTTTGATCAAGCTTGCGCCGCTGCCTGAGTATTATTGCGTCGTGTTGGCGCTTCAGTTCCTCCAGCTCAGACTCTAGCTCAGCGTACGAAGTAGACGAGACGTCAGAACCTCCATTCATTAAGCTACTCAAGAGCTCAGACGGTCTTTCAGGTACTGTGGACGGAGCACCAGGCCGACGACCTCTCGATCGCAAACCATCTCGGTATCTCTGCATGACATGTTGGAAATCTTGGTTCTCCTGTTCAATCCGTTTCTCCCATGCCAGCTGCGTCTCAGCACGCGTCGCTCGCAATGAGACAAGTGCTGCCGCCATCTCCCGTGTAGAATCGTGCGTCGGGTCTCTCGTCGCCTCGAAAGAGACAAGTGTGCTTTCGTACACAATCTTTCCGGCTGTCGTTTGGTGAAGCTGACAGCCATGACGTCTCAACTCTTTCTGAAAGGAAAGATCCAGCCGCAAGTTCTTTCGGACGATATGCCTTACGATATTGTAAGGGTCTACCTCAGCTGCAGAGATAGGGACCAACCTACCACCGAAGGCCAGTATATCTCCTTGGAGCTTGACCTTCAGTTGCGCGTGGCGATCCTGTGCCTTTCCTATCTCACCAGTCGCGACTCGGTTCCACATTGTTGTCGCCACAACGGTTCCGCAGAATGCGTCCTTTCCGCAAAGTGCCTTGAAGATCTCGAGCGCTTGTCGAGTCGAGCTGTGAAAGCGTATGTCGGTTATACGATGGAGAAATACAAGACCACTCAATTGCAGCTTCCTGTCATCAGCAGCGCCCAGCCAGTACGCAAGCTCTTGAAACGTCTCAGAGTCCGACCGAAGCGTGTCGTTGAAGCCAGGTGTGTCAATCAGGTGCACTGTGCGCCCCAGCATCTGCATGGTATGTACCGAGACATGTGTGGTACCTGCCAATCCAGACTTGTCAACGTCGTTCTTCAATATCACCGAGAACACTCACACGACGAAAGTCCATGGCCAATGCGTGGTAATCGATCTGTGGTACAGTCTGCGATAAAGGAGGACTTCCCTGCGCCCGTCGTTCCAAAGATGGCAATAACGATGTCTTCCGGACTTTTCGGATGGTAAGTAACTTCAGCAAGCGTATCGCCCATTACATACCTGATTACTTCGAGAGTATCAAATTTGTCTTCACCACCTTGGTCTCTGTCTGAGGTTTCCAACATGTCAGCTCAAACAGGCGAGCAGCGCAACAAACAATGTGTATGAATAACATGTCCCATCACTGGGAGATACATCGCGCGTTTGAGCCTTTATTGATTTCTTGGCCGTCAATTCTGCCCAAAGGCATTGCCACTCGCGTCGACGATGAGGACCATGGTGCTTCTGCTGGGGTCTGCATGATGGCTTGGACGTATGCACCTCGCCTCACATGGGCATCCAATCACAAGCGCACACGTTCGTATGATCCGTCCGGTCAACATTAATTGCATAACAATATGGATTTGTTCCAGGGTCTCAGAACAATGCTAAATCATCTATGCCAAGTCGCGGGTTCCATTCGGATTCAGAGGACGTAGTCTTGTCATCGACAGTGTGATCGCACACTGGAAGAACCCATTTTGAGTTTTAATCAAGACCTCAAGTCAAACAAAGCGTCATGGCATTTGAACAGGGGCATGGATCTAGCATGATCAACCAAGAGGCGACTGACCTGCCTCCAGTGCAGGAGAATCACCCGCTCAGCATCTCAGTGCCCCTGTCGCACTCGAGGCCTACAAGAAGCTTGCAACCAACATCGTCGAAGTAGGCTTTGGGTACTCCAATGACGATTTCGCGTTAACACGGTGCTAGAGGAGTCGGTATCCTCGTAATGGGGCTCACGGGAGCTGGGAAGAGTACATTTATCTCCCAGATCACCCAACAACAACTCGACATAGGACATACTTTGGGATCCTGTATGTAATATCTAGACTATCGATCTCAGGCTGATACCGTGACAGGTACCACTACTGTCTACGGCTATCGCTATTTACACACCAATGGACAGGAGGTCTGGCTCATTGACACACCCGGATTTGACGATACTAACAAAGCAAATGCTCAAGTACTCGGTGAAATCGCCTCGTTTTTGTGTACATTTTGCAGCAATCATAAGTTGGCTATTGGAGGATTGCTATACGTTCACAGAATCAACGATATTCGTATGTCGAACTCGTCTCTCAGGAGTTTGAGGATCTTCGAAGCCCTTTGTGGGGAATCTTGCTTTGGGGACGTAACGGTAGTCACGACAATGTGGGACGTGTTGCGAGATCAGGAAGCGTCGCAATCAGCCGAGCGACGGGAAAAGACTCTTCGAAGTCGACATGATTTCTTTGGACGGCTGATGCAAGGCGGCGCACGATACGCAAGACACAAAGACACGCGTACAAGCAGCATCGATATCGTTGAGAAACTTGTCAATCAGAACAGAAGAGTCACCCTTGCAGTACAAGAAGAGCTGGAGCGAAATTTGGCAACAACCTTGGTAGACACCACGGTTGGCAGATATCTCGAAGGGGACCTGAGGGACATGCGCAAGAGATATGAAACGAAAATAGCTCAGCTACAGGCATTCGACGACGAATCCGGAGAAGCAGACGACGGCTTGAGCTCAATTGTGCAGAATGAGAAGGAGCTCATACTCACTATCGAGTCGGACATCGATTTTCTCCATCTCACATTTGAGACACTGAGAAAAGAACGCGGCACCAGGATGATCGAAGAACGAAGAAACGCTGCGAGTGAATCAACAGAGTCTGCATCAGTAAACGACCAAGCACTTGATACAAGCGCCGAAAATATGACGCGGACCAACGAACAGCACTTCTCTCAGTCTCATATATCAGCAGATCTCGAGACCTACGCGGCGAGATTTCAGTATAGTCCAGATCATGTAAAGGCGACAGCTCGAGAGAAGAAGAATAAGCCAAAGAAAGCCTCTCCATGGGAGGACCTCCTCCGCGCTATCATTGTTCCATCCCATGACCATGGCAGGGACATGTTCCATAAGGCACGACGGTCAAGATCAGAAGATCGAGCCCCGGGGGTCAATTTTGTCAAGAAGGCACCGCAACAGCGAGAGAAGAGGGCACAGTCGAGGGCAGAGGAAGCGAGGGATTTGATGCAAACAACCACGTATCAGACTTGGAACACGGTGGAGCCAAGTTATACTGACCAGATGCCTTACATGGAGAGCGAGCATCGGCAAAGACTTGAGAGCGAGACCTGGCGAGGGCCTCAACAGTTGGTCTATGGTGATATTAGATCATCATCTCCGGATAATCTCATGGCACCCAGTGGGCTTCGAGCCGGTATACGCTGGGACAGCAGTGGCCTTAAGCGCAGCTATCCACAAGCTTCAGGTACAAGCAGCACTCATTTATCACAATATCGACAATAGGTCGCGAGGTACAAACTAGGCGCCTCCGCAACTTTCGTTTCCAAAGCAATCGACAGCAAGTGTACAATTGAAATCAGTGGTTGAGACTCCATCAGCCTCCACGGTTTTCACGTCTCCGATCTGAATCCACTACTATGGCAACCCTCGGAGATTGAGAGGTCAAGCCCCAGAATTCTGGTGAACGCCTTGCATAATCCGTCCGAACAACCAAGACATTCCAACTTTGCAGTCGGTTCATGCAGGATGTGTTGTACCAATCGTGACATGCTATCGCTTGCATGTTCATGCACAGCAAAGTGGGGCCGTGTGACAGCATATACGACCCTACATGACCTAGTGGTAGTGAGCGCATGCCAGCACGAGCGTCATCCTTCACTGCTGCCCAACTCAGCCTGCTGTTTCGCGTCTGTCTACACCGAAGATTAAACAGGCACCATTGTCGATGAGAACCAACACAGCGCGCACAAGTTGCCACTCTGTCAGCGAATTTGACATCTGCTATGGCATATTTGACGCCCTCGAATCGACCACGGACCGATAGCATTCTTTCTACTTCCGAACCGCCATGTCTGACGTGAGTGCTTCGATCTGTTACCTCTTCACGTTTCACGCACTAATGTGATTCACCAGCCCCGAAGATATCATCATAGCAGTGATGGGGATTACAGGCTGTGGAAAGACCAGCTTCATCAACCTCTTTTCAGATCACAAGCTTATTGTCGGCCATGAGCTAGACTCTTGTAAGCTGTTGACAGGTTGCCTCAGAAGTGTTCCGCTAACTCGTCTTCTGCAGGCACTCAGGATGTCGAAGTGGTGCCATGTAGCTTCGGAGACAGCCTGAAGATCTACCTAGTCGACACCCCGGGATTTGACGACACAGAACGCACAGATACAGAGATACTCCTGCAGATCTCAGGCTGGCTGTCCTCGGCATACACCGCCAAGCTCAAGCTCGCAGGCATCATCTACCTGCACCGCATCCCGGATGTGCGCGTGGGCGGGTCTGGCGTCAAGAATCTGAAGATGTTCCGCGGCCTCTGCGGCGAGGACAACCTGGGAAGCGTCGTCCTCGCCACCACCATGTGGGACTCGGTCGCCCACGATATGCCCAAGGGCGAGGCGCGCGAGAGGCAATTGAAAGAGGAACCCAGTCTATGGGGCAAGATGATCGAACACGGCAGTATGGTGATGCGACACGACAGGCGCGAGACATCTGGCATGGAGATCCTCCGCTATCTCATCGGGCGCAGAGCAAAAATCACGCTCGCCATCCAGAGGGAGCTCAACGATGAGAAAAAGCCGCTCAACGACACGAGCGCTGGTGCTGCGCTGGTGTCGGAGATGGAGCGCCTAAGGGAAATGTATGAGCGCAAGATTCTCGAGCTGGAGACACGGCTGTGTAAAGAGTGGGACGAGAGCCGCGACGCGCTGAAGGCGGATTTTGAGCAGAAGCTGCGTAAGCAGCGCGAGGACAATGCGAAACTGCAAGCGATGGCTGACGAGATTGTTGCGAATGAGCGCCAGCGGATTGAGGAGCTAGTTCTGGCTCAAGAGAAGATGCGGCTGGAGCAGGAAACGAGGACGAAGGAACAAGCGGATGATTTTGAGAAGAAGTTGGCCTTGCAGCTTGAGGAGGAGAAGGTGAAGATGAGGGCAAAGTATCTTAAGGCATTGCATGAGAAGTCTTGCGCAGTGATGTGAGCGAGATAGAGAAGGGACGATGATACTGAAGAAAGAGTCATAGAGTCGCACTGGTCAACTAGAGATAACACAGGATTGAGCGGAGGGTGTAATGGAACACGTGATATACGAAACAGTACAAATGGATCTAGCATCCTTGTTAGTATCTCAAGACCTTAAGTTAAGACTTAGGAAACATACCACAGGATTTGTTTGAACAGGCAGCTTGGTTGAGCGACGTCCTTGCTGGCATGGCTACAAACCTCTGCTGCATGAACATACACCTTCGATCAACCGAAGATTAGTGGATAGAGGGAAGCTTTGCAGTCTACTCAGATTTCGAAGGCGATGACACAGACAAGACGTGTCTGCAGGTAAGCAATGCGGCACCTGGTCTGCTGTAACACTACGCCTGAGTAATAGCACGAACAAGCTCAAAGTGCTTGCTCATGGACTCAACACGAGAACTCGACGTACCTGAGGCGCTGGTATTTCGACGTCCAATCCGAGCAAAGTGCAAAATCGGGTCGTCATCACCTTCAGTACTATTGGTACTGTTTTGACACTCAGGCATCGGCAACAACACGCCGCATCAGATTTATAAGCGCTGCCATGTAGTGAATCCAGTCTGTCCGCCTTACCTTTGCCTCATGTTGTTCATCGGTGTGCATTCGTTGCATGCGCCTTTACCAGCGAACCACGAACGTGCTCGTTACGGCAGCGCATATGTCGACGCAGAGAGCCAATTTCATGTGTGGAGATAGACGCGCGCTCTGCTGTCATACGCAACACTAACGGATTTTGAGCCTCGACGGCCTGACTACGAGGCGCGCACAGCAAGGCAGTATGTCGGTCCTACTTCTCATTGCCGCTGTGGAGTTGCGCCACGTGCGCATGTGCAGCACCGCTTCCTGCCGTCTCTAATGTCACCTTGTGTTCCTTTTGCAGTAGCAAGTAGGTATGCGAATTGATGCGACAACGGCCCGCGGTTCAAGTCGTATTGGAGGCGGGGTCGAGATCAGGGCGGTTAGTTTTACTCGGGGCCGAGAGCCCGATGGATTCGGGCGTTGCTGCACGAAGACGACCAGTCATAATTTCAGTCGAACCTCCGTGTCTGCCGCGAAGATAGTTATCTGTGCTTCTCAATCCTGAAAAGGGCTGAGGGCCGCATTCGTGGCTTGTCACTACAATTGCATTGGTGTGATTGGCGGCAACGTCTCCAGCTTTGACTTTCTGTGCTGAGTTCTGAGATAGGAAGTGAGCCCCACGAGTCGCGCCTACAGCATATAGGATGACGGACAATTGTCTTGCGCAAGATGTTGCGGGAGATGCGCAAGTCCTGCAGGTCCCAGATTATCGGCGCTTCGATGAGTTGGTGTTGGTGGATATTGCTTTCGATTCGTCGCAGCTAAACACCGTTGGGTGCAGTCAGCTAGGTCCTTGTGGATGGCGATACTTTGTTGAAGTGGTGTAGTAGAGATGGGTCGCAGCGTCTCCACTGGTGTGCACGTACGAAGGAGCTAGGTCTCTTTTGACCGATCAGATACATGCTACCCTCGATTACTCTTCTGTACGCGCTACACTGGAACACAGCCGAAGTCCAACTTGAGTAGCTTGGAGTAAGAGAGTAGTGAACACTATATTTTTTGTGCAAAGAAATTTAGCAAATCCGTTGGGGTTGCTGCAGCCATTTTAGGGGCATATTGTCCCAAACAACAACTGCTCAGAGGGAAAGAGCATCTTCGTATAGCATGTCCCATGTTGTAACGTTTTGACGATTTGATTCCGTGCCCCTCCTGATACTCTTGTGATCGGGTTTCACGATCCTATAGATCCATCTGCTCGTAGTAGACTGGCGTGGGGATGATGATTATATAATCCCCAGTCCATGCATCGCGCGTTGCTATACTATGCAATAGCGCGGGCGGCTCTGACTACGCCAAACTCCAAGCCGACTGTGCATATCTAAGAACCGGAATACAGTGCTCCCATGAGTCAGGGCCAGTTGCGAAACTCCATCGGGCCTTGGGACAAAATGGCTAGGTGGGCGTGAGTACGCGATGAAGCACACAGCACTTTGATTCTTCCTTTGGTGCTGCGTACGATCGGCAAAGAATCGGCAGGTCTTCTGGCCGTCGACATGCCGTACACGAAGACGACCGTGTAGCAAGTCCCGCTATCTACTCCAGAGGTCGATCATGTAAACTCTCTCGTTTTCCTGGAGCTGTTGCTTCTTGCTTGCTTGGTGGAGCTTCACTTTTGTGAAAGTCGTAATTCGCTCCTCATTTACGAAGGAAACAACATTAAGAGCATTGTTGTAGCAGAGCGTAAGAGCGGACTGGTGTGAAGCTGCTAACAATGCGTTGGACACGGCGCTTCGGGTCATTATACAGTTGCCATTTTGTTCTTGACCCGTCTGTTTCTGTCCAAATCTGTGGTCGGACTTTAATTGTTTGGCTGACGTTCGATAGCCGTTCGGCCTTTGAAATGGTCTTTCGGAACCGGCGCATTTGCCAGTCCTCAGAGGAAAGGTCCGTCCATGCATGTGCTCCACATCTGATGCCTCAATGATTGGGTGTGACCATACTTTTCATAATATTGGGTCCGCCCCATCTCAGTTGCCACATGATTTATCAACTAGGTTCAGATCCACGAAGACGCAGCTCCACCGGCAGAACTGTCGCACGTCTGTCGGTGAGGCGTAGGTACATAGCTCAAAGGTCCTTATTAAACCCTTGGGGTGGCGCATACTGTTTAATTTCTCAGGCCTTTGTCCTCAATGGGAAGGTAGAAGACAGGATTGACGTGCTGTCTTGTCAAAGAAAACTTGCTAGCATAGCGATCGATGACTCTGAGTTGGCGATTGAGTGGGTGAGCCGTGCATGTTTGGCTGACGTTCTGGTACCAGCATCATCCGTGCTCTGTTTGTAAGCTGGACTGAGAGCATCCATCTCTTTCGCGAGCGTAAGGGCATCTGATATGGGGTAGCGAATAAACCTAGAGTAGGTCCTTTCGAATGAGGATGTCTGGTGGTCGTCGAATGGCATATTCGGCCGTTCATGTAGCAGACGTGGTGGCGGAAGTGCGGGATATCTGTTTAGATGTATGCTCCTTGTGAACTCGATCTCGTTTGGTGTAGATCTCAAGTTGAACATGTATGATTGACGAGTTCGCAATGCCAGGCTCTATTGGTCCGACGGCGATTCCATGCGCAAAATGTCTCTGGCGTTGACTTGATACGGGGACAGTCTCTTCAAGATGATCGCTTTCGCTTGGTCAACGTGTTTTGAGACGTGCAAGCAAACGACGCATGAGCGTTCGCATGTTACTGGAACTAAATGCAGTGTAGTTAAGGATCCTGCAGCCGCCTTACTTTATCCATGACCTGGAATGTGTGATTGACCATTCCGACTGAACATGGTCGCGCAGATTGTCGATGTACTTGACGATGAACATGTCACAGTGATCGCTTTCACGTTTTCGACTTTGTCGGTCTAGGAGTGGGAAATGTGCAAGTTCTGAAGGCCCTAGATTGTTAGTGTTGTAATGAATCAATGTTGGTACACATTGCCTTTGATTTTCCTTAGGTAAATGTTGTACTTGCAGGGTGTACTTAGCTAAGTCTTCTTTACAGATGGCAACGTTTTGTTAAAGTGGGTTAGGGTGGCATAGTAAAGACGGGTCGCAGCGCCTCTATCAGTGTGCACGTACAGCAAGTTCCATGTTGTGTTCCTTCTTCTCATCAAGGCTCCAGACATTATTGAGGTGCGCCAACTTAATCCCACATAGAGCCGCACGTCTGTCGTCGTCTGAGCGACGTCACGTTGGTGGCTGGAAGCGGTAATGCAAGCGCCGACGTTCGTGCAAATGTTCACCGACTCTGCATGGGACAGGCGCCGGGGTGTACAGCGGACGTATGGTGCCGATTGCGCACATGCCTGCCGCTCTCTCGCGCTTCTCCGCCCCGCGCGCATACTACCTTCCTGGCTGGTCATTCGGAATCCTTGATCCTTCGCATTTTTTTCCTGCTGTCTGAGCTTCTGTATTTCGATTACTGGACCTAGTGTCACGTTTTGCCCTCCGGTCTGTTCAGAACAGATACTCGATGATGTAGTGCCGAGCCATTGGCATAATGGCGCCTACAGCAGTGCAATCACCGCCAATACTTGGCCCAGTACGACATCCTGGTGATGGGAGGGTTGCGTCGTGACTGTGCCACATCCGCCATGAAGACACTGTGTGGCGAACTTCCTGAAAATAGTGCAGCCAAGAGTAAACTGGTCGGCGACATTACGAAGTCATCGAGACAGGGGAGGTTAGATATCCTTTGTTGTGATTGTGCAATCTGAGCCATGAACGTGCAATCTGCAGTCGGTTGGTACATCCGAATAGGAGTCTGCCGCATAAGTAGGACGCGGTAGGTAGCTGTCCGCAGTCACTTTGCGATCCATAGGGGCAGGCTGCAGGACGCTCGGAAATAGGAGCCATTCGGCGAGACCAACGTCACGCTCTTGAAATCTGACGCACAGTGGAAGTTTTTACGCTGTACAAGCGAGGCAAATGCTCCAGTTCGTTGCAAACTGTGCCGCAATCCAAATGCGACCGGCGGCATGGCTCCGACAATGAAGATGCCCGTTGTTGGTCTCACGGACAATGCCCGTCAGGAACAAAAGTCGTCAGAAGCTTCCCCTAATTTTCGAGGCTAAAAGTTTATCCAACACCACGGAGGTAACTCGCTGGAGACCACAATAATTTTTTTTTGATGTTCCACATGGGTGTGTACATACCGAAATAACGGACAGATGGTGGAGGCCTGAGACTGAAGAGGCCTGTCAAGGCCGTGCCCATGCCCGTTTGAGACACAAGCGTCGAAAATAATAAACGCGTGGGTCCGCGTTTAAAGCAACGGCATCCACTCATGCTTACTAGCCACATCAGGGGCGGTAGGATTCCAGGCGAGCATAAGCGCACGAATCCTGTAGCCGGACACTGCTCAGTGTGGTATGGTTGATTTTTGCTGTTCAGCAAGGAATGAAGTTGCACTCGATGAATTCCGGCACAGCGGGGGCGCAGTGCCAACGCGTACCAGTGGCATGTCTGATCGCTAACGGGAGCGGAACGGGGCGCACGTTCAAGAAACACACTGCTGGATTATTGCGAGACGACATGTGTCTGTGGTCGATACGCGTCGAACAGGGCTCGCAACCCAAAGTCGCCGAGATACAGCCGTGGGTATCATGGCAACAGTTTGTTCGGCGGCCGATGCATGGCGACGGAAGGGGCGACACTGGGGATTGGCAAGAATGCACAGGAGCGTGACCGATCGGGCAGCGCCTGATGATGAGCAACACCATAATCCAACAGGTCACGGCTAGGCTACTGTCTAGCCGATCAAAATGGCGGCTCGCCGGAGGCGTGTTGGGCTGGGTGGCAGGGCTTCTGGCAGGGCACCGGGCAGTGAGGGGCGGGCCGAGCAGCCAACAGCGAAATGTCCGCTGCACACACTGCACAGGCTGCAAGGTGAATGGGGGGAGGGGGGGGGCAGTCGAGGGCCAGCCGGCATGATGCAGGCCGGGCGAGGAATGGGCGGCGCACAGCATCGCTGCGCGGCATCTAGGCGCAGTGAGGTAGGTGAAGAGCAAGGCTCAGGCCAAAGGGCCGACGAGCCAGGCTCTGCCACTGCGCCAGGGCGTGGGGGGTGCTCGGGATGCGGCGCGGTACTTGATAATGCAACATAGGTCAGGTACTGTGCTGTGTACAGAGCATTGCGAGGCCCCAGCGGGGCCTTCTTGTTTGGTGCTGGTGGTGGAACCAGACGGGCAGGCACTGCAAGCAGCAGGCACTGCCAAGCGCTGGCCGCCGCGAGAGCCACAGCTCCAGCGGCGAGCGCGCAAGCGTCCATGCCGGTGCTGTGCTGCACCGCGGGCGATACGCACGCAGGAACAGCGTCATGCGCGCCGGCGCACGGCGGCGGCCGTGTTGGGCGAATGGTCGACGCTGGGCGGCGGCAGCACTGGCAGCGGGCGCGCCTGCCCGCGGCAGCAGATAGGAAAGCGCCCTCGGGGTGCTGACACTGGACAGCTTGCGCCAGCTGCGCCAACGCCAGCCCTGGGTGATGGCCTTGCTGCACTGCCGCCAATGGGCGCCGAACTGGAGCAGTTCCGCGGCGCTAACGCGTCCTGGCCGATCAACTTGGCTTGCCGTGACGCCGGGAGGCGGCAGCCAATCACGGGGCACTGGTGGTCAGTGCCAACCATGTGCGCCGCTCGAGGCATCCCCCCTCCACTACACCCAGCGATGGCCTCTAGGGCTGTAGACGCGACTTTTTCGCCCAAAAACGTGGTTTGGAGCTCCAATGCAGGGTCGGTTGCGTGGGACTCGAAGGAACCGCGCTCTTAGCTCGTCTATGCTGCGTTCTGTCGACGTTCGTCGGAGATCTCGTGTGGGACAAGCGCGCATGGGCGGGCCAGCGCGTCCAATCACACGCGCCGACCGGGGTGCGACATCTGTGCTCCAGAGCAAGCCAAAGGAACAGCCGCCTTCGTGATCTCTGCCCCATCCGCTGGCAGCTGCGCCTGCTCGGGACGCCCCTCGCTCCAGGGCAGAGCTCCTCCGACTCTGCTGTCTTATACACTGCTCTCGCCGCTGCGGGTGGCTCTGCTCCCGATTGGCATCACCGCCATCACCAAACCCACCCCGCATTGACTCGACCACCCATGGCACCTGCACCCTCAGCGTGACTGTCGCTGTGCGCCCTCGCCATTCTGCCCTCTGCTGCTGCCCTCTGCTGCTGCCTGCTGCCTGCTGCCCGCTGCCCGCTGCCACCGCCGGGAAGCCACCGCCTGCACGGCTGAGTCGCCATTTCGCCCGGCTGCCACCTCGACGCCAGCTGTAAGCGCGAAAGCCGCCTCTTGCGTCGTGGAACCGCAAAGCATCAGCTCATCGTGTCACCGCGTGTCCCCGTCATTTCGGTCTCAGGCGGCATTGCAGTGCTGCATGACTGGGCCGAACAAAACAAGCCTGCCTCTTTGCAAATCGCGCCCAGCACCAACAGCACGCCCAGGTCACTTCTTGGGAACGACTCCGTCAAAGCCTGTGAGTAGCTTGTCCGTGAGTACCTTGCCAGCAAGCTGCCTGGCCTGTTTTTCGTCTTGGACCACCCCGGCACCGCGGCCCAATCCAGTACTATGTCTGCTGTGCTGCACATGCCCGTCACCAACACTGCGCCTTTCATGCTGAAAGAGAAGCTTGGGGACCCATTTGCGCCTGCCTTTACTGCGGTCAATGGACCACCAATGCCATCTTCGACACACACATCGACCGCCCGGCACGGCGTCACAGCCTGGGCCTCTGCGCCACGAGACCCTACTTCTCCTCCAGCCAGCCACCCTGTCTCGCCCACCGCGACCGCCAAAGATCGATCTCCGGACAGCCCTTTCAAGAGGAAACGCTCGCATTCACCCGAGTGTCAAGGACAACATGCGTCTTCGAGAGAAGGACCCATACCTGCCGTGCTCTCACCACCAGTATCCTATCCAGAGCCGAAGCCAAGCATAGAGGTTCTTCAGCGCACACTGCCTCCTATCGATCGACTGCAACCTGAGCGTCGCTGGAATGTCGACTCTACAGAGTACCAAGAACACCATCATCACGACTCTCGTCCCATGGAGCCACCTCACCACATGCCACCGCCGCACATGAGCGATGCTCACGAGTATGAAGATGGTGTTACAGAACAGAGCATGCTCGACCAACACGACCATAAGAAGGTCGGACGAAAACGACAATTCGCCAACAGGACCAAGACGGGCTGTGGTACTTGTCGAAAACGCAAGAAGAAGTGTGATGAAGCAAAGCCCAAGTGCAACAATTGCTTACGCGGCAATTTCGAATGCTTGGGATATGCCAACAAGACATCATGGCCAAAAGACACTGCCTCAAAAGCACCACCAGCACTGCAGGCGAAAGAGCGCGTGTCTTCAGCTGAGATACCTGCACGCTATGCAAGGTGTGGTGTCTGCAACCAAGTACATATTCCGCATTGCGAGCCCACTCACAAGCCGTATTCCGAGTCTAACGGCGGCGACGGTGCTCGAGTGAGGCCTGTCAGCGGAGAAGAACAGGAACGTAAACCACCGTGAGTTTGGACCTGCGCCCACCAAATTGAAAACACACACTAACGCGCAACCTGCCAGCACATCGAGCAGTTGGACGAAAGGCTGGACTGACTCTCCGCGATATGAGTCGGAGCACCCACCGCCGCCTCCACCTCCTCAGCGACAGCACAATCCTCGGGTGTATCACCATACTCCTCAGACTATGAGCCAATCGACTCCGGGCCATGCGGCAATAGCGATACAGCCCACGCAGTATGCCCAGCCTCCTCCATCCGCACCAGCTCATGAGAGGCCTCCTGTCCATGACCACCATGCATCGCATCCCCCTCCGCCCCCTCCTTTGACCATGGCTCCAATGGCAGCTGCGCCCCCTGCCCCCTCTCCTCCACGCTACTCGCACCCAGTATTGCCGCCCAGAAGCGAAAAGGATAAAATGTTGGCTGGAGAGCCATTCCTTCCATATACTGATGTACTTATTGATGAGCGTGCACAATGCTCAGGAGCAGTGTACCGCTTCAATAGTCTCAGTAATGCGGCTGTGCAAATTGCTGCAAGTGAGCGCCAGCGACAGTTTGAGTACATCATAGCTGCTAGATGGATCTACCATCGTCAAGGTGAACATCGAATCACAGGCCATCTTGGCGGTGGCATTCATGTTGCTATACCCTTCCACTGCGACTACGGTTACAACATCTCTATTGGAGATAACGTCGTGATCGGGCCCAGCTCCCAGCTTCTTGACTCCGGAAGAATCGCAATCGGCAGGAACACAAAGATCGGCGCTCGTGTAACCATCTCAACTATCAAAGCACCCTCTGACGCCAAGATGCTAAAGGGCAGTAAGGGCACCGAAATTGCTCGCGAGGTCTATATTGGTGAGAATGTCTACATCGGTGATGGATGCGTCATCGAGGCTGGCGTTCGCATCGGCAATAATGCAATCATTCGAGCTGGATCTGTTGTTGTCCGGGTAAGTCTGCTTTTTCAGTGCCAATACTCTGCAGAGCAAAAGCTGATTACTATTAGGATATTCCCGCAGACTGTGTGGCTCTTGGAAATCCCGCCGAAGTCCGACAGGTCAATTGGAAAGATTGATTGTGGTGCAGAAACAGCGCACAACCGGCGCACGCAAGTCTCCATATGATGACGTAGATTGGGGCCCTCGTTACACGAAACTACAGGCGTGATCTGTGGTCTCAATATCGGACGAGAAGTTTTGTTGTTCACATTATCTGGGCGCTACTGTATAGCGCTGGCGTTTAATGGCGTTGAAGCAATGTTTTTGGAGGATACCCTGATATTTGCTTTTATTTCTGGTTCACCTTGGTCTGGCGGTATTCGAGAAGGGTACTGGACACGGGAAAAGGTATGATACCATCTGTTGAGTAGGCAACAGCGCGAATACACGCTGCAACGACTAGGGTTGTGAGAGCGGCTGAAGGTCGAGTTGATTTAGACTATCATCTGGGCGGAAATCTGTAAGATTTGAATCTTTATCTAATAAAAGCAAGCGCACCGCTCTCAACTCAAGTGACGTTCATGCACTTGTACATTCAGTAACCCCCAGGTGCCATGGGCGCCGTCACGTGCACGATCCTTAGCGTCAAAAAGTATCCAGACTTTGGACAGCAACTCCAGCAGTACTCCGAGGCCGCCCATCACCAGTCGCTCCACAACACACAATGCCACCCAGGGCACCCCTCAACTGGGGCTCATTGCCCCTGCTTCCCACAGCAACGCGCTCGCTCATTCCCCTTTCCCAGCACAATGCCGCCACACCAGCGTTGTCCTACACAAGCACCCGCGGCATCAAATCGACATTCGGCCCCAAGAAAGACCGCTTTGCGCACCGCCATGAAAACCCCGCCCTCAATTCCACATCAACAGCGGCTTTAGAGCGAAAAGCGCACTCCACACCTCTGCGCACCGGCCTTCTCGCTCTCAAGCGCGGCATGACAGCCCTCTACGACCCAGAGACAGGGAAGCGCACACCCTGCACTGTGCTGCAGGTCGATCGCAACGAGGTTGTTGCTCTCAAGACGAGGGACAAGCACGGGTATTGGGCTGTGCAGATTGGCGCGGGGCAGAAAGAACCCAGGAACGTCACACGGCCGCTGCTGGGGCACTTCGCGCAAGCCGGCGTGAGCCCAAAGAGGCATTTGGCGGAGTTCAAGGTCAAAGATGGGAGTGGATTGGGCTTGAGTGTAGGCGAGACTGTTAGCGCGAATTGGTTTGCGCCTGGGCAATGGGTGGACGTAAGAGGTATCTCGAGGGGTATGGGCTTCGCTGGTGTAAGTCACGATGCGCTACAGATGTTGTGAGCATTTTACAGTGAAGACGGCGCTGATGGTTCATTCTAGGGTATGAAACGCCACGGCTTCAGCGGTCAACCCGCATCACACGGTAACTCGCTCACACACCGCGCCATGGGTTCCGCCGGAGGATCGCAGGGCTCTGGTTCGCGTGTGCTGCCCGGAAAGCGCATGGCCGGAAACATGGGCAATGAAAGCGTCACAGTCAAGAACCTGAAAGTGCTGCAGGTCGACGAGCTGAACGGCTTGGTTGTGGTCACAGGCTGCGTCCCCGGCCCCAAGAACCAGATTCTGAAGGTGCAGGATGCGCTCGGGAAACCCTGGCCCAAGGGTCCCATGAGCAACGCGGAGCTGGCGCCGATTGCGGAGGCTGCTGAGCCGGTCGAGACCGCTACTGCTGCGGCATAGATGCGTACGCGCAAGAGTGGACGGCACAGCGAGAGAGACTTGTAGAATACAACTGCCACGAGCAGGCGCTTTACCTGTGAACACAGCAGCAAAGCATGCATTGGGTGGAGTAGACGTTGTGTAGATCTGTGTATAACATGTAAGAGCTATCAAGCGGACTTCAAAGCAGCTTAAACCCCACCAACTGGGTCGGAAGTATGGATGAGCGTGGTGCTAGTAAGCAAATGTGATCCCCAGTTTCACCACCGCCCTGCTCTTGCATTGCGAATTGTATCTCAGGAACCTTGCTTGTATACACTACCACCTTCGATATCTCGACCCATAACCACCATGCTCATTTTCGATACAGTCCTCTTCCGAAACACCGCCCGCACTTCCATCAAAGGACTCTACATCACTGCCCATAACACCATCACTCCCCTCTCCCTCCCCACTTATCGAAACAACATCACTGCCCACCGCGTCACTGCCTTCCCCACCGTCTTCATCTTCACCTTCATCTCCCACTCTAGCCCCTCCCCGCATTGAAACACAATCACTCCCCCCGATGTACCCGTCGAGTGAGATATACCCGCCCTCGCTGTCACTCCCACTACTACTCTGGTCGCGTCTTCCACCCTCCCCCCTTTCTCTCCCTCTCCACCCCCTCCTACTCCATTCTTGGACATCTGACCGCGCCCCTAACGACCCGATAGAGCGCGTATCAGAACGCAGATTTGAGCTGCTGCTGCGACGTAGACTGACAGTATCCGAGCCTGCAGGTCTGCTGGCGGAGGAAGCGGGACGGCGCTTTTGCTGCAGATCTGAGGCCGAGGATGAGGCAGAAGACGAGAGCGGAGGACTCTTGTGTCTTTGCTGGTGCTGGCGGCGGCGGGGCGGAGAGGGAGGCGTGTCTAGACTCTCGACGTCGGACCCGCGGTATTCACTCTTGATGCCTGAACTCGACGGGCGTATCGAACCTTCTAATCGGACGCGGTCTGACGACTGTCTGTGGCGAGAAGAATGCCCATATTGCCACTCCTGAGACACGATGTACTCCACAGTGCGATACCGGGGTGGAGCTATGTACTCCGTGTCCGAGGGCAGGTCTCTGTCCGGGGAGCGGGAGCGAGCATTGATGTATGCGTAGGAGGGGCAGGATTGCCGATCGATGTAGCCTGTTGCCCATCGCCGGCGCCGGGGCGGTGAAGGGCTGGGAGCTTGGACTTCGGGCGAAGTGTACCTGACGTCGTTCGTCCCGCGAGGTTGCAATACAGGTGCGTGTCTGGATTTGTGTCTCCTTCGAGGTTGATGATGGGTGTCGCGGTTCGTGCGGGATTCTTCGTAGTAGACCATGGTAAGTGATGGTGCTTCAGCCTTGTGATCCTTTGGCCTTGAGACAGTGGCCACGTGTAGCTATTGTACTGCGCTGCTGTGGAGACAGTTGATTTGGCCTGGGTCTACTGCTCATTTTCTCATGTCGTGTAACTGGGATCTGTCAAACTGTGGAGAGAAATGCTGTTATCACGCAGACTGGCAGTTGTGTGCCTACGTGGCAACCTGCTCTAGCCGCATCAGGCCTCATGCATGTGGAAGCATTGAACCTACGATACCTGGTGTGCAACAGACAGACTCGGTGGTCAGGTAGATTGTCATTAAGCCGTGTTATGACAGATCTGAGAACAGTGCATCACGTCAACGAAGATAGCGTCCGAGATCTGTGTTTTGTTCCAGTGCACCGGGCGCAAGCGTACATTGCACCTATTCTTATTCAGATTGGGGCCGCTGGCTGAGGAAAAGACTGTGGAAGTCAAAGAAAAACTGGGCAAGGCACTCATAGCGAGCGAGCATGCCTGTGCAGCTTGAGACAGCACGTCCAACACCGTGTCTCATGGGATATCGCCTGTACCGGCGAGAGATCTTGCCCAGGCAGCTGCGCCGTCGATACACATTCTAGTAGTATAGAGTAGTATCTGAACCTATCCAGTGCCTGTGTTTGTATGGCGATAAAATCCAGTGAAGGTACTGTGTGTGTACTATGCCGTGTAAACGTGCAACGTGAATGTTGAGAAGGGAATTCAAGCTGGATTCTCCACTGCAAGCTATACGGGTGGAGCAGAGACTCCTTTACCACGCTTCACAATTCGACTTGGTCCTGAAAGGAGTGGAGAGGTCTGGAAGCTGCCGTTGCCTACCTCAATCTTACGCCAGCCAATTTTAGTCTGACGACGACACGTGCTCCAAGCCTTGGTTCATCGTCCAGATTCCAAGTTCCATCTATGTCTCCCGACCTACATACCGCGCGTCGTCTTCAACAACATTGCGAGTATCGCCGACGCTGAGCGACGTCTCTCCACGAAGTCTCATCTGACCGCGTTCTTTACTTCCTAGCGGCCGCGTTCGCACCACACTTGGCCCACTCTCAAAGTCTTCGCCAACGGCGCATTTTCGGTATTGACAGGTGTACCAGAAATGACAGCCTTGAGAAATATTCAATCGCATCTTTTCGCAGCAATGGCCTGAGAGTACCATCTGGCGAGTAGCCTAAGGTGTCCACCGCCTCGGTAAAGCGTGACAGAGTGCACACCGCACAATTCCTTTCTGACGATGCGACGTCCGTGAGCCGCGTCTAGGTCTGCGGCATGCCAATCCTACAATCTTAACTATCATAAGCTCATGAAACACTCTGCACGCTAACCTGTAATCGGTAGTCTGGACGCGGCTGAAGGCTGGCGCGGCAGCCTTGTCCAACGTGCTTTATCAGACCTCCTTGCAGATGAAACGGACTAACAAGGTATTCTCCGATACTATCCCAGCACGCTCAAGCCCTCCGAGACTATTCCGCTTGCAACGCAACTATCCCCTTAGTAAATCAACGTCCGGAATGGCACTTTCTCCTTTGCCATGGCCAGCAGGGGGTGCAACCCACGGTACAACCTGGCTACGTTGGAAGAACGCCTCCGCTGGGTCATTATTTGTGGGTGCAGGTCTGATTACCATGCAGGTACCGACGACATCTTGGTG
Organism: Stagonosporopsis chrysanthemi; assembly: GCA_022560025.1. Lineage (NCBI taxonomy): Eukaryota > Fungi > Ascomycota > Dothideomycetes > Pleosporales > Didymellaceae > Stagonosporopsis > Stagonosporopsis chrysanthemi. Next base: position 175,849 of record JAFISE010000039.1, on the reverse strand, counting down.
ATGAGCCACCTGGATCTTACTCGTAACACAATTATCCGTCCACTGGGCTGACTAGGCCCCACGGCCTCAAGTCAGGATCGTGAGTTATAAAGATAAGATGCTTCGCCGTTCTTCTAGTTTCCAAGCCTCGCCTTGACACTCATTCACCCTTCCAACTTCAGTCTTTCACTTCAAAGCAAACTGTGTTTGCTATCCATTCATTTCTTCTACTCAAGATGAAGTTCACTATCTTCACTGCCGTCGCGGCACTTGCTGGCTCAGCCTTCGGTGCTGATGCCGTCAAGGGCGCTGCTGAGGGTTTCGCCAAGGGCGTTACTGGTGGTGGATCCGCTGCCCCCGTCTACCCTTCCACCACTGCTCAGCTCATCAGCTACCTCGCCGACTCATCTCCCCGTGTCATCGTCTTGACCAAGACCTTCGACTTCACCGGAACTGAGGGTACCGCTACCTCTGCTGGGTGCGCTCCCTGGGGCACTGGCTCCACCTGCCAGAAGGCCATCAACAAGGATGGCTGGTGCGACAACTACCAGCCCAACGCCCCCAAGGTCTCTGGCATCAAGTATGACAAGGCTGGTATGCTCGGTATGACCGTTGGCTCCAACAAGTCCCTCATCGGCCAGGGTTCCAAGGGTGTCATCAAGGGCAAGGGTATCCGCATCGTCTCCAACGCCAAGAACGTCATCATCCAGAACGTCCGCTTCACCAACATCAACCCTCAGTACGTCTGGGGTGGTGATGCCATCACCGTTGACGGTGCCGACCTTATCTGGATTGATCACGTTACCACCGACCTGATCGCCCGCCAGCACATTGTCCTCGGCAACAAGGCCTCCGGCCGCGTTACCATCTCCAACAACGAGATCAACGGTGCCTCCTCCTGGTCCGCCACCTGCGACGGTCGCCACTACTGGGGCTTGTACTTCACCGGCTCCTCCGACACCGTCACCTTCAAGAACAACTACGTCCACCACACCTCCGGCCGCTCCCCCAAGGTTGCCGGCAACACTCTGCTCCACGCCGTCAACAACTACTTCTACGCCATTTCCCACGCCTTCGAGGCTGACTCCGGTGCCAGCATCCTCGCCGAGGGCAACGTCTTCCAGAACGTCGATGCTCCCGCCCAGGCTGGTCTCCCCGGCAAGGTCTTCGCCTCGGGCTCCAACAACGCTGCTTGCAAGACCTACCTCGGCCACAACTGCGAGATGAACGCTTACGGTACCTCTGGCACCCTTGCCGGCACTGACACCAGCTTCCTCGCCAACTTCAAGGGCAAGAACGTCGCTTCTGCTTCCACCGCCGCTGTTGCCAAGAACGTTGTCAACACCGCTGGTTTCGGACGCTTGTAAGCTGCTCGCCTATTCGGCGTGGTCAATCAAGAAGAAAGGGGGGGGGGGGCACTGCGGGTCCTGGCCGCTAAGGCGAAGCTGTAGATAGCCTTCATTTTTTGTACATACACTAGACTTCACCATATACCTTGTTATTTGCTTTTTTCACAAGACGTGGCACTTGAAACATTTCCCTCTCGAGCAAAAGCTGAATTACTCCCACTGACAATTTCACTGGTCAAGAAAAGGCAGATTTCACCGGCAACAAGAACAACACGGTCCACTAGTCCGCAAAACAAATTCCCTACGCGCGTATTCCACGCACGGCCATAGCCCATTTCCCCATATTGCAAAACGTGCTGGCATCGGTACGCACAAGCCGCATTGGGGTGCGCACGGGGATTGGACCGTGAGGCAGCCAAGAACGACCCCATGTCGCGAATCCTTCGCTCCGTAATCTTACGTAGCATAGGCCGGGGAGATGGGCGCAGCAGTTCCAACGAGCGGGCTGAAACGCGGCGTAACGGTGGCTGAACGGTGGAATGCGAGGGAGCGTTTCATTCCGCGGACGAAAAGGAGCGAGGAGGTGGGAGGAGGAGCTGTGCGAAGGAGGTTGGGGACGTTGCCATGATGAGGGCGTACTGTGTATGTGCAGCTTGGTGCTATGCTATGCTAAACCGAATTCTTGTACGTGCTCTAAAACGCCGTCCAATGCTCATTACCCAGATAACATCCCATCTACATTTGTATCCAATTCTTCTCTACACCTTCCTACATCAAGAGGCCAATGGCGGCGACGACAAGCGCCAAGTACGTCACCGACGGCGTCAGAAGCACGGCCCCGAGCGATGTCGCCCTGCCGCAGCATTGACGGTCGTATGTGACATTGTTCGCGCGCGCGGCAACCTCGAAGACGGAGCCGTTGATTGGTCCCTGGTTGTAGAAGTCGACAAGGAGGAAGTTCGGTGGGCGACCCCAGTCAGCTGTTGTGCATTAGCATGTGACAGCCGCGCATCCTTATGGGAAAGACTTACAGGTGCACTGGTTGGACATCAAGCCCAGGCTGCCATCGCCCTCGATTCCGTTTGTAGTGTTTGTTGCGGCAACGTTGGGAACCAGCAGGTTCAGACCTGCGATCCCGATCTCGACGTTCAGGTTGTGGTTTGCGAGGTAGAGCATGTCCCGCGCCTTCTCGTCGCTTACTCCGTCCGGTCGCCCAATCGTGCAAGGGAAGCTGGGGTCGGTCGGCGAGTATGGTGTCTCCCACATATTGTAGAACTCCCACAAAAGGTAGGGCACGGCATCGGTGTCGAAATTGTAGTCGATGAACGTCACAACGCGCTTCTGCGAGAGCAGCATTTGCCCAAGAGTGGGCCAGTCGGCGAGCTCCATGGCGGTCTTGGGTGGCTGGTAGACGTAGTCGTAGAGACCAGAGGATCTGATAGGTTCGTCGAAGTTGGAGGATGTGACGAGGGGATTACCGTTCCCGTCTTGCCGCTCGTAGTCGTAGTTGCCAAAAATGATTGTGACGACGTCGAATGGGTGTGTTTCAACCCATGCTACCACCTCCTTCAGATAATCCTCGACCGTGCCGGCATTGAGGAGATCGCAAGAGCTGTGGCAATAGTAAAGCGTGCCATTAATGTAATGAGCCTGTCCCTGGAGCATGCGGATGCCATCATTCAGCTGTTGAGTCACGCCGTAGTCCTGGTTACGTCCTACATTGCGCTCCTTTGTGAAAGGCGAGTTGTGCGCGGCGACCTCTGTAATGTTGGAATATTTACGATTGCAGAACTCGACATAGTTGTTGCACGGTTGCGTATTCTGAGGCAGGGCTGCCGAGCCTGTGGCAGATCCGCTCGGTGTCCTCGTCCTGTTACTGCCACCAATTTCAATAACGGATCCATCTGTAGACGCTGAGACAGTTGCGTTGGCTGAAGCAGTGCTCCCGGATGACGCGCTGGTCAAAGTCGCGAACGTGCTGCCTTCGAAGTCCGATGGTACTGTGACGGAGCCGCCAAACTCGCCACCAGAGAGCTGCCTTTGGGTGCCGGTCAGAGTGATGACAGACTGCGATGCTGAAGACGAGTCACTCTGGGCTACAGCGAGGCCGGCAAGCCAGAGTAGAGACAGTGTTGTGCCTCTCATGATCGACGCAGGGTCGAGTGTAAATATAGCGATGTATTTTGTGATTCAGTCCCAAGAGATGCAGTGTTATTGATGATGCAGGAACGCCAAAATTGTGAAGATCCGTTTGTGTCAAGCAAGCAACCCAGTAGCAAAGGATGTCGCGGAAAGGCCGTGACAGGAACTGGCAGGCACGTCGGAGGCAGCAGGCGGTTGTTGAGGCCCAAGCCTGAGCGCTGCGGCAGTGCTTTTCAAGACCAGTGCTGGCTGCATCAACCTCCTTGATGTGACGTCTTAGCCCCGTTTTGGTACAGGCTAAGCCTTGCAGCCGCATCACTGCAGCCATTGATTTGCAGAGCCGCACAGGCTTTGCCGACACTCCCTTTAGCGCAACACGTAACGAGGTCTGGATCGTCGAATGTTTTCAGTGTTGCTGGGGAGTGCGGGGTGGTGAGAGTGTGTGCTGATGGAAGGCAAAGCTGGTTCTCTCAATGTCATGCCTAGGTATGCCAAGAGTCGTAGAATTCTGTTGATTCATTCAAGCATCATATATGTACAAAAAAAAAGGGCCGTCATTCCACCATATCAATGGGGCTTCCAATAGAGTATGAAGTGGACGATCCTTCTCATGCCTGAGACCTCGGCCAGTCATGCTGAGCTAGAGAACATCTGCTCAAACGTACTCTTGCCTTCCAGCGCCTTGATCTCGCGCTTCAGGACGTCAACACGGTAGTTCTTGAAGGCCTTCTCAATACGCTCCTTCGCGGCCGGGTCGCTTGTAATGGTTCGTGTCGCCGATGCGGTTCCGGTGATCAGACCGAGCTCACCACCGAGGAAGAGGCCGGCAACCGAGAAGAAGAAGTAAGTTGCAGCGTCGCCCCATCGCGAGGGTGCGAGCTGTGCGGAGATGTCAGGAATGGGTTCTGCGCGCACGTTAGCCCGTGGTCCTGTATTATATTGGAATTTTGTGGGACTCACCAACTCGGCCATCCGCGAAACGAAGCTCGACTGGCTTCTCCATCGCTCGGAAGGCCTGGAAATAGGCTACGCGCATCCTGCGCAGTCGGATGGCAGCGAAGAGACCGAGACCAAGTCCAGCCATTGAGGCCACGGTCGCGTGGGTCCCCACTTTCTTAGCTGCGCTCTTCAGGAGCTCCTGGTCTTGCTGGCTCAAACTGCTCAATGTCAGGACTAGCTAACTCGCGCTGCTCAATAGAACGTACTCATGGTTAATGTGATCCTCGGCGAGCTGGGCCAGGTCCTTGCTGCGCCCGGTACGGAAAGCGGCCAATGATTCAGACATATTGTTGTGAGGTGTAAAAGGAGGCTACTGTGCGCGCGGAAGGCGATAGCTAGGGTTGGGAGGGTGAAGCTGCACAGGCGTGTCTATAATAGCTTCGACATTTGCGCGCAGCAATGACGTAGTGGTCCCGGGCGGCAGTCGACGGCCTCTAGGCTCTAGCTGGGTTGGGGCACGGCACGCGAGCTGAACCATCGTTCTCCACAAACACTAATGTCAATGAGAACAGGTTGATTGTTGATTTAAATTTGGTACCGCCCCCAGTGTATCACTGGTACTGCGAACAGGACCTGCTTAGCTGTTCCTACTGTTCAGCATAGGAGCTACTGGTTTCACCGAGAAGGAACGAAACTCGAAACTTGTGACGATGACAAAGTATAAGTATGGAAAAGCGAAAGAAGAATGTACAGAAGCCCGATCTGGCACAAAATCCACATGTGGCTAAGATCCCTAAGCAGTAGCACCGGTGATCTTGACACTGTACTGCAGACCCTGATTGAGCTCATCACTGATCTCGAATGCATCATACATGACCAGCTCAGGCGTCTTCGCAACAACCAAGCTCACCTCATCGCCATCCGCAACCTGGACGCTGCCCTTTCCAGCTACAACGTCGGTGTACTCAACGCCCGACGCGCTGGACACGACCAGCGTAGCTGTGTACCCCTGATCTTGTGCCGTGATTTCCACATCGACAGAAGTTCCAGTAGCAGAGAGCGGAATGATATTTGCACCCATGTACCGAGGCGCGCGCGCAGGCTTGACCGTGTACTCTCCGCTCGTGCCATCGAGGTTGTCGTAGGTCAAAGTGCGGCGCTGGGCGGTAAATGCTTCGTGTGCTTTGGGGTGGCCGATGTCGACATACGCCATATGCGCCCAGTAGCGGCCGACGGCGTGCTGGACAGTAATGTTGCCCGTTGCTTCTGTGAGCAGGCGCTCGAGCGAATGCAGGGGCGTCTCGTTAGAGTCGATTTTGTATTCGCGGATCATGCGAAGAAGAGTATCGTTTCCGAGGCCAGGATAGTTGTCTGGGTTGTTTGTCAGGTATGCAAGGAACGGCCAGCTTTCGTAGTAGTTTGCAGACTCCGGGGTGCCGTCGACCAGGACTTGGTAGCTGTCGCCAATGACCTTTTGCAATGCGATGACAGAGTCTCCTTCCTCACCCGACAAACCGTGCGCGGCGCGCGCAGCGTTGCACGTCGGCGTAGCAATATAAGTGTCGGCGATAAAATTCGCAATTGGTTCCCACCAAGCACCAGTGTTACCCTGGTGAATCCAGTTCTTCTCGCTCAAATGCATGCTATGACCGAACTCGTGCACGACAACATCGGGTACATCAAGATATTCGTCCACAACCTCTAAGTACGCGAGACCAGCTTCCATGTCTGTACCCTGAACACCAGCAGCGCCAACCAGTTCGGATTGCTGCTTGCTATAAACATTCAACTTGTACCAGGGGCCGACTTCATTGCCAACGCCGCCGGTATTGAAGGATAAGCCGGGGGTGCGCCACCCCAGGGTTTCGACAAAGCAGGAATGTGCTGCTTCAAGGTGCTGAAGGGTCGTGTTCGCCTTAGCAGACGAGGATGCGGCCAGGACACGGAAATGAGCCGACTCAACGAAGTCGGACCCTCCACCACCGATGCTGGGATTGGCGGTATACTCAGCGGGAGCTGCGGCGTCGGCGCGGACAGAAAGGGGGGCAGCGGATGAGGACTCGAGCGCGGGAGCTGTAGAAGTAGCTGATGACTTTAAAGGAGCGGCAGATCGCGCTCGGCAGGCATGAGGAGCTGCTGAAGCGAGGTATGCGCACTGCGTCAAAACGAGAGAAAGGACCTGTCCCTTGACCATTTTGAAGGAAACGAATGTAAAAGCGAAAAAAATGACTAGTAATGAGTGAAGTGCATGTCTGACATTTTGGGGCGAGCCGATTGCCTTATAGCATGGAGTGCGATGTCAGCGCTGAATCAATTCAATGCTTCTCCATGACCGTCACGCGATGCTTGCGGCATCTTTTCATAACGCAGAAGCCTTGGTAGCGAGAAGCTGTGAGGTGTTGATGATACGAGCTTGGCAGTGGTACTTTGGTGACAGCTAACAGGCCGTTGAAACACTCTTGGCGCCCATGTGGGTAAACGAAACAGCTTGTAATGAGGTAGGGGTCGAGGAAAGTGTCTATGCATAGTGCCGGATGCAGGGATCTCGGATCTTACAAAATTACTACGGTAATCGCGGAAAATAAGCCTGGAGCAGATGAGGATGTTGTAATGAATACGAGTCGATTGCACGAGATTCAAAGACGCAAGTCGCTTACGAGGTGACTAGGTTCTAATGATACATACCGTTGAGGGCGATACGTGCACCTCGTTCATACGCCATGTAAACGCCGTACTGTATATGCTGAGCCTGCGGAACGGAGTAGTCAGGTAAGGCGACATCTACAACTTTGCTTTCGGTTCGGAAGCAGAAGCGCTGGCTTCTTTGTTCAAGGTCACGGCACCATTAGATGTGCCTTCTCCGAAAAAGATGACCTCAACCGTCAGATCGTCCCTAAAAATCATTAAAATCGTTGATCTTGCTCATATTGATGCTGGGTTAAAAACATACCTGTAGCGTCTCGAGAAAGGGCTTGGCAATGTGAGCAGGGCACTCAGCTGATCCTGGTCCTTGCCACCAAGGGCATTGCGCACAAGGTGGGTTGCGACATTCTTGTCTTCTACGACAAAACGCTCGTTTAGGTTGGTCTTTGTGCCCCATTGCTGCTGTCGGATGGGCGCACGCTGACCTGCACCGGCGCCATTGTCCTTCTGATCAATAGGCAGCTGTTTCTCCGATGACCACCAACTCTTCAACCATGACTGCGTCTGGGTGTTTCCGCCGTTGACACTGCCCTGGGTATCGAGCCATTGACCAACAAGACCTACAACCTCCTCGTTCGTAAGCATCTCCCACAGTCCGTCAGTAGCCATGACTACAAAATCACCCTTCTCGGGCTCGACCTTGGTCGTGGTGATGATAGGTTCCGCAGTGACATAAGGAGGGGTTTTCAGGAGGGATGAGGGCGAACGAGCGAAGTAGGACTTCTTGAGCTCAGCATTAGTCTCCAGCGACCACTTATAGGAGGCATCACCAAAGGCGCGGGACGGCTCTAGTCCACCAAGAATGCGGCCATTCCTGACAACGTTGGGCTCGCCAGGATGCTCCTTGCGGAGTCGCTCGGCCTCGCTGGTGGTGCCGCCAGTTTGGTCCTCAGATAATGGAGTCGCAGTCCATTTGCCGTTAGCACCCCTACGTCCAAGCACAGCGCGCGAGTCGCCGGTGCATGCAACGCGGAGGAGCTTCGATCGGCTGTCGTAGAACGAGAGAAGGGCACATGACCCAGAGAGTGCTGGGGCCAGAAGTTCAGCAGCAGCAATTTTGGTCTTTGCTTGCTTCACCTTCTTGACAGATTCGTGCACAATCTCGTCGTCAAGGAGGACAAAGCCACTCTTGATGGCCTTGTCGATAGACTCGGGTGTAGGGATGCGCTGGGCAGGATCGGCGAGGGCGGATTTGTAGGTGGAGTTGAGCTCGCGTGCTACGTAGGAGATGAGGGTCTGACGGAGCTTCGCTGAAGTGACCCAGCCGCTGTAGAGAAGCATGTTAGCAACTGATGTGATATCCTGCAGGTGTCCACGTACCTGTGGCCGTCAAAGACGCCCCAGAACATCCAGTCACTCGCAGCCGCGCCGTTGTCGGTCGCGGCCAGGTTCGAGGGCACCTCGATGATCTTCTCAGCATGGTCGTCCTCGATGGGCGAGTTGCTGGGCACTGTGGCGGTATTAGATGGTGTCGAGACGGCAATGGGCATGTGTTGCACATGGAAAGCAAGGAAGCAAACTGACATTGGACAACATCGTAGCGCACGACGCCCTGGCCGCGGCCGACCAGCCACGACTCCTCGTTCTTGCGCAGCTTGGCCGTGGCCTGGTCGGGGTCCAGCATCTCGACGACCCGGCGGCCGTACTCGTCCGTCTCCTTGGAGATGGGACCCGTCCCCGTGATGGTGCCCGTGTAGAGCTCGCCCTGGCCAACGACGAGCGCCTTCCGGGTCGGCTCCGCGGCGGCCTGTGAGCTGAGACTGGCGGCCTGGTTGATGGGCGAGGCTGTTGCGTTGGAGGACTGGTCGCCGTTGTAAGCGTAGAAGGCACCGGAAGCGACGGCGGCGGCTACCAGCGCACCCGTGATGGCGCGGAACTGCATCGACGAGGTGAGGATGGTGGGCGACGGGGATGCCCGCGAGCGCCCGCTGTGGTGGAGGCCGCGGTGTGCTAGCCCATTGCTCGGCGCCGTGAACGAGAAGGCGACGCGGCGAGAGGCCAGCTTGCGCAGACACGGCCGCCGCAGGGAGCGCACTGCTTGGAACGCCGCCCGACGCATGGCAGAGGCGGTAGAGGTGGAGTAGCAGAGCGCCGCACCGCGTTCATGAGAGCCGCTGGTTGTCGCGCCGGGCCCAATCAGCACCCACCCGCCCGTGCTAGCAACGGCTGCATCCACCACGGCGTCGACGTCATCTTCGATCGTCACAAGCAAATCGCAAATTCGACTTGAGCAAAAGTGCACCAGCACCGCCAAGTGCAAGCATCGCCATGTCGTCCCGTGCACTGCGACGAGCGCAAAAGGAGCAGGAGGAGAAGGAGCTGCAGGAGAAGCTCGCCAGGCTGGAGCACGAGGATGAGGAGTCAGAAGAGGAAGTCGCGCCAAAACCACAAGCAAAACCGAGCTTATTCGCCATGCTCGGCGATGTTGGTGGCGACGACGACGATGATGATGAAGACGAGCAGGACGAGGAGGAACAGCATGAGCATGCAGCGAGACCTGCTGTTGATCCTACACCTGCCTCGAATTCCTCCAAGAAGAGCAAGAAGAAGAAAAAGAAGGGCAAAAACAAGAGCAAGACTGCCACCCCACAAACAGATGCTGCAGACTCCGGGCTCGACGAAATAGACCAGGCTCTCCTCGCCCTCAAGGTTGCTTCCAGCGGGAAAAAAGGCACTGATGAACCTCTGCAGCCCACCATCAGCGAGGAAACACAGCAGCTCTTCTCCGCCCTCAGCATAGACACCACACACCTCCACGCCGCCAACGAGATGAAAAAGCTCTTTGGAAGGACCGCGTTGCAGCATGCTGACGATGACGAGCCCCGCCAGCGAGGTCCACAAGGCATCGCCGCCCGCGTGGCCGGCCGCAACCAGCCCGGCTCACGCCTCACTGGCCTCAGTCTGCGGCGCAACATCTTCGTCCAGGGCAAGGAAGAATGGCCCCGCGCCACCTCTGGCGGATTGGGTATGGAGATTGTCGCCAAGCATGACGATGGGACAGTCGAGTACCGCTTTGTGCACAGCTCATCCTACCAGGAAACACAGCGCCGGTTCCATGTCTGCGTTGCCAGCTACGATCCCGAGCGTATGATCCAGCTGCTCCACACAAATCCATACCACATCTCCACGCTGCTCCAGGTCTCCGAGATCGCAAAGCAGCAGCGCGACAATGCGTCAGCCTCGGACCTACTCGAGCGCGCCCTCTTCACCTTCGGCCGCAGCGTGCACTCCACCTTCTCCTCCACCCTCGCCGCAGGAAAAGCACGCCTGTCCTTCTCCCGCCCGGAGAACCGAGAGTTCTTCCTCGCCATCTGGCGCTACATCGCCACCCTGTGCGTCCGCGCAACCTTCCGCACCGCGCTCGAATGGGCGCGCCTGATGCTCTCGCTCGCCCCAGAACAAGACCCATACTGCATGCGACTGCTGCTGGACCAACTCGCCCTGCGCGGCCGCGCGCCCGAATCCCTCCTCTCCCTCGCCGCCTCAGACGTGCTGGAGCGCGCCTGGAAAATCCCGCCAAATATCGCCTTCTCCACCGCGCTCGCGCACCTCCGCCTCAAGGAACCCGTCAAAGCGCGCAGTGCCCTCAAGAACGCCGTCCGCGAGTACCCCTGGCTCGCCGCCCGTTTGTGCAAGGAGCTGGACATCAACCCCATCCCGAAACCCGTGTGGGGCAAAGAGCCGGCGACGGATTTCCAGGAGCTTCTCTGCAGCCTGTACGTCCCGCGGGCCAAGGACCTGTGGAACACGACCGAAGGCACGTCGCTGCTGGTGGAGATCTGCTACTCGTTTGAGGACCCGCTGGGCGACGGCGCCGCGCCGTACTGGCTCGCGCCCATCGACGCCCTCGATCTGGCGCGCCACGTCATCCTCACAGACGACCAGTCGCTGATCTCACTGCTCGATGTCGCGGTCAAGGAGAAGTACACGTCTGTTTCTGACCCGCTCCCGCCCGCTTCCAACGCGCCCTCTTACGACGCCTCGACTCTGCCTGGCGTCCGCGGGCAGCGCAGCGGAGGGGATCGCAATGCGCTGCTTGCGGATCTGGAGGAACTGCGGCGGTATTTCCAGAGTATTGATATTGAGGGTCTTGTTGGTGGGGGGTTGACGGAAGAAAATCTTGTGCGTGCGCTGCAGCAGGCGGAGAGTAGTCTTGAGGAGTTTCGCAGGAATAGCGAGAGGTTCACGGATGTGAGGGATCGGCTGCAGGATGTTGGGGTGCAGGTTGTGTTTGAGGGAGAGGGGAGAGGGGGTGCAGGTTTTGAGGGGAGTGACACTGATGAATAGATGTAATGAATTTGGAAGATGACCATGTCAAATTGTGGACATGGCCTGAATCTCATACAGGAATTAACGGAAGCCAAAAAGCTCGAATAAAGATAACAAGTCTAAACACCAACATATGCTTGGCCAAGGGTATCCAACAAGTTGCTTGCTCGCTCGCTCAAGCAACAATATATCCATCACTCGCGAATGCTCGGACTAACGCTCAGGCTCCTCTGCCTAGTGACCTCGACCAGCATGGTCGCCGTCCCCGCCCGGTCTTCATACAGCTTCCTCAGATCTTCTACGGACGCCTTCTTCACGTTCAGCTTGCGTGGCGCCAGGCGCTCAGGCTCAGGCTTGTTCGTCTGCTCCAGGCTAGGCATGCGCTTCAGCAGTCCTGGGCTCACTGTTCTAGACTTGGATGCAGGGACAGGGAGACTGGTGGACTTCGAAGCTGGACGGCCGGTGACGGGATGGACGTGTGCGTTTGTGGTTGGCGCGGGATAGACTGGCCGCGCGAGGCCTGTAATCTGAGGCGCACGGTTGGAAAACGGGACACTGGGTCTTCTGGCCTCCGTTGCCGATGCAGGTTTGAGGTCTAGCTGTGTGGGGGATAGTGCGGCATTGGGCGAAGTCGTCGCACTCTGTGTGTACGGGGTAGAAGCCATCCATGTCTTCTTGTCGCCCGTCGTGTCAATACCCGGTAGATCAGTAAGGCCAGCCAGCGGCTGGCCCTGAGGAAAGAAGCGCTCGAGGCCATACTCGGAGATCTTGCGCGCTTCGTCCTGCTTGTCCGCGGACTTCTCCACGTTGTCAACCTGCGCTGCGGTCAGGGCTTTCCTCTTAGGGAGAATAATTTGAGGAGCAGGAGCAGAAGCAGAAGCAGAAGCAGAAGCAGAAGCAGGAGCAGAAGCAGGAGCAGGAGCAGAAGCAGGAGCAGGAGCAGAAGCAGGAGCAGGAGCAGAAGCAGGAGCAGGAGCAGGAGCAGGAGCAGCCAACGTAGTCGGCTTCGCATCCGTTGCAGCAAGCGAAGAAGCAAGAATAGGAACTTGAGCTGCCGTACCGGACTTCTTCCCTTCCTGCACTTGATCGAACTCGTGTCGTCGGGGCGAGAAGCCATCCGTGGTCGCTGCGTAAGTTATGGGTGATTCAGCGACATCATCAGGTGCATCTGAGATGACTGTTGAGTAACGTGGTGGTACTGCTAAAGGGGGTGCTGGTTTTCTCGGAACAGAGTCGCCAGATGACTTAGCGGACGGAACGCGCGACCGAGGAGGCAGAGGAGGAGGCCTCGTCGCTGATGATGTGGCTTCCGGGTAGTCTGTGTATACTTCAGGCGCCTTCTCGTTATCTTGCAAGGTGATACCGCTCATCTGCTCGTCGATGGAATCCCTGTTGTCCCCTCTTCTGACCTCAACTGGGTCGTCCCACTCGCTCATATCGTTGGGCAGCTGCAGTTGTGCTCTGAAAACATCCGCTTCTTGGCTGCATCCTTCTCGCAGGCCGTCGCCCCACATGTCGATAGCATGCGTGAAGATCCGTCGAATGATGGAGGACATCTTAGCATCCTCTATCTGGTCCGGTCCACAGAGTAGCGCTGGCGCAAAGCAGACAGCTAGGTTTTCGGCTGTCATCTTGTTCTGTTCCTGACGCAAGGCCACTTCATGGAGCAGTGGCAGAAGATGCCTCACCACAATGTCCCTTGAGATAGCAGGCAGAAAAGACCACTCGGAAGCAGGCGAGAAGAGATCGCGAAGCTGCTCAAGATCAGGAACTTGCTGGGAGTCTCCGAACAACCGCTTCAGGTCTCGGTAAGACTCTGATGGGAAAATGGGCTGTCGCAGGCCAGAGTACCACGCCTTGATCATTGCCGCTGCCATGAACACGGAATACGCATCTTTTGTGTCGACCTCTGCGAGAATCTCTTCTTGGTGCTCGGATTCAGGGTACAGCGGCATGGGCAGAGTTGCACCATTATCTTTCCAGATGATGTATTTCTGACCACGGTCATATGCCTCCTTGAGCACCTCCCGTAGCTTGGAGTGTGCCGGGATTCGGAACAGGCCCTCAGAGGTGATGTTCTCCTCCATAAGGATGAAGCTGGTCGTCTCTCGTAGCACACGTGGGAAGCGTGTCGTGCCCTTGCTGGTGTAAGGAAACGGGTTGCGCGCGGCGAACGCACGGCGGCCGGTGGCATACGGCGCGAAGATGTCGTTGGATATGCGGCGGTCGGTGAGGTATGTAGAAGGCGGTATCAAGAGATTCTCGATCGGGATATAGAGTGCAAGCTGGGTCAATGTGGAGGCTGCACATATCAGCCGCGCTGCCATCGTGGGGGAGCTAGAGACATACCGTGGAAGATCTTCCTCCTGAACTTGGGGCTGACGATGGTCGAGAAGATCTCGGTCAGGATGCGCACCCAGGCCTTCTCGTGGACGATGTACAGTCGCTGCAGCCGCTTCCGCATGGCGCGAGACAGGACATGGTAGGCCTGCAGAAACCAGCCCCAGCCCGGCCTGTGCTTCTTGGACGTGACCGAGCCATCACCGTCGCCGGCAAAGAAGACGACCTCGTACTCGAAGCCCTTCAGCAGGTCGTCCTCCTCGGGCAGGCGGGCGAGGACGTAGGGGAGCAGCTGGTCGAAGTCGGTGTCGTGTGTGTCTGGCAGGGCAGCAGCGTTGAGAATGAACACGGGCCGTCCTTCCTTGGAGGGAATGGGGCTGCGGTAGAGAATGGAAGCAGCGGCCTTGGCCAAGTCGACTGAATAATCTGAGCTCTGGCGTGGTGGAGGGACAGCGGAAAGCGACGAACTGCGAAGACGGTTTGCGAGGTGTGCACGCATACCGCTACTCATGGCGACGGCTAGGGAGGCACAGTTGCCAGTCCAGCAGTGCAGGAGAGCTTGCAGGTGGCGCAAGTGTGGAGGTGGAGATGCGGAGCGCTGACACGTGAAGTGCGGCTGACGAAGCTGCGGAAGCTGATGGAGGGGCTGGCCCGTAAACAAATGACGTCCGGTCTGGGGAACAGGAAACAACAGGAGGGAAGGGTGCAAGCCACACTCACGCGCTCATCGGCCAATTTTAGAAGGCCTGTGCGTTCGCCTTTCGGACGTGGCTGCGCTTGATCCGACTTGCATTGCTTGTTTTCTTGGTCCAAGACAATCCACCGCCTCGAGCACCTGATGCCAGATCCAAGCCTGGCGGCACTGAAGCGTCGCCACTTGCCGGCTATTATTAACAGAAACTAGACGAAATTTTGACAAGGTGACAAGGCAGGGTTTCCATGTGTGGCGGGAATAAAACTGCCGTGCATTGGTATCAGTGGCGGCCGCGATCGCCAGGCTCCGACAAGCCAGAGGGATCCAGCAGACGGACATGGTGGTCGAATACAACAGGAAACCTGTGGTCATGATTATAATTGATCTGTAAATCGACCAACGCCAAACGCCGGGCATGCATCGGGCCATGTATGCGCTGCTAGCTAATGCAAAGTGACAACAAACACTTGACCAATCCAGGCCAATCGTGTCCAAATCCCACCTCATCAGATAAGCAACCAAAATCCACAACTCGCTCTGTGTGCAATCGCAACAAGAATCGTCCAGAGCCTACCGCCGCTGTCGCGCCCAGGCACTACCATCAAGAGGGTATTAAAACAAGTATGACAACAATGCGCTTCCGAAAGACAACATTGCCAGTGGACCAGGCATTCATCAACTCATCTGGCTCGAGTTGCCTGCTCCGCCCTGCCACCATGAAGCATCAAAATCATCCTGTCCCTGTCCGTGCTGTGCACCATGGCCACCACGTTGGTACGACACCGGGTATGACCCACTGGTCTGACTATGTTCGTAGCTAGGCGTGCTGCTTCCATAGCCGTTGACCCCGGCCTGCTGCCAATCTTCGTTGACCTTGAATCCATCACGTCCCAGCCGGTCACCCATGTCCCCTGTATGAAGCACACTTTCCAGACCCATCGGGCTGATCTGCTGATAACTGACGCGAGGAAGTATGGGAGCTGGCATGCCAGCAAGAGGAGTCCAAAACATGGCATCGGGGGCCTCTGAGGTTGCCGAGCTCGTGGTTGGAACTGTCATAGACATGGATTCTGCGTACGAGTATGACCCCATCGTCATGCCTGTACTGTAAGCTGGTTGTGTGGGTGGCGGCGAGACCAACGGTGACCTATGGTGCTGACTAGGAACAACTGAGCCAGATCGTGACGACGTCTGGACGTGCAAATTTCTACTCGCAAACATCGAGAGACTGCCTCTCCGGTGAGGCTCAGGGATCTGAGGATATCCGCCCGGTCCCACACGGCTGACAAGGGCAGCTGTGTTGGGAGCCACTAAAAGAGGATCAGCTGGAGGGCTGACTGTTCCTGGTGGCTTATTGGGGTCGCTTCGAGGAACAAGTTTGGAGTTTTTCAGCTCTTCTGGCCAGGGCAAATCCCATGTTTTGGCCAGAGTGTATATGATGCGGAAGCTCCGCGCTCCGAAGTAGTGACATTCGTGAAGCGCCTCCAAGCCCTGCAACCCTTCGACAAAGTTTTGGCGCGACGTCGGGTCGTCTTTCGAGTAGAGGAGATGCACTATTGTGACCGTGAGAAGTGCATGCGGAATTGCGAGGTGAGCGGTGCGAAAGTCGTACAAGGAGCGGTACAACCTGGTGAGTTCCGAGACTTTGTTTGCTGCCTCAATGCATTTGTCGCGAGGGTGCACGTCCGAGTTCAAGAGATCAATCTTGAGCATTGGGCGAAAAAGATGGACAATCACGGTCCAATACAGCATACTAGCGAAGGTCAGCGCTCGTCACCACAACTTTAAAGATTTGACATACTGCAACGTAATGGTATGAGGTTCGGGTTGACGTCCTTCCAATCGCATAATGGGGGGCAGCTTTCGGTACCATGTCTGATATCTGTTGTAACAATCCAATAGCCGTGTGCTTGTGAGCCTTTCCTTCGGCGCAAAAAACATGTAATTGTTGTCGTTGATCAGCTCCGAGAGAGCAGAAAACTCTTGTAGGAACATACGTGTCGTTATGACTTTTAATGCTCCGTGGTTTGCTTCGACAGGTCCACTGGACTCCTCCAGAATCGGCTTATCTAGTGTAATGGCTGCTCGGGGCAGTTGGGCAATTCGTCCAGTGCAGACGGACCATACTCTGTAGACGTAAGTTTTCACCAGTTCTTGTACCAAAAGCAAGATGTACACTTACGAGTCGACAGTGAAACAGCCCCAAAAAGTGACCTTCCTAACCTCGATCTCGCTCGGAGTCAGCCCCAAGGCAGGGCTGGCGCCATTATTTAGGTGAAGACCCATTTCAACGCACATGCGTATGCATCTTCCCATGTAACTAAAGCCTGAGCTGTCTCGTCCGGTACTCGGCTCGCGCATAGCCATGAGGCACAACGCTTGTACGGTCGTAAGACTGGGTGACTCATCTTCTTGAAGCAATCTCCTAGCTTCTGCGAAGAAGTGATCACCCGCAGTACGGAAGTTGGCGGGATTTGTGCGTGCGAGAGGTTCGTCCGTAAGATGGCAGGCATATGCGCAGATGGTATTGACTAACAAAGATGAGCAGTACTTGTTTCGACCTTCCTGAAAGTCCTTGTAGAAGCTCTCGCGACTAAAAAGGATGAAGAATGGATGGCTCCATGTGAAATAGAGTGTCAGGAGGCGGTTGACAAAACTCAGGTCGTCTGTTACCGTCGTCCAGGTGGTCCCTCGCTTGTGCGCGTCAACTGTGTGCATAGCAAGACCGCCGCCATAATCCTCATCCTCAGTGACCAGACCAAGGCTGGCGGAGTGGCCGAAATGCCTGCTCTGGCCTGCTATGGTAACTGCTGGGTTTCCCAGAAGCACGCTCAAGTCTGACTCAAGACTTTGCACATCGAATGAGGATGGCTGGGGCAGCGGAATGGTGGGGTTGCGCCCTGTATTGAAGAGAGTCGCAATATCGGCCTTGGGATCTTTCCGAATCTGTTGGATGAGGTCGAGCACATTGTCCTCTGGAAGGGTTCTGATGGAGTCGATGATGGAGTCGACGGTCAGGACACCCCTTGGGTGCAACGCGACCGTAGCAGAGGCTTCGCGCTTAATACCCGCTGAGGCCGCGGACGTCGACTTTGAACGTCGGCTCTCACTTTCTGCATCATAGTGGCATGGAGTCTTGTAGACGGCCGTGCAAGTTGCGCAGAACGGCGTCGCGCCGTCGCACTGAAAGCTAAGTCAGCATCTACCCGTCCCGTTGTTTAGACACAAGGTCAGATTGGACGAGCTGCCCAGCGTTACGATAATTGAGCACAGGAGCAGTCCGCGGAGGGCGGCCCTCCATGTTAGCCCAGCCCCTTGGTTTAAAAACATATTAGACACACAAATAGACTGCTCACTGACCTTGGATTTGCGTTTGCGACATGGGACACACGCAGACTGCACGCATCGCCTTTTGGAAGCCTTGGTCTCCCCCTGTTGGGCATCCACGTCCGTGGGCTGGGTGGCTGCAGCGCCGCGGGCCATTGCAGCAGCTTGTGTGCAACGGAAGATGAGAGAGGACACGCACGCTCCGAGGTGGAAGAACTCAAGTTCTCGACATGCCACAGCTCGGAGATGGGGAATTTGGCAACGAAGGGTTAGCCACCTTTCGTCTGTAACGGCAGGTCTACTCGGATTCGGTAGATGTGACGTGCGACTAGACTGTCTTCGAATCAACGCGCCTGCCTTAGTTCATCGTTCCGCAGGCCTAGCAACGATCAGACGCGGCACCAGTGGCGGCACTATCCTCCAGATGCACGATGGGTAAGGAGCAGTAACGGCTCGAAGGGTTTGCGCGCAAGGGGTCCCAGGCTCAAATCCGTGTGGCTCTCGGTGAAGCGTGCCGCGCGTGGGCAGGCACCTCGATGGCTGCAAGGATGGCACTTGATATGGGAATTCGAATCGAAAACTAAAGATTCCCATGTTTTAACCGAGCGGTCCCCTTCCCTAGTTTTAGGGTCGGGGGCAGCGGAGGCTCCGTCGGTCGGGTGCACCGAAGCATGCGCCTAGTCCTTTGCCGTTTGCTGCCATCTAGAGCTTGAGCGGTCCATCAGCCTACCGTAGCCTATAAGGTAGCTAGCATCAGGGTGGCAAACACCTTTCAACCAACCTCTTGGCCGAGCCATTCTTCTGCCTACCTCACATGGTAGGAATTTGCTGGATCTCGACGCATCGATAATGCTAAGCCTTATGTAAGTTTGTGGTGTTTACTTCAGCTGAGCAATGTGCGGACGGGCTGTGCTTCCGTTGGAGGCCCTTGAGACAGTAATGATCACCTCTGGGGCTCCTGTTGGCGTCATCCACGCCTCCAGGGTAAACGGACCGAATTGAAGCCTGCGAGGGTCTCTGATGTCTTCCAGACTGCTGGTACTGGTGTTTTCTGGACAAGTCAAGGGTCGAAGGCGTTCAGATGTGTCAGTCGTTCCTGTTGTCGAGGCCTTGCCCAGTTGTGGCAAATCACAGGCCTGCAAGAACGCATCTTCGCCAAAGCCACTTGCGAAGTCTTTATAGTTACTGGCAGAAAGGTCTATGTACGTCATTGCGAGCCACTGCTCTTCGTCCATCAGCTTTTGACGCGCGATCCCAACGTCTGTGCGAGGACGTTGGATTTAACAATCGGAATTCCTAGACACATCGCTGTACCAGAAGGGCCGAAAACGACGAGATCGACCGTGTTCTAGGCTCAAACAATCTCGCAAGAGCCGTAATACCGAATCCTTCGTTCATACAAGACACATGCATCGAGCGTGTACGTTGCGGATACGTTCTTTGTATAGGGCGCACGTAACAAGAGCTGGTGTACATTCGACTTTTCCAGATCAAAATTCTACTTGTATATGTGACGTGAAAGGAAATTGTGGCTAGGCTCTCCGCGTCTACTTCTGCATGGGTACGACACCCTCACGGGGCGGCAACAGGCTCCTTGCACCCGCTCTCGCCTGCTGAGCCAGGACCGCATCCATGATCACCAACGCCGCCATCGTCTCAACAATGGGTACCGCACGAGGCACCACACACGGATCGTGCCGGCCCTTAGCTTCGAGCACGCCCTCCGCCTCGTCGTAAGTCGCTGTTGCTTGGGCCTGGCCAATTGTGGCAGGGGGCTTGAAAGCCACATTGAAGTAGATGGGCGCACCGTTGGAAATTCCACCCTGGATGCCGCCAGAGTTGTTAGTTTTGGTGGTGAGCCTTGGTCGCGGGTAGTTGGATGTGCCGTTTGCACCTGCAGGAACAGCAGGAGACTTGATGAAGGCGTCATTGTGGATAGACCCAGGTACCTGGGCACCACCGAAGCCAGATCCGATTTCGAACCCCTTGGTAGCTGGAATGGAGAGCATAGCGTGCGCAAGCTTTGCCTCGAGCTTGTCAAAGCACGGCTCTCCCAACCCGGTCGGACAGTTACGAATGACACATGTCACTGTGCCGCCAATGCTGTCTTCCCTCTCCTTGTACTCACCGATCAGTTTCTCCATGCGCTCGTTGCTCTCTTCGTGGGGGCATCGCACAGGGAGGAAGGAGTCGACGGTCTTGCGGTCGATTGTGTCGATCATCCTCAAGTATTCAGGGTTGGTGGAGGCCGAAGGGTGCGTTGGTGTGGGAGGGAAGAGGAACTCGTTGCCAACGGAGGCTGTGAATGCGACGATCTCAATACCATAAGCCTCGCGCAGATATTTCTCCGCAATTGCGCCAGCAGCGACTCGTCCTTTGGAGCATTAGAACGCTGACCAGTAGCTAGCGATGTAATGCAACTCACCGATTGTCTCACGTGCGCTACTCCTTCCACCACCAGAGCTGGCCTTGACGCCATACTTCTCGAGGTAGGTCCAGTCTGCGTGGCTCGGCCTGGGGTACATGTCCATGGTCTTGTTGCCGTAGTCCTTCGGGCGCTGGTTTTCGTTCATGACCCGGATGCCAATGGGCGTGCCCAATGTGATGCCAAACTCGGTACCTGACTGGATCTCGACCTTGTCCTTCTCGTTTCGGGGCGTTGTTATTGCAGATTGACCGGGTCGTCGCCGGGTCATCTGAGGCTGGATGTCGGCCTCAGTGAGCGACATGCCAGGGGGGCAGCCATCGATGATTGCACCGACGCTGAGACAATGGGACTCGCCATAGCTGGGTAAAGATCAGGATCTGCTCATGAACCCTTGAGAAGTTCCGACTCACGTAGTGACCTTGAAGTGCTGGCCAAAAGTCGACATGGCTGTGGTTGTGTGGAGGTTTCGCTATTCAGCACCCTTCGTGTGCTATTGTAGTTGAGAATAAAGACCAATCGCTTGCTGTGGGCGTTGAAAAGTCGAGACCCTACGTGACTCTTTGAGGTCAAGTAGTGACGTATGTGAAGCGCAAGCGTAGATCGACGTTGCTGCTGTAATGGGTGTTGGAGTCACTCTGGAAATTATTTGGCGGGGCGATGGTCAGAGTTCATCGATCCGCTCTCGGAGGCCCGCCTAGCGCGTGCCTGTAGGGCTGACACCCACTGGAAGAAACCATCTCCATATGGGCATGGCAAAGCATCACTAGATGATTTGCTACCATCATGCCGTGAAGGGTAGCGTTGGTGATTCTTAGTGATGCCGGCAGCAGAGCGACAACACAGAGCTGTTACGGTTCCTGTGCGTGCCCAGCTACATAGCGAAGCTCGCAAAAGCCCAACGATGCTTCTGTCTCAAGTCTCAGGCTAGCCTAAGCTGACATTTGCGAGTCGCATGGAGAGTAAGGAACGTGACTACCTTTCCAGCCTGGTCAACAAGACTGGTGACTATGCCAGAGCAAGCTCAAAGTGACAGTTGCTGCTCTTAAGGTGGCCAGAGCAAGACGGTGAGCACAAGAGTCGACTGGCAGCACAGCAATGATCACGCGGCTGCTGTCCACTCACCCAAGGCTTGTATGAAGGCTGACGACCTTATGCATAATGACCAGCGGTCCTGGTACTCCAGGGTCAGTGCCGTGCATGGGCCGACAGCGAACTGACAGGTGGAAAGGGCTCTCGTCAAATGAGAAGCGCGAACCACAAAAGCGACGCCTCTTGCAACATGGTCAAAACAACGACACCAAATGGGGGCTATAATAGTCTGGGGAATTGCGAGGAATCGTGACAGGAGCGCGTTTCCAGTGCTGTCGGCCGTGTGGGACCTAACCCGCTAGGCGCCAAGCGGGACCCTGAGCTCAAGGCGGTGTTTTCGTCGCAAACTTTACCTCTCGACCGCAATCACCACATCTACCCATCCTCCACACACACATACACACCTTCGCCATCATCCATCATGACTGAATTCGTCAAGGTCGAGAAGCTTGTCCCCAAGTTCCCGCCGCCGGCGTTCGGCGACATCGCCAAGGCATCGAACGACGTATGTTTGGGCCGCCTATCTGGAGCTTTCGAGAGCCGCGTCCGCTGACCTGCGCCCGTCCAGCTTATCAACAAGGACTTCTACCACACTGCCGCAGGTCGGGACAACCAATTGAGCCCCGGTGGCACGCGCTGACCTCTGTCTAGCTGCCCTTGAGGTTAAGCTCAAGGCTCCCAACGGTGTCAACTTCACCGCCAAGGGCGTCTCCCCTCACTCTGGCCCCGTCGCCTCTTCCGTAAGCTCAAGCGCATCCGACGGGCGGCCGCAAAAGACTCACAGACTATTCAGCTTGAGGGAAAGAAGGCTCTTTCCAACGGTACGGCATTCACTTTCTTCACTCCTCGTTCAGTATCACTATCCATACCAGTCCAGTCGACAAAGACACTACAGACCACCATCTTTCACTTCTCACAGCCCCCGGGCGGCAAAACTGCCGTCACAGGCTATCACATCAACTTGCTGACGACAACATGTCCAGGCATCAGCATCACCCAGTCCTGGAACACCGCCAATGTCCTCGCTACCAAGGTCGAGCTCAACGACACCTTCGCCAGCGGCCTGAAGACCGAAGTCCTCTCCAATTTCAGCCCTGCTGCCGGCAACAAGGGCCAGAAGGTCAACTTCCACTTCAAGCAGCCCAACTTCCACGGCCGTGTCTTCGCTGACTACTCTGCCGCTGGTGCCATTGGCGCTGTTGCCGATGCCGTCGTTTCCCACGAGGGCTTCGTTGTTGGTGGCGAGGTTGGCTACGATGTCCAGAAAGCCACCATCACCAAGTACAGCGCCGCTGTTGGTTACACCACACCTCTCTACAACGCCGCTATCACTGCCACCAACTCCCTGAGCGTCTTCTCCGCCGCCTACTACCAGAAGGTTAACCCTGCTGTTGAGGCTGGTGCTAAGGCTACCTGGGACTCCAAGTCCGGCTCCAACGTCGGTCTTGAGCTTGCTGCCAAGTACAAGCTTGACCCTGCGTCCTTCGCTAAGGTGCGTATCTGCTCGGAACCCTCCGTCTTTCCATGATTAACATTGCGCAGGCCAAGATCAACAACCTCGGCATTGCTTCCCTCGCCTACAACACCAAGGTCAACAGCGGTCTGACCTTCGGTATTGGTGGCTCTTTCGATACCCAGAAGCTCAACGAGGCCGGCCACAAGCTCGGCACCAGCTTCACCTTTGAGGGTTAAGCGGATGACGTGTGTATATTGGGCGAGAAAGACCGTGATCGTTCTAGATTCCTATTTGGTTCTGTAGCGAAGCGCCTCAGTCTGGATGCAGTGAGCGACTGTAGTATGGCTATTTGGCATGTACACCATTGTCTCAATGCAAAGTTTTGAAAATCCTCTTGCGCTGTGGTCAATGTCGCGACAAGACCTATATTACAGCTTTCCGCGGTTTCTCGTGGCCGCTCTTATCGAACACATTCACAAAAACGCCTATGGCGCCTACAATGCCGCTAACGACCAGAAACCTGGACAGGTGACTCCCTCCCCTTGCGTACTCCTCGTCTCTACGATGAAGTTTTGCCCGCTGCCGCCCCTTCAATATGTGCTCCTGAATCTGGTCATGAACTTGCTTATGTCGCATGTTGTCAAAATGCGGCACGTCATGGCCCTGTCGCTGCTGTCCTGGCCCATACCCTCCTTGTTCTCCATGACTCTCCGGCCCTGTCTCTTGACCCTCAGGGTTCGGGTTGTGATGCGCATACTCCGCTCTTTTCGCACCATGTCTGCCGTACCCTCCACTGTTGTAGAAGCTCGGGGGCGGCCCGCGAAACGTGCCTCTCTTCTTATTCAAGCCAGTAGCAGGCCTGGATCCAGCATAGCTTGCTGAACTATAGCTTCCGGGAGAATGTCCGCCCCCGCCTCCTCTGCCCCACCCAGAGCGACGCTCAGCTTGATGCAATTGCGCATCATACTGCGCGCGCTTCTCTGGCACAGAGAGCGTGTGGTAGGCTTCACTTATAGCGACGAAGCGCGTCGACGCGGAAGGATCGTCCTTGTTATGATCTGGATGGTTCTTCTTGGACAGCGCATAGAACTGTTTCTTGATATCCTTTGGGTCTGCTGTGGGTGCGACTTGGAGTGTTTCGTAGTGGTTCGGAGGGCTATCGGAGCGAGGAGCTGTCGCGTGCAAGAAACGAGCGTGCGGACGACATGACGGGCATGTCCATTGGGGGCGCACGAGTGGCCGGACGAGGAGAGAAGGGCGGGATGGCATCGCCCATTCCGGTTGAGAAGAGAGTGACGAGAAGAGAAGAGAATGACACTTGGGGGAGAAAAGCGAAGTGCATGTAACGGCTGTCTGATGTCATGACAGGCCCTAAACGCAGGGCAAGTGCAACCGAGAGACCTCTCGAACGCCGGCCTGCCGTCGCGGAGTTGGGAGACCAGCGAGAATAAAATCCACCCCGCGCGCAACCACCACTGCCACACAGCACACCATGGCGGCCCAAGTAGAAAGCGGCGTCGCCGACTTGAAGTGTATGTACACACTCTCTTTCTGTGCACATACACCATTAACAACAAGCAGTGGACGACGCCCAGAGCAAACCCATCAACGGCGCAGCACAGAAGAGCGAGAAGCCAGCCGAGGGCGCAGAGCCCGAGGACTCCGAAGACGAGAACGAGGCTGAGGAGGGCGCGGAGGGAGCCGCTGAGGGTGCTGCCAAAAAAAAGAAGAAGAGAAAGCCCAGGAAGAAGAAGAAGGCCGGTGCTGGTGGTGCCAAAACCCAGACCTCTCCGCCGCGCGTGCCTCTATCAGACCTGTATCCCAACAATGTCTACCCTGAAGGCCAAATCTGCGAGTACCTCGACGAGAACAGCTACCGCACAACCAATGAGGAGAAGCGCCACCTCGACCGCATGAACAACGACTTCCTGAACGAATACCGCAAGGGCGCAGAGATCCACCGTCAGGTCAGGCAATGGGCGCAGAAGTGGATCAAGCCGGGCATGGGCCTCACCGAGATTGCCGAGGGCATTGAAGACTCGGTTCGCCATCTCACAGGACACATGGGACTTGAGCCTGGAGACGCTCAAATTGCTGGAATGGGTTTCCCCACTGGTCTCAGCATCAACCACTGTGCTGCCCACTACACGCCCAATGCGGGCAACAAGATGGTCGTGAACTACGAGGACGTTATGAAGGTCGACTTCGGTGTACACATTAACGGCCGCATCGTTGACAGCGCCTTCACCGTAACCTTCGACCCTGTATATGACAACCTCGTCCAGGCGTGCAAAGCTGCCACGGACGCTGGTGTCAAGGAAGCTGGTATCGACGTGCGCATGAGCGATATTGGTGCTGCGATTCAGGAAGTCATGGAGAGCTACGAGGTCGAGATCAAGGGGCAGATGCTGCCTGTCAAGTGCATTCGCAATCTGAACGGACACAGCATTGGTCACTACACCATCCACGGCGGCAAGACGGTGCCTATCGTCAAGGGCAGCGACCAGACAAAGATGGAAGAGGGTGAGACCTTTGCTATTGAGACCTTCGGTTCCACCGGAAAGGGTTATGTCCGTGATGACATGGAGACAAGTCATTATGCGCTGCGCCCGGATGCGCCAAAGGTCGCACTGAGGGTGTCGAGTGCGAAGACATTGCTGAACTCGATCACGAAGAACTTTGGTACGCTGCCGTGGTGCAGGCGTTATTTGGATCGTCTGGGTCACGACAAGTACCTGCTTGGTCTGAACAACTTGGTCTCTGCAGGTATTGTCGAGGCTTACCCACCCCTGTGCGACATAAAGGGCAGTTACACAGCACAGAGTGAACACGTAGGTCATTCTCTACTCACCATAACAAGCAGAAGCGCTAACCCCAAGCAGACACTCATCCTCCGACCAAACGTCAAGGAGGTCATCAGTCGCGGCGACGACTACTAGACTCTAGCATCGGCGCAGGTTCCCTAACACACCTCAAAACTGCTCGACTAGCTTGCTTTACAAAGTGGCAAGTAAGCACAACGACATCACGAAAGTCATAGACAGAGGAACTCCGTTTATATTCAAGAGCAGAGCCTTGTTCATAACTATACAAAGTATTTGATCCAGCTCTCAGTCATTCTTTCAGTGGGCGTGCTTGATCTAGGTACTCCACTTCACCTCCATTACGACTAATCGAGATGCAGCTCACCGTTCGGCTCCGCAAATGGCGAGTACTTCTGTGTCTCTGTCCATAACGTCTCCTCGTCCATTTGGCTTGCATCCAATCCAGCAATAATGTCCCTGCCACGTGTCAGCCTGTATTTACAGTCTCGAAAGAGATACTCACTTGTCTTCAGCAAGCACCTCAAATCCCGGCACGCAGTCAATCAATGCATATATCGTGTAGCTTCCAACAAACGACCATGTAAAGCCAACTAGTGCTTCCACGATCTGAATACCAAGCTGTCTCACATTGCCGTCAAAAAACACGCCACCTACGATCTCGGTCACCCCGTCGTATCCCGCGACTTCCTTTCTCGCAAGACAGCCTGTTCCAATCGTTGCCAGAAAGCCCCCCAGACAATGTGTCGCAAACGTGTCGCCGTGGTCCACCCACCTCCATCTACGCGCAACATCAGTAAACTTGATCCTCAGCATCTGCCGACAGAACAGCGCGCCAACGATGCCAAAGCACATCGCTGACGGCATATCGATGAAGCCCGCAGATGGCGTGATCATGATGAGTCCCGAAATAGCCCCCATAAAACAGCTGTCCAGACTCCATCGCCCAACCTCGAGGTACGTGTACAGCATCCATGTCATCGCACCACTAGCAGCGCACAGATTGGTAACGCACAGCGCCATGACAGATTTGAAATTGAATGCCAGTGTCGTCCCGGCATCGAAGGCCAGCCACGAGCCCCAAATACTGATCATAGCGAGCAGCTGGCATAGAGAATTGACTGGGCGGTGAATGACCAGATGTGAGGGCGTGCGGACAGCAGACTTGCGGGAGCGGAAGAGCGGGTAGGAGAGGTACACGCTGATGGCGGTGCAAGTTGCGCCGCTATTTATGTGCACGGGTGTGCCACCTGCGAAGTCGAGGACGCCGAGATTCTGCAAGAACCCGCCGCCCCAGACCATGTGCGCGAGCGGGTTGTAAATAAACGTGGACCAAAGCTGGAACGCCTAGTTAGCAGCACTTCGTCGATAAGTTCTGGCCTGACTCACGAATATGAACGGAATCAAAGGCAGCAGTCTCCCGCGTTCGCACGCTCCGCCCACAGCGATCGCGCAAACCGTAGCCTGGAAAACGAGCTGGAAGAAACTGAACAGGATTGCAGGAATGGTTCCGACCGGCTCCGCGAGCACGTTGCGGTGGAATGCATAGGTGAAGTCGCCGAACACCGGGCCACCCTCACTATACGTGAGAGTGTAGCCTATCAAAAACCACTGGATTGTGCAGACAATAACGGCGAGAACTGATGGTATCACTGCGGCGAGTGAGTTCGAGCGTGTAGTATAGCCTGAATATGCGAGGCCGACGGCTGGCGGAGGAGTTTAGTTGGTGTCTCGAAAGTCGTGTTAGCAGCACCTACCCGGGATGATACCCCAGCCTGATACTTGTTAGTGAACAAAATCAACGGAGGGAGAGATGAAGCACAATGGAGTGCATGTCACCTACAGAAGACGCTGCACACAAGAACGAAGAGCGTGTCAGTACGATCGCACGCCTCCCAGGCCTTCAACACCTCTGTAGGAAGACCCATGACGGACTGCGCGAATCACCAACACGCAGGAAAGCTGCAATGACGGCTAGGTTCCCAGTTAAGCACAATGAAGATGATATTTACAGGTGTCGTCAAGTAGAAGCTGGACAAGCTACATTTAATACGCAATCATGCAGCCTCGATTGAGCGCGTCCGGGGTAGCTCTTCTCCTCTTTCGAGCATGCCCAGAGATGCGGTGTTTGATATGCCTCGAGAACTTGTTTGCGATTGGCGGAGATCTCCCGAGCGGAAGTTGAGGCGTGCTGATAAGGAGCTGTCTCCCGCTGGCATGATACGGTGCGTTTGCGGCGACTACGGTTGGTGTCCTATTACCCGACACTTGCGGGTCCAAATGCCGCAATATTGAGCATGGGCAGAGACATGGCAACGACATTGACCGCTGTGAGGAAGATGTGCTCTTAGAATGCCTCGTAGGAAAAGCTGCCCCACTTGCTCGCGCTAGTCGAAATGGTCTAGATCCGACAAAATGCACCTTCACGTCTCTAATCCGTATACCCCAGCCCTCAAAAATGACTGCCTCAGACGACGAGGAAAACGATATTTTCGGCGTCCACCAGCTGGATTATGTGCCACCCGCGCCCATCAAGTCTGCAGGCGTGGCGGAAGTGGACTTTGATGGCGTCCTCTCGCCCCCACTGAAAGTGTACGAGGATCTCAAGAACGGGTGTGGAGGGCAACTATGGCCGGCCGGTATGGTGCTAGGAAAGTATATGCTGCGAAAGCACAGAGACGGCCTTGCGGGGAAAACAATGTGAGTTCTAAAATCAGACCCTCAGCTGACTGTTCTTTGTTTGACCGTGTTAGTATTGAACTGGGCGCTGGCGGCGGCCTTGTCGGACTGGCTGTGGCAGTCGGGTGCAACGTGACGACAACGCTGCAGATCACAGACCAGGACGAAATGTTTGAGCTGATGAAGAAGAACATCGGGCTGAATGACCTCTCGGGCCGTGTTGAGGCTTCCATTTACGACTGGGGACAGCCAACACCGTCTAACTTACCTCAGTACCCGGATGTTATCCTCGCAGCGGATTGCGTATACTTCGAACCCGCCTTCCCCCTGCTACAGCAAACGCTCAAGGACATCATCGGACCCAACTCGGTGTGCTACTTTTGTTTCAAGAGAAGGCGTCGGGCGGATTTGACATTCATGAAGACTGCAGGGAAGATGTTTGATGTACGAGAGGTGGAGGATGATCCTGACAAGCCGGTGTGGTCAAAGGAGAGACTATTCTTGTAAGTCGATTTCCTTCAAACTCATTTGTAACTGTGTACCTAACCATTTTTCAGGTACCGGATATCTCAAAAGAAAGACAAAGCGTAGAAGTGTGAAAGACGAATGCATAAAAAGTAAGCCTATGTACTAGTTCGATGCCCCAGTAGCGGGACCGCTGCCTCAATGGGAGCCCATTCGTAAGGTGATCAAGACGCGTTATACCCTAAGTCATGAAAGACCCAATGGTTGCGAGCTGATGCAGCGACACAGACCCGTGGTAATGTAAGTAATTATGAGCAGCATGCGCCGAAGTACATAGCAACGCCGGCGAAAGCTTTTCGGAAATAAACTATTGAAAGTGAGTCGCCACCGCAGTTCTAAGATGAAGTCATGTCCTCATCTTCCCATGAATAAGTTGAAAACGGCAAGATGGAAAGGGGGTGAGGCGGTTAAGTCACACTCTGGCCTCAGAGATGTCTACTAAACTGACCTAATACGCTTGCTGCAGGTAGTAAAAGTAATACGTGAGCGGCAAGGCCTCGCTCACTGAGTATTGGTTATTGTCGCTTCCTTTCGCAAGTCTTTTGCAACAGGCTCCATATTTAATGAGGAGCATGTTGCAGCTACCCGTTGGTCAGGGACATAATGTCCGTGTTGATCTACTAAACCTCCTATCATACATTATGTT
This sequence comes from Stagonosporopsis chrysanthemi, assembly GCA_022560025.1. Taxonomy (NCBI): domain Eukaryota; kingdom Fungi; phylum Ascomycota; class Dothideomycetes; order Pleosporales; family Didymellaceae; genus Stagonosporopsis; species Stagonosporopsis chrysanthemi. Next base: position 146,462 of record JAFISE010000039.1, on the reverse strand, counting down.
CGCTTCACAGGATCAATCCAGAATCAACTCTAATATATCGGAGGGGATGAAAATGAGGCATTGACGAGAGCGAGCGTTGGTGGAGAACACTCTCCAAGTGATCAGCGCGAAGCTAGCCCCATTCGATCCTCGCAAAGCCGGCGGCTACTTATCAGATTTTTCGATAGTCCTCACCAAAACCATCACCAATCTCAGGGTCTTGGCCGACAAAGATGACGACGAAAAACACCATAAGTCTGGTGTACCTGACATCGTTCCTTTTCCTCTTCGGTGAAACCCTGCAGCCTGCACCCCGCATCGCAATTTACGAATCCATCGTCTGCCAACAACACTATGGATCTCCGGGCCCGCACGATTGCAAGATTGCGCCTGTGCAAGAGGAACTCGCGCTGTTAGGGGGTATTGAGCGCCTCTCGATCATCATCCCTAGTATTTTGGCAATTCCATTTGCAGCACTTGCAGATTGTTACGGACACTCCTTCATCTTGGCCATCGCGGTTTTTGGCATATTCTTGGAGGACGGATGGCCGTTCCTTGTCTGCTGGTTCCCGGGGGTATTCCCTATCCGGTTGATCTGGTTGCATTTTGTGTTCAGCTGTATTGGTGGGGGTTTCACAGTCGTGGTCACCTTGTTGCATGTCATCATCGCGGATGTTGTTAGTCCGGAGGAGAGAACGAGGATGTTCTTTCGCGCGAGAGCTGCGGGAGTCGGCGCCAGTATTTTGGGCTATGCTGCCAGCGGGGTTTTGATGAAGTCAAGTGAGTTTCTGCCATGGGCTGTCGGGCTGGCAAGTTTGGTTTTTGGGGTCATATCAGCGGCGTTGATTCCAAGAACCACTGTTGCAGATGTGAGCAAGTCTGGCGATCAAAACACAAGTAAGGACTGGAGTGTGAAATCTTCGCTCGAAGCATTGAAGAACATAGCTTCGTTACTTATAGGTAACAAGCAAATCCTGGGGATGTTGCTGCTGGTGTTCATCTGCCAACTAGGCTTCGACTCTGTGCCTCTGATGCTGGCGATCTACGTGTCGAAGCGGTTCGGTTGGAGCTTTGCAGATGTAAGTAGCGTCCTATTGACAGACCTCCCCAGACTAATATTTTATCACAAAGGCAAGCTTCCTCTGCTCCCTGGAGATGGGTGTTGAGTTCCTGGCACTCGCCTTCTTGCTGCCAGCACTCACATCGAAACTACCTGCCACATTCAGAAAGGCAAGCACATTCACAAAGGACAAAATTGTCGCCCAGTGGAGTCTCGTTGTACTCGCCATCGGTACACTTTGCTTAGGTGTCGCACATGTAGTGGGCATTGCAATAACCGGTATTGTCATTCTGGCTCTGGGCTCTGGGCAAGATTCGTTGACCAGATCCATGGCGACAGAGATGGTCCGCACTGATGAAATCAGCACGATGTACTCTGCAATCACCATGCTCCGCGCTATTGGTGGTTCTGTTAGTGGGCCCATCTACGCATGGTTGTACACAGCTGGGCTGAAGCAGAGGGGTGAAACATGGCTTGGCCTCCCATATCTGGTTGCTGGTGCGCTCTTCGTAATAGCAGTTGCTATGCTAGCACTCGTCCGCAACACAAAGGACGATGAGACTGCCGCAGCAGACGAAGAGACTCGCGAGCCCCTCTTAGCATAAGAACGCAAAATTCGTGGGAATGCGAAATTGGGTGCAGTTCCGCTGCACAGGAAGACTGAATTAGAATCATTTTCTCGATGCGCCGCACATAGTTCCCTTGGCCTGCGTACTCAGATGCAGCACGATCTGTTCGATGCGAGGCTCAGGGACGCCTATGTCTTCCTATGTACCACCCACGGCGACATCAAACAAGTATGCCGATGGGCTTCCGCCAACTGTCGGGCTCCCCACACACCGAGCCTCCGCCATACATGCCCGAGCCTCTGTGTCAACCTACCCAAACTAGGAAATTCGTGCAATGGCCGTTGAAAGCTTTCGGCATTGCGGAGTGAGTTGCCCGGTTCTATCGGCCTCCATACCTCACCGTGTGCGCGATCGCTGAGTCCTTGTGGCCGACTTCGGTGGGCAGTCGGCGCCGGGCATTGCGTTGAATGCCGGAGTTGGACCATCCTTATCGATGCCTCGGCTGAGTGCGGATGATGTGCTTGTCGGACTGCATGCACATCATCAACAGAGAATCGCTGAGAGAAGAACTCTCAAGGAAGTGCTTGTCTATAGCGCGTGCGGAGTTGCCAAAGTCAGGCAGTCGGAAGACTGGCTTCTGCAACTCTTTCACTTCAGTGAACCGCTAGGATTGGACCCTGCATATGAATTGCGCTAAGTCATGCAGGGTCTTGCTATGCCTGAAAGAACATCACAATGCACAGCCTTTGTCTTTGGACCCATTGAGAATGCTGTATGGCACATGGACTTGGTTCACAGGCTTGACTGTGTTGGTGCACATGAGATCGTTGATGCGGGGGGGGGGTGGGCGATTAGGCGCCGGTGAGGATCCGGATGAACGGCTCACCGCAACATGGGGGTAGGACCCAGCTGTTGATGCCTCATGTCTTATCAGCGTCTGAAGCAACTAATCCGGGGTCGATAACGGTACTTCCTCGGGGTAGCTAAAGTCAACCCTCAGAAGGCATGGTCAACCCCGGAAGAACAAGGCTGCGTGAGTCAAAGGGGTCAATAGAGATATATATTACCCAGCTGGACCGCCTGACGCATACACATTGGTCTTTCTTCCCTCACAAAGCCACCCGTACCCCTCTTAGACGAATTACAATACCTGTGACGACCTACGTTGAATCGTAAGCCCCCCTGCTCGTGGCCATCTGCTTCATGTATTCTCGAAATCCTTACTGGCCTTGCAGGTTCTGGACTCATCACAGTGTATGAAGCGTATAGCTTAGCGCACTAGCTCATACATTACTGCATGCATGTGAGAGAACAAGCGGTCAGCTAACGAATAAATAGTTGGCCACCTCTCCACGCTTCATCTTCGATATCCGTGACCAATTCATCTCGAAACCGTTAAGATGTGCTCTTACACATACTCCTGGTATTACTGCAACCATGATTACTACATATGGGCCAACTCGATTGAGATTTGTGCCTCACGCTTGCTCTCCGGTTATTCCTACGACGCGTGGAGCATCGACATGTGCAAAAGTCCTACGGTCAAATGCGGTGGCTTCTCCAATTACTACTGTAACGAATGCTCTGAGGACGTGAATCTTGAACTGCAGCTCGACGAGTGGTGAAGGGTGGCAATTTGGAATGATGTTATCTTGAGAGCAGCCCAGCAGCTAGGCAGCGTTGGAACCTGGTAAGTTGCGGCGTGAAGCTGTCCCACGGTGACAGAAAGATGACGCGAAGAACTGTTCATGAGCACTTAGCTGACCTGTGCACATTAGTGAGCAGCTCTCCTCGGATGAAGCGCGTCTGAGTTGCGGCGGAATGTTAGCCTCACTGCTGAAAACCTAGGGTTACGCAGTCGTTCACCGCCTTGCCCGCCCAGACGGAACGACCTCCACTGTGGAGGCCCGGACGCCCCTTCGTCGTTATTTTGTATGGATTGGTGAATTCGATGGTGGCGTACAGGCGTTTTTTGTTATGTAATCTGGGGACTTACATACGTTTCGCGCTACAACTGCAGTTTGTCAGTGTATGAAGCTGCACAAAGACAAAGATGCAAGTCTTGCCCGCACTATCACACTTTCGAAGTTTTTGCTGCCCACGTCAAGCATACAGCTGTCCGATCCAAACCCTCGAAAGCCTACATACTACAAACTCACGCCGGCTACCCGTTTCCTGACGAAAATTGTGACCGCGACAACAACGACCAAGGCGACCATGTTTAGTGACTTTTAGCATGGAGAGCATTGTTTGCAGTTTTAATGACATAGAAACATACCTGCATGGGCGAAGTGCCTCAAAACCTTTTTTATAGTAGTCTTTGGGGGCGATACGAGTTTACTACGCGACATGATTATGCCACACAGCCTACTTGCGAAGTAGCTAGAGATATAGGGGTTATAACGAACGAGAACCGTAGGCAAGACAGCTGGCGTAGTCGGTTAGGCACTTACGGAAGGTATACCTGTAGATTTGTAGGACTTTGGTTGTACTGAACGTGCGAGCAAGCAGAAAACTCTCTGGAAGATGTGTGGGAATTCAGAGTCGTCGCAGGCTGCTATCTGCAGCAAACTGCTTGGGAGCAAATGTTCTGCGATCTAGTCTTCCGTAGAGGCAGTTATTGGCATCCTGTTTAAACACATACTCTTCCCAGGTTTCGAGTAGCTAATGTGGTAATGGGGTATGCGCAAAGAACTTTTGCCATGACTCTTGACGGAGACTGACTCGTCGATTCGTTGCGGCCACGCATCAACGTGCAAGACCCCACCCTTAGCTCTTGCCAGCTTTGCGTGAACATCAAACACATCTTCGTTTGCCCAGTCGTTGACGGTAGCAAAGTCCGGCTGCGCTGTTGGCGTGGTAGAATACGATGACAGGACCACAAGAGGCTGCTTCGTGTCTCCAACAGGGTTGATCAGGTGTGGAACGTCCGTTAAGTAACCTGCAGGCATTTTACTAGGCTTGGGACGCACAAATTCAGCCTGAATCTTGGCGACAGTTTTGATCACATGAAATCCATATCAGACTAAGTCGATGGCCATGATGTTCTGTCTGGCTCGAATGCCGGTATTGTGGAGCTTGATCAAGAGTGTCCTCCACGATGCGAACGTTCAATGAGAGCGCTCACTTGCTTATCTGCTGGCAATAAATATTTACCGTAGATGTGAATATCGCGGATGACGTCTACCAGGCTGGCATCGGTAGATAAGAGGGACTTATGTGACACTAGACCTGGTGTTGACCAGGTGTCCGAAGGTTCGCCATTTTGATTGTCTAGGATTAAGGCTTTGTTGAGCAAATCGAAGGTAAGCGAATATATAGGTAGCGGGCTTTGAGTCTCGGGCATTGCTTCATCATCGGGACTCATGGTTACATAGCTCCTGTCTGAAGCCAACAGAACAAGTTCCTTTGCATGAACTGGCGTATTCGATGGCAGCATACAGGGATTTGTTTGTTATCTGGCATTTGCGTTTAGAAGCGATTGCGGGATACGGAATTCCGACTTCTCGCATTGGCATGTAAAGCGTGCTCGTCATTTTTTGTTCTGTTTCAACGTAGGGCAATATCTTTTTGAGCTCTTTCACAAGTTTGCAGCATCTGCATAAGTCTGTATCGAAGTTGTGATACAAACTCATGCCAATCAATTGCAGCAGGCTTTACATCTAGTCAACATGAGTTTAGTGAAACAGCAATCATTCAGTGAGAGACTCGGCCGCTCGCTCCGGGCTGACGCTCATGCCTTCGTCCAATGTGCGCCTGACTTGCTCAGCTCGTCTGCGGGCCTCAAGGTAGTACATAAACTCCTGATAAGTCCTCGGCATCACTCTGATGTTCTTGGGCACTGTTGTGACTATCAGCAGGTGTTATCAGCTACCAAATGGCATGAGACTGACCGTTGAAAGTGTAGTTGAATTGGCCTGTTGGCTTCGAGCGCCCATGTTCTACATCTCTTACCTTGGTATCCACCCGAATCTGTACCCTTGTGTATTCGCCATTTTCTTCAAAATGCTCTTCAGGGGCTCCGATGAGTGGAGGGTCCGTGTAAACCACATGTGCGGTCATGTACAGTATGCTGCCAACCGGCACTGGGTTTAAAAACGTCGAAGGATCAAGAGACACAAAGGTGGGCCGAGCGTGTGCGAAGGCCGCGGCGGTAGTGAAGGCTAGTTCAAAGGTCCTGAGATGTCAGCGGGAAATTGTCCTGAGGTACTCTGGTAATCATCTCACTGTTTTAACAGGAAACCTCCAAAGATCATGAAGTGGTGTCGGTTGCGATATTGCGGTTGCATGATGGTGGCAGTCTGGAGACGTGTTGAGTCCATGAAATGGAGGTTATCAGGCTTGCGCATCTCATCGTGAGGGTCTGTAAACACGAAGGGTTAACATGGTGCAATCTCGGTCGAAGAATGACTGACCATGGTACTGAAGCTGCTTCTGCCAGAACGCGTGGATAAGATCACTTTCGAGGTCATTTGGCGTATGCTTAATCAGCGATGTATTGCGCCTTTCCTTTCGAATTTGTGAGTTACGTTCTCCCAGGGCATAAAGTCTCTTCTCGTCTTCGGTCTCCACGATCAAACCGGGTACGTTGACTGGCCTACAATCTCATCAGCTGGGGTTATTCGGTTTTGAATTGTTTCTGTACTTCTTAGTTCCGGGGTCCAAAGACACCATCGTGAAAATGCAGTTGATCAAAACGTCTGTGTCTTTGACCTTCTCGCCCTCTTTGGGAGCCTTTGCAACCTGCATCGTGATTTCTAAGCTGCTCCGACCTGTAGCGAACGTAACTTTACCAGACATTTGAAGGTTACAAATTTCGTCCAGCGGGTGGTTAATGCTAATTCTTTCGCAGCCCGCGGTGACGGTCACGACATTTTCGCCGGTGTGTTTGTACCTTCAACAATCTTAGGGACATTGTCAATCTCATGCGGTAGCAACAGCTTACGCAATGACGCCAGAGAGCGCATCAAGATCCATGAAAATGGTCCCGAGACGTATGTGCCCCGAACTGTTGAGGTACGTGTCTAATAGCCATGGGTCTTCCGCCAAGTTCAACAAAACAGAGGTTTCGCTGGAAGTAGATTCAGCTGCGCAGTCATCCAAATACATATCCTGAACCTACCATGACCGCTTAGGGGTCATGTCGCGATCTTTTGGCATCTCCGACTTCCCAGACGGTTTCCCAGGTTGGTGACCCTCTTGTTGCTGTTTACGAAGCGCTTCGACCCATGGCGTCCGAACCCGCATAGACGTGAGCTCCCGAAAGACACCATCGGTCTGCCTTGGGGAGCTACAGCTGAAGCCCCGTCGCGTCAGTTGGGTTGAGATCGCATGCGACTGAGCGTAATAGCTTCGTAGAATCTGGTTTGTGCGCTGCAGCGCCGCCTTCGTTGAAAGGCTCATGGTGTGTAGTTATCTGTTCTTAAGCTCCTGCTGCTAAGGGGAACGGCGCCTGAGCTTGCCCCTGTCATTTTAGCGCACGGGTGTGGGGCAGCCTCGTACAACGAACAGCGTACCTTCTCCCATCGACGCCTCAGTCATCAAACGTTCATGCTTCACAGCCGCTAGCGTCTACTTCGATGGCTTTAAAGAATGCGCAGATCGATTGAGCTTGGACGAGCAGTCCTCTCCACTCCAGCCGCCAATCTTGAGCTCTGGCTCAGAACTTTGATCACGATCTCACCGCAGCAGCAATACGCTGATCTCGAGCAGCATAATGCAGCTTCTCTGCTCGAAATCTTGTCATCCGGTAAGGTGTGGGTTGGTAGAGGTAACGGTCTATATGTTGACCTGGAAATCACCTTTGGACACCAGCCTGTTGCTGACGGGCAACTTCGACAACTTTCTAAAGCCATTCTTGGTGCACCAGTAAGTGCCTGCACAGCTTCTGTGGACCGATCTGCTGACGGAATATTCAGGTATGGAAGCAGCTGAGCCTGCAACCTTCATTGCTTCAGGACGTTGTACAATCACCAGGAAAACTGCGGATCGCCGTCACATACGCGAACGAGAGCGCTGCACCAATGGAGAAACAAAGTCACCGCATTCTATCAAGCACTTCTGGCGCCCATGTGCGACCACCCGAGGTACTGTCTTTGCTGTCTCTTGATTCGGTGCTTCTCTGTGCGGATATCTTTGAGCTGCCCGAGCGAACGAAGGCTGCAACCGGCAAGAGATTGAAGATATCAACAAGCAATGGTAATTTGTTGCAACCAAAACTCGATGGAGATATCAGGGACCCTGAGCCAGAGGTCTCTGATGAGCCAACATTTACGTCGCCAGCAACCCTCAAAAGAGCGCGTACATCGGCTTTGCCAGACGTCGAAACCGTATCGCCAAATCTGCAGATGGACCTTAACAATCCAGACTTGGAGACGCTAATCGATGGGGCGTTGCGAATATCAGTCCTCGGTCGCATCAATAATAGGATCTTGCCTGGGGTAAAACTCAAAGCAAATACGTTCGAATTCGGTCTGGCAGATGTTGCGCCCATCTTGTGGAAGCCTGGTCACCTGTCGGTAGGGAAGAGACTACATATTTACGCGGTTGACATGGCTAATCTTGCGTTAGTCGCTGTCGCAGAGAGTAAGCTTGATACCTATCATATCCAGATCACTTTGTCACGCAGCTGCGACCAAGGGAACGAGCTCACCATCTTTCGAAAAGATATTGTCAGCTGTCACGACGCCCTCGTCTATTCTGCGGAACCCAGTCCATGAACTGAGCCGTGAGTGTGTAAGCGGGTTCGACGCAAATCACCTGGCTCCAAGTATTACCTCTCGGCTCTGGCTGCACTTGCAAAGAAACACGCCATGCAAATCATCAGCAGTGTTGCAGTCCTTTGTGTCCGCAGACTTGTCATCTCCATTGGACTCACAAATCGATGAACTACTGGACGAGCCAGGGCAAGGGTGTCAAATCCATCGTAGATCTAGGCTTCTTGCGGTGGGTCCCCTCAGGGGCGAGACAGACGACTGCCATCATCGTGTCAAGGATTGCCCTGCGACCATATTGACCTATCGTGGACTTCCGCTACAGCACCCCGTTCCGAGGACAGTCACCACCCCTAGTGATAAGGCGAAAGAAGTTCGTGATGAGCTCCTCCTCGGAGACGAGATTTTCGAGCCCTTGAATGTCGTCACCTAACATGGAAACGAGACCTCGTATAACCAACCACTTCTGGCTGCCATTCCATCAGATGCGTGTAGAAGGAATCGTCTGCCCTCTCAGCATACGCCACATTCCACAGATCTGGTGGCCGTACTCGGCCGAAGTAGTCCATAACGTGGCTGTACGCGGAAAATCGGGGACTTGACGGATTTCTGACTCCGCAAACTTAGTACGAGTCATTCAAGCCTTACTGATGGAGCGGGACAACCGTTGAACAAACGAGTAATGATCGCAAGGATGCTGCTCTGACCTGTACTCGAACAGATTTCTCAATACAGGAATTATTTTCCATTGTGAGATATGCGCGACGTCTGGAATAGGCTTGTAGCCGGGCTTCCTATAGGGCAACACATTGCCCTCAGCATCATGCTCAGCACTTGCTGCGGCATCTTGTTTCGAACACGGATGCACAAACATCTTTGAGCAAGGAAAAGACTGGCGCAAAGGCTCTCCGGCTACACGAGTCGTTGTCAAAATTCATCTAAATGTGAAATGCCCTTTGGAAATCATGATTTTTTGTTTCTTCTAGAGCAATATTGTCTGCTGGTCCATCAACACCCATCCAGATCTCACCACAGCGTGTGCAGATCATACTCTCGGCGATTACAGCGCACTCCATGCTCGAAACCCGAGGCTAATAATGTTTGTTGCAGATGAACGGCGCGGGCAATGGAGAAGCCTCATGGAATTGTCAACTGCCATCGACTGTCGTCATCGGCTTGTCTTGTCGCAATCAAAGTTTGTTTGGCTGTTTCAATGCACCTGTCACGAGCACGGCAGGGAGGTCGTCGCTGAGCCTGTCACTCTTCTGCTCTGCGCAAGGAACTTGGGACACTAAAATAAGCGAGTGAGCTATCAAAAGTTTTTTGTCACCAAACGTTCCCGACTTTCATGGTGGAGACGACTGAGGATCTCTGGTTGGACAGTCTAAAGAAATTGGCCATGATCTAACCGCCGTCGAGGCTTTAGGCATTTCACGCAGGAACAAGTGAGCCGCTGTCGCTGAACCGCATTAATTAACTGGAATAATCAAAAGCAAGAATCGTTTCTCACAGCGATCCTGGTACCCCGCCAATGATCTCGGCAAGACCGTGAAGCGCATCTCCCATACTTAGCGCAGATCCTTCTACAGACCAGAACCCTGACTTATCTCTCCTAACAACACCATGCGCCGAAGGCGGATCTACGAACGCTCCATGACTCTCGTGCAGACTATCAAACTTGAAAGAGTGTTTTGAAGTGGCGAGCACGTGCTTGTTGTTTCGGCCGAGTCGTCCGCGGGTCGTCCGGTCGGTCACGGTCGACCCCTTTCCACACTGTCGCCATGATGGCTAAGGGCCTGTTTGGTGCCCCGTTTCTGGTCCACACTGTTGCCATGATGGCTGAGGGCCTGTTCGGTACCCCGTTTCTTGAGGCTTCTGAAACGAGCTCACTTGTTACTGGAAGCCGCTAGACAGGGCCTGTAGAAACGGAAGATCTGTTCGGTAACAGATTAATAATACACCAGATTCTGTAGTTCTTGCGATAACCATTTTTTAGGAGGCGTGACGTCACGTGAAATACTGGTTTCTACACTGTTGCAGGGGTAAATAATCAATGGCGCCGGCCAAAGACCTCCTGTTCAAGCTGTATAATACAGCAAGCGCTGCGATAGTGTATAAAACCAGACCAATCAACAGCCTTAGTATCACCTGTGCGCTTCAGAACTCGATGCACCTATAGGCCGCCCCACAGTTGAGTGTAGGCGAGGTCCAGGTGCCTAGCGGTCCTAAACTAGTAAGGTAATATCAAAAAGCAGGCTATACATGGCTTTATTTTCTTAGTTAACGCTAACAAAACAGAGCCACCATATGCCTCAGCAATACCCCATTTTCACCGAACACGACCACCAGATTCTGACTCCGTCTTCTATCTGCCACCAGAAACACCGTGCGCATCATTTCAGGAACCTCGGGAAGCGGGGTACCGAACAGGCCCTAGATAGGAGAAAATTAGACGGCTCGATGCGGAAAGCCACAGTGCATCCTCCTGAGGCTTGCAACGTTGCGCAAGAGCATCCACGTAGCCATTCGGGGCTTCCGGCAGCTGATGTGGCTTGATAGGCAGGATCAAGCGAAAGGCGCTAAAATTGTTGGTCGATGACCCGCGCGGAGATCGATCTAGGTGGGTCCGACTCAACACTCGTGACCGCAGCTGCGATGAGCCACGACCACGGCCGTTATTTTCATGCTCTGCCCTGGGGGAAAATCTTGTGGACTCGATATAGGTCCACGTGCCGCAAATTCGGTCGTGTCCCACATGAAGAGCGCTTTGTAGCGCCCGTGGAAGAGCACCTCGGCAGCCTGGCGCCTTCATTTGACATGCAGTACCAAGGTACCTTTTGCCGACGAACCACAAATCTGGGTTTTGAGCCGTCCGATGACACGAGGGGCTACGTATCCACGTGGAACCGTCACAAGTACCAAAGGGCCTCATTTTGCTGACGTGAACTTGCTAAGATGATAACTTCAAGGAGTATAGTAGAGGCACAGCATCGCAGCCATGTGCCTTACATCTTGCCGTACATACACAGTAATCTGCGAGCCGTCGAGATGGCAGATTGACTTGGTGGAGTACTTGAATCTTATTCTCACTCAAATAATCACGCTTGTTTATTACATCAATCACCTTGGGGGTCCACCCATGTCTGCGATAGTCCCATTGGTGTGGCACTCGGCGACTTCAATAGGCCGTGGCGATGGCTTAGGCTATCAAAGCCAACGGAGCTGAGCGTTCTATTGTTCAACGAGGTCAGCGCTGTGACAACGGCCGCCCGAGGCTAAGGTAGTCGGCCCAGCCCAAATGGTGGACGCGTACTTGAGGTTCTGTGGATCGGCCTGTCAATACATAACGAAACGCCCTGCATCCATCCGGAAGGCATTCCGCGCCACGATCTCCTGCATCTCTCTCAGAGCTTGCTGCAGAAGGAATCCTGCTCACCAGCCCCCCCCCCCCCCCCCCCCCAACCGAAGTCACTATCACCATCAGAGGACTGGAACTTTAGGGCATACAACTCCGGGCTCTGGGAACTGATGAACTGACCGACGGTCTCTTGACAGAAATTCGGACATTCCATCTCAACGGAGTCGAACTGAACTCAAAACCCGCCATAATGAGCCCAAGCCCAGAGCTTGAGGCCAAATATCCCATCGGGAGCAGGCCAAATATCTCTTTCATACCGTATCTGATTTTCTGTTCTTATCTGGTCAGCTTGATCGGTTCTGCCACGACAGTAGAGCTGTTGCATCGAAGAGTGTCTGGTGCAGGGTGGAGATCATGGTTTGTTAAGATCACATAAGTCAAAGATCACGAGCTAATTTCGACAGGGTGCAAATCGCAGGCTGTTCAGTCTCATTCGGGTTGGTAGCTATTTGGTGCATGCATTTCGTCGGCAACCGAGCTATCGTTCTAGGCGATGGTGAAGTCGAAATTCAACTTCACTACAGTCCTACCTTTACTGCGCTCTCCGCCATCATTCCAGTAGTGGTTATGCTTCTGGGACTGATGGTTGCCGATCGATTCTACAGGCGAAGCAAGCATGCAGCCATTCGCGTCTTCTCACTGATCATCTGCGGACTTTGCGCTGGTGCAGCTATCACAGAGATGCACTATCTCGGAAACAACGGTACAACGAATTATCACCTGCATCTCAACTGGGCGCATGTGTTTGGTGCTGCCGGCATCGCTGTTGGCGCCAGCTTATTAGCCTTCGGGCTCTTCTTTCACTGGAGCGGGTCTTGGTTGAACAACTTCTTCAGGCGCTGTGTAGTCGCTTGTTTCCTGGCTTTGGCGGTCTCAGGTATGCACTGGACTGCCGCCGCCGGCACTTATTATGAGATACGAGGTTATCATGATGGATCTGGTCATAAACGTAACATCACACTGATCATAGCTCTTTGCTTGGTAAGTCTTCGCTTCTTGCGACTACATTTCTGCTAACGTATTCCAGTGCCTGAGTGCTTGCTTTGTCTGCTTCATGCTTGGCTTCCTGAAGCAGCGTCACCGTCGACTACTCAAAGATCGCGCCCAGCAAGTTGTACTTGCGTGTGCTACCTTCGATGAGGGTGGCAAACTTCTGGTCAGCCAGGGTGGCCTTCTACCTTGCCAGACGATCACCAGGCAGTTTCACCAGCGGGTATGTCTATCGCTGCTTGAGCGAGTGTGTGCATTGTCAGGACTAACTTCTGCAGACTTTTGATAACGAGTTCAACAATGCGCACCCTGTCTTCCAATGGCTCTTTCGAGTATCTCGCCATTGGTCAGGCATCGTGGACTTGATACCGTCGATGCGCGAACACCTACACAACACTGGGTATATGCAACAGACTTCGCCCTCGACGGCAGCGGATAGCCGCAGCTCGTTCAGTTCAGAAGAAGACTCAGCGTACTCCGCAACTTTTCGTGAGCTGTTCTGCGTTACCGCTTACGAAATTGCAAAGACGCTCGACACCGGCCTCCAGAACCTTGGGCATCTATACGAGGACGTGGTTACTACGGGCACATCCATATCAATAGCAAGAGCTGTGTTCAAGGAATCAAACGACAGGAAAGAGATACTTGCTGCGGATGTGGCAGGCGAAGACATCGAGACCGGCATGGCAAGTCCGATTCTTTTTGGCCGTGGGCAAATGCTGGTCTTGACTAAGAAGGCGGATGCGAACGAGGTGAAGCGACTCCAGAACTTGGGCTATCATTTCGCGAACATCGACCAAGTTGGTGACAATCTGGCTCGTAGCCTTCAGGTAACTCGAGACGACCTACATGATATGGTCGAACGCTGGCGTGCCTTTACCACCCGAAAGCCATCTGTCTCGTTAACCGGAACTTATCTTGCCTCATTCCTTTTGCAACCTGCGCCAGGCATGCGAGGCCTCGACATCGTTGTGCCTCGAGTCAACCCAGAAAGACTTCCTATGGTTAAGTTGGCCAATGGCGAACTCAGCTTGGCTGAACTAAAGCTTTTGGTAGGCTTCAATGGTTTGTCACTAGACGATTGTCTTGCGCGTACAGGTCAGCGTACTGGCCACGAGACCAAAGAGGAGGACGCTTTTTTGGAGAACTTCCACAACAAGATCCTCGACCTCGTACGCGACACGCCCGAGTCTGCACTACATCGCGCTATCTTCTCCGCGACGCAACTCGATATGACGCACGGCGTTGCTGGCCGAAAGGAACGCAGCCCAGCCACTGTGTTCGCTTTCTGTGGTATCAAGGAGATTTACATCCAGTCTCTTCAAAGCACGTCTTTGAAATGTATCCCGTTGTCTTTCTTCCAGACTTGGCTCCGATCATACCCCGGTTCTCCTGACCACCAAATTTTCGCAATTAGAAATCACCAGGAGTTTTCCACTCTTACCCGAGTTTCATCTATCACCAAGGAGCCTGGGAAGCGCAAAAATAAATGGAATTTCACGCTACGACCGCACCGATCAGTGTCGTCCGACATGACTCTCCAGCCCGATTCCTGCTCAGAGAAGGGCCTCGTAAACCAAACTTCAACCTCCATCGATGCAAGTAGTAGCCACCCCTGGGGAGGCATCATGGTCACTTCTACTCAGCAGATCATCCACGATGAGTCGAAGAAAGAAGGATCTATTATGGAACTGCGCGACATGGGCGTCAAGTCTGAGGCTGGTGTTGCCGACCAAGAGCAAATGACGTTGGCAGATCGATTGATGTCAATCACAACTGCGTTCCGCGATCCGCATGCAACGCGAGCTCTACCTAAAGACCTTTACTATGGAACAAAGTAGACTTTACGCTGAGCCATTTTTCTATGTAGCATTGTTGGCGTTTTTCTCTTCATCATCAAAATACCCACGCATCATTCGGCGCATTTGAGGATTAGGACCTGAATTGGGATGGAGCGGAGGAAATGTACAACAGGGTATCATAGCCACTTCCGATGCAATGCAAATACGATATTGGAGATCAACAATCATTTTGTCCAGCAAATACATGGTAATGAGTGTTGCGCGGCTTGGCCGATAACGCAGGCATCGTCATGGTTATTGCGGGGCGATTAGCAAATGACGAACTTTCAGCCCCGCTACAATCACTGAGCTTTGCGACATTCATCTGTTGTTTTAGACATACGGAGTCTGAGTTCCGCCAGATCATAACGTTGAAAAAATCCGCCATTCCGTGGCACGAACGAATCCAGCTCCCACGTTGCCGATAGCGGCCGCTGCAAATCTCGCCATGTCTGCTTCAATACTTGCGCTGAAGCACCTCTCAACGCTCTCGCCGCCGTCGAATTCGCGAACATGGCAGACCACGCCCCATCCGAACCTGCCAATTGTCGCAACAGCATGTTCGGATCGATCTGTGCGCGTCTACAGCCTGACATCTTTTACGCTCCTACACTCTATCACCGGCGGTCACAAGCGTTCCGTGCGCTCATGTAGCTGGAAACCGCACACTCAGGGACAATCCGTTCTTGCCACTGGCTCGTTCGATAGTAGCGCAGGCATCTGGCGCAAGGAAGACGGCGACCGATTGGAGCACGAGGTGGGCCGTGAGGTTGGCGACGAGGAAAACGAAGATGCCGAGGAGTACCAGTTCTCCTGCATCCTTGACGGCCACGAATCTGAGATCAAGTCGCTCACCTGGTCGCCCAGCGGTCAGTACCTGGCTACATGCTCCCGCGATAAGAGCGTCTGGATATGGGAGGAGCTGGAGGATGACAACTTCGAGACAGTCGCGGTGCTGCAGGAGCATGATGGCGATGTCAAGTGCGTTGCATGGCATCCTGAGGAGGATCTGCTTGTGTCAACAAGCTACGACGACACAGTACGATTCTACAGGGAGGACCAGGATGATTGGGTGCAAGTGGCTGTTGTGGAGGGGCACGGAATGACGGTCTGGTGGGCTGAATTTGAGGGGTCGGGCATGTCTAAAATCGATTTCAGAGGGCAAAGAGATGGGCTTGAGGAGAAGCAAATGCAGCACACCGAGGCGCTGGAGCAGAGCGGACCGAGGCTTGCGACATGTTCAGATGACTGTACGGTGCGTATTTGGAGGAGGAAACCAAGAGAGGGCGCAAACACTCAGAACTCCGGCATGCCATCCATCATTCGCTCTGCAGCTATCGATGAAGACTGGTACCAGGAAGCTGTTCTTCCCACGGCCCACGACCGCGCTATCTACTCTCTCAGCTGGAGTCGCACCACCGGGCTCCTTGTCAGCGCAGGCAGCGATGGGAAGATTGTCGTTTATAAGGAAAGATGGAGGAGTGTAGAGGTCAATGGCACTACAAACGGCACAGCCATGGAGGGAGTCGAGAATGCTGAAGGAAATGCTGTCGAAGCGACTGAGCCATCGCCGACTGAATGGGTAGTTGTTGCAGAGATCTTCTCTGCGCATGATGTTTTTGAGATAAACCACATTACATGGGCAAGAAGGGCAGACAAGGGCAAGAGGTGGGACGGCGAAGAGGTCATTGTCAGTACGGGCGACGAAGGTGAGGTCAGGGTGTGGACATTGGACGAAGCTATTTTGAAGCCGTGAGACCAGCTCCCACCCTTAACCCAGACAAAGCTGATACGACTCGTCAACTCCGTCACTCGAACGACCATAACAGCGCTGTTGCCAGACAATGGCACATAGCATACAGCGCCGGTCAGAGAGGACAGCGCTGAAGAGTCTCAGTCAACACGACCAAGAGCACATGTTAGATTACTACTCGTGTTGGTGTAAGATAACCTCACTTGAGTTCTAGAGCCCCATTGTACAGATGGCGCAACAGCATAACTTTGTACAAATAACATAGTAAATGCCTCACTTCAGGGGCTTCTGCCACGCTGTCAATCTGTCAGAACGGCCCCCTCAACCGTAAAATGGAAACAACGAAGGATGACGACCTTGACGGTCACATGGAAAAAAACCAAGTTTGAGCCACCGTTCTGACGACTACCTGCTTCGAGCGGCATCGAGAACGCGTGCACGTGGGGTTGGCTACTGCTGCGCGTCTGTGGCTTTGCTTGCTTGGAGGGTTGTGCTTGGTGCTTGGACCGGATTGCGGCTGCCCACGTCATGCCGTCTTTGGAGGATCTGCACTCGATCAGGGAATGGACTCCAAAATTTATGGGCTGATGCAATCTCGCGTGCACCGTGTCAACTTCTCGAGCATTACTCTTATTATCTGGTCTTGCAGCACGAAGCATACCTTGGCCCTACAACACCTAATTGCGGTGAACGAGTCGTGCTGATTGCGCCTTCTGTTGCTCCACTCTATACCGGTAGCACCCGCGTCTGCGCCCAAGCTCCTCAACCCCAGGATCCCGGGCATTCAGCCGTCCATCGCTCAACACCCATCTTTTGACGAGCGCGTGCCACTGCTGCCCGTATCGTGGCCGTCGACAGCGCTGTTGTAACGCGCGTTCTGCAACACCACACCTATGCCACCTAAGCGCAAGAGGTCCAACACGGTTGGCTCGGTCAAGAAGGACGCCATGGACGTCGTGCAGCCATCCTCGCGCGACGCGTCTGACGAGGGCGCCGAGGACTCTGTCCTGCAGCAGGTCACGTCGAAGAAGGAGCGCCAGGCTGAGTCGACAAAACGCGGGCGCGCCGGGCACCCCGGCGAGGAGAGCGAAGCCGAAGAGGATGACGAACGCGTCAACAAGAAGACCAGGCGCTCGTCCGCCGACCGAATCAAGAATGGCGAGAACGGCGAGGCGAGCACAATGCGTATGGAGGCGCCTCCAGGCGCCGGTCTGACCGACCCTGCCGGTGGCTTCAAAACAAACCCGCCCGCAATGGACCGCCCGATCCGAGTGTACGCAGACGGCGTCTTCGATCTCTTTCACATTGGTCACATGCGCGCGCTGCAGCAGGCCAAAACCGCCTTCGCCCACCTGGCGCCCGAAAACCCGCAAGTTGAGCTCGTAGTCGGCGTCACAGGCGACACCGAGACGCACAAGCGCAAGGGCCTCACAGTACTGTCAGCGAGAGAGCGTGCAGAAAGTGTGCGGCACTGCAAGTGGGTCGACGAAGTCATTCCAGACTGCCCCTGGATCGTTACAACCGACTTCCTCGAGAAGCATAAGATCGACTACGTCGCACACGATGATCTTCCTTACGGTGCAGACGAGGGCGATGACATCTATGGGCCGATCAAGGAGAAGGGCATGTTCCTTGTCACCCAGCGAACGGAGGGTCTGAGCACGACAGGCATCATTACCAAGTAAGGATCCCATGTCTATGGTACGCGCAACCTCTAATAACACATCTAGGATTGTCCGTGACTACGACCAATACGTCGACCGCCAGCTGAAGCGCGGCACGTCGCGCAAGGAGCTGAATGTCTCTTGGCTCAAGAAGAACGAGCTCGACCTCAAGCGCAACATGGTCGAGTTCCGCGACAGCATCAAGGCCAACTGGGCAACTACAGGGCAAGAACTTACAAAAGACTTTCGCCAGTTCTGGCAGACTAGCCGTCCTGCCAGCCCGGCGAGAACCCCTACACGCGAACAGGCGAACGCAATGGAGCATGCTGCAGCTGACGCGCGGTCGCCTTCTGCCTTGTCGAGGTTGAGCCATCTTGACATTCCTCGGGGCAGCGCGGAGAGGGGAAGCACGGATTTCGCAGCTGGTTACAACCTGGGTTTGATCGGAGGTGTCAGAGCATGGGTGCGTAGTTCTGAACGCGACTGCCAAACAAGCACTGACAATGTATAGATGGCCAGGAGCCGACGTAACTTGAACGACAGCAGACCTCAAAGTCCTTCGAATAGTAGCGAAGATGAGCGCGAAGACCGCAGCCCACAGGCTGAGCCTCGTCGCGGGCGAAGCGGAAAGAAGAGTGATGATCTGGACATTGAGGCTTAGATGGCTTCTTTTGTTTTCAGGAGTCCCGCCACCGACGCCTGTCAAGAGCAGCCGTCACTCGAATAGGCGAAGTCACGAACGTATTCAGGTGGTACGTGATAATTGACGTTACGTCAACTTGTTCTAGACGCAGTAATACTCAAGTACGACGTCGAAACACGGCAACGTGAATATATCCAGATTGGGACAGCAGCTCAACAATCCAGCCTCGCTCATACTTCCTTTATCCATTCATTCGGCCAGCCTTGCAATCAGCCTAACGTCTCTATTGTCTCCTGTTATGTTCTCCCTACCATTAGAATGAGACCTCATAGGTCAATCAGTTGCTTGCAATCAATAGCGCAACGGAGTAGATTGTTCACTCCCTGCTCGCTCTTAGGAACACCTAATACACGACTTCATTTGCTGTTTCCAAACGATCTTCTCTTCATCACGCTCATGTTCATTTGCAGTTTGCTAGCTTTCGTTTGTCAAGCGTGATGATACCAGCTTGTAGGGGCCAGCGAGATCCTCGAAATGGCAACTTCTAAAACAAATTGAAATCCAACTGATGAAAGCAGACTCACAGTCACGGCATAGCCTCCCCTACAATATCAAACGCCTCACCACACACCACAAAGCACACTTAACCCTCAACAAGACAGAGCATTGTCACGAACAGCCACACGAATGTGTACTCTCACCTTCGCCATCGGCTCCTGCGGCTGCCTCCCCATGCCAGACGAGCCTTTCTATCTGCTCTGCGCCGCGGCAGAATCCCGCCGCCCAGTACTGGTGTGTCCGAGGGCACAATGCTCTGTCAGAATTAGAAGGTATGCTCGTCCTTGCGAGTGGTGCTCGACGTCAGCGTCGTGGAATAAGAAGACGGTTGAAAGGGATTATGTGAGGGACAGAAATATGAGGAGGGGCTGCCGATATGTGAAGTGGTTGGAGATGGGGAGGTTGGAGGAGTGGAGGAATGGGGAGAGCCGTGTTGACAACAGACGAACATGAGATAAATTTTTTAATGGATATCCCTGGTGGAGCGGCAGGGAACTCGAGTCCCCCGTGGATAGTGTTTGGCCGATAAGAATGTCACGACTGCCTCAAACGTAGGCGCGATTGCGGGAAGGGGGGGGGGGGGGGGGGGCTATAGGCAGGAGGCTTTAAGTTGTACTGAGACAATATGCTTCGAGAATGGCGACGGTATGAGTGGGACCACTGCTGTGGGGTGTGGTCTTGCAATGGAAGGACGCAATGGCCAGCGATTGCCGGGTGTGCCTGAGGTCCTTCCCCTCGCTTACATGTAGCATGGCTTATGAGTAGCAGTAAAAGCGGGGCTGAACAGCCGAATCCTTTTGCCATGTAGAGAGTAGCAAACTTATATGATGCTTACTGTGTATGAGACGATGCTGAGCCTTGTTATAATTTCGAGGCTTGCGGCGCTGTGACGCGAGGCTGGAGGAAGATCGGATGTTGGTTGACGCGCAGCCGAAGCATCCGACCTCCTTCACGACTGTAGATGAAGCAACCAATGACCATGAAACGTCGTCTATTCATACACCAGGCAAGCGCGGGCACGTGGGGCGCCCTTCTGCCTTCCTTCAGAAAGTCGCGGCTGCCTCGACTCGGAGTCCTCCTTCAGCCCTATCACACATATATGTGTGGGCCATCTTCTGTCTTCTCTGCTCCTTCGCCCGTGCATTGAACCACACTTACTGTCTCAGGAAACGATGAGCCCTGCTATCGACCGGTCCAGTTCATACAAGACCCGCGCGCCTCGTCCTCGGTACCAGGCATGACCTTACCTGCAGCCTCTCTTATTATTCACACGATGTCTGTCTCACCGGACATGAGAGGTCGCTCCATCTTTGACAGCTGCAGTCTCTTACACCTTTCTCCACCATGATCGCCCAATGTCCAGATCAGCGGCAATGTCAATCACGGCAGTTCGTCGGTACAAAGCTGAATCGGCGGAAACACTGACGTTTCACGCCCCATTCACGCAAGAACACGCTCACCGCAACCTCACTATATCAGGCTGAAGATGAGGCTGGTGTTGAAGCCAGAACGCTGGACACGACTATGATGTGAACGAACGCCAGACATCACGATAGGCAAGGCCAACGACCGGTCAGCTGCTGCATGCATCGCACGGGAATTGCTTTTCTCGTTAGATGCGGCTGCAATGGTTGGCAAGGAAATGCTCCGAAGTGCTCGCCCTGGTTTAATGAAAAGTGAGGCTGCTCGTGACGGTTGCGGCGCCGCCAGCCAATCCCGGCTAAGTTCTCCTTTCCGGCTAACCGCGTGCGCTGATCGGAATGGATGCCCGCAAGTCGCCCTCCGCTCTGCAGCTGCGACCATGACTTTTGACAGCAACCGAGCTGGCGCTACTGCGGCACCGCGACGGCGGCAGCGACACTGACCATCGTTGAGCTGCAGGAAAGCAGCGGTGTGTAGCCGGGAAGGCCTGTCTCCCAGCTTCACCCTGGACGATGCTCCGAGCAACGGGTTGCGAACGCCCCAGCGCCATCTGTCGTGTTGTGGCAATCGGCTGCGGGTATTGGATGTCGATACCGGTATTGGCGGTTGCACATCTTAAGATACGGTCAGGGCATAAGCCCTGAACAGCTCCTTGTCCAGCTTGTTCCCTCCTTTCTTCCAAGTAATGCAAGGGCTGACCCTCTGACTTCAGCCTCTTTCACTTCCAGCAAAACAGCGCTCACCCCAAGAACGAGTCAGACGCTGTTTGAATTCCGCAACACACCTTGCAGCAGTCTCACACCTTGCCGCAGCACACCCGCTACCTTCAGTAGTATCCGCCTGTCTGTCTCTCTGCTTCTGTCTACTTTGGCTCTTGTTTCGTTTTCGCCTTGCTTTTCTTGCAAAGCTGCACTGTTACGAAGCCGTCTCATCAAGCTTCCGCAAACGTCGTTGTGCTCAATTAGCACAACTGACCTCTTTGTCCTCCCTTCTACTATTTCAACATCACACAAACTATATGTCTTTCACTCGATAGATCTAAAGGATCTACCATCTAAGTGAGCACATGATAAAAGGTACACTTTATTCAAGCGTACAGCCGCATCTCGCAAACCTGACTCGGATCTGTCTCGCTGGTTCATGCGGGAGCTTGCGGCTTCTGTCAAACATACCGCGAACACGTTTTCAGCTTGCGTCTTGCAAACGCCTTGTCTTGTATGTTTGGTCGCTGACTTGTCGCAGCTTGCGCTCGTAGCAACACCTGCGCTTCGTCCGCCATCGCCTCTCCACGATTCATCACCGTCATATCAGTCCCTCTCACCAGCACCACATATACTTCAGTCCCTGACGCATGAGTACGCGTCGTTCGTTCAGAAGTACTCGCGACTACTATTGTTAGCAGGCAGACATGGGAACCCAGACACCCAAAGCTGCAGGCAGCAAGCCTCCCCCACTCCGGACCAATGATAACACCTACGCCGTTCGCTCAGTGGAACAGAAGAGAGCTGCTTCGGTATCATCGCCGTCATGGCATCGACCACTCCCCAGTCACGAAGTACCAGTACAGTGTGGACACGACAAGAGGTGCAGGGATCAGTATCCCGTACAGTCGGCGCACTCATCATTGAGCTTGCCAATTCATATGCCAGATATCCCTGAACAGCTCGCTCAGCTGATGATTGCTATGATCCCAGGACCTGAAGGACAGAATCTAGCGGATGCTTTTCGTGACGGACCGGACCTCTCACCTATTACCCGACAGTCGCTGAGCGAACTCGACATCCAGAACATTATCACGAACATCAGGCTACGACACGACGTAAACTTTGACCGAGATCTCAGCTTCCGACCAAATTTGGATGGCACAAAGGCGCGAGAAAAGGCTCAATCTGCACAGCTGTACTGGAGGGCCTTGGTGGCGGAGTTGGAGCTCTACAACCGGTTATTCCGGGGAACTCCACCGTTGTTGGAGACGGAGACGAACGACTGGTCGACTATTGTGCAGCACGCTGAGCGACGGATTCCGAAAATTTTCGAAACTATACGAGACGTACTCAAGAGCCTTGTACCCGATCGCGACCATTCAAGAGTAGATGAACACCTCGACGTGGAGATGCTGATGAAGCAGATCGAGAGAGGCATTTGTGATCTCGTGGGCTTGTCGGAATGGATGTCATGTCTCTTGAAGGAACACTGCGCGCCAATGAGGGATCAATGGGTTGATAAGATGGTTTCCCACATTCGAACAGGTGTCACACAGACCAAGCCGGAAAGCATTGTAAAAGGGCTGTGTGAGCTTCTTGGAATATTGGAATCGATGAAACTGGTCAGTTGCAAGAGGATTTCTGTAGTATGGCTCTAACATCCTCCAGGACGTCGCGAACCATCAAATCAGGAACCTGAAAACCATTCTCATCGAGGATACCGTCGGCTTTGAAACGCACTATCACCTCGAAAAATTAGTCCACGGCCGAGCACGAGTCAACGTACAGTCCGCACAGACATGGTATCAATCTGCTACCCAAGAGTTCGCTTCACTCTGCACCGGTCAATGTGACTCGCCACGCGTATATCTCGAGGTTTTTGTCCGTGGCATTACAGCCTCATTATTTGGGAGAGACGGACGATCTGAATTCCCAGACACCACGTACCTTGACACCGAACGACTACAGCTCATCAAAGCAGAGATCGAAGACCATGTCTTTTTCGAAGTTTGCTTGGAGATGTTCGCAACACTTCTGAAACAGTTCGGATACCAGGGACCAAGCCTATCGACGACGCGCCAGCAGCTGGTGTCTTCGCTCATTGCAATTATGGGCGAGTCGAGCGTTGGCTATGGCTTACGCAAGTGGACGTCCAACTCTGAAGCACTATCACTAGAGATACTCAGACAGGCCTCCAATCTTGCCGGTAGAGCCATACTTTACGACCACGACACTTTGTCGAGCGCAAACCAGCTTTTGCGCCACCTGTTTTTCAGCACTTTTACAAATCAGGCACGAAATCTCGAAGCTGCTGTACTTCCCACCATCATGGCCACGATCGACAAACACAACAGCTCATCACCTATGGAACTCTTCAACAATCTCGTTCCGATCACTACAGCTACACCGCTACCAACTGTGCATACCGCACAATCTGCTGCTACCGATACGTTCTCCTCTCATCGAATTCTCCACCCGGATACCAACAAGCTTTCAGACATCGCAAACCGTATCTCTCATATTATCATCTTGCACTGGCGTATTTGGAGCAGGATTGCTTACGTGCAAGAAGGTACTTCCACACCAATTTCCACATCCACGTTGGCGTCACCGGCAAAGGACCTGTCGGTTCTCTCTTGCATGAAGACTGGCGAGGTGCCAGAGACTTACGAAGAGACCCATGCTGCTCATGAGGAACCTTCGCAGTAGAACCTCTACTAACATTTTTATTCTCCATCGACATTGTCAAGAGCATCGGCGTTACGGTGTAACTTGATTATTCACGATACCACTTCGTTTCCATGTATAAAAAGCATTTCCGGGTTGCATGCACCAAAGTGGCATCACCCCATTCCTTTCTCTTTCTATCGGCGAAAATCTTTCTTCTCGCGGATACACCTTGCATAGTTGGTGTTTGGGAGTTCTTGTAGTCTTAAATAATCATGGGGATCCGGCTGGGGAGCATGGCGTCGTAGGTAGTCGACTCACAGTTGCGAATCTAATTTCAACACCGCTGCTGGGCATGTTCGTCAAGTGTCGTGGATGGTAATGAATGCCCTTCCTTCGTCCGAGTATACTTAAGGGCAATCCATCATCTCATGCGACTCGTAGCATTTTTCCAAGTCCACCAATGCCCGCAAATATATCCTTCTACACTAACATGTCGTGTGGTTTGTAGACTCAAGGTCTCGGAGTGGCAATTCGGAGCAATTCATACGCTAAAATTGCTCCGGCAGCGCTGCCTTCGGTAATCCTTGGCTTCTCGTTGGCTGGAGATGATTCGACAGTTAAATGGAAAGAGCGATGCATTGACGAATACTCCGGGCCTTCTTTCCTGGTTGATCAATTTAAACAATCAATTCGGCTCCGTTTCCAGCCTCACGTACTTTATCTTCTTCGTTTGCTGACGAATTGCTTTGTATCTGCAACGTTTGGGTCAGACCTGGGACTTCTCGATTGCCGATCCTGGCCGCCACCTGAGCATACTCCTCCATCAGCTTTTGCACCTAGAACGCTTTATACCCGACGTTTTATAAGCTCCACACCGCACGCATTCCTGCGGCGTTCCTACCCACGTTCCGTCCCGCCTCACACGACCTCGCTCGTTCACTTCCACACCACACCACACATCGCCGCCATGTCTTTCTCGTCGCTCGTCTCAGATATCGCATACCGCAACCCAAGCAGGCCCGAACTGCGCTCAGCAACCTCCGAGGCAGGCCGCTCATATGCTAGCACAGCTGCTACCAGCGTCAGCATATCCGGCGACATCAAGAGTCAATTGCACGGAGGATACTCGCACCCCCTCGCACGAGCATGGCAGGCTGAGCGACAGCTCACAAAGGTGCACTCGGAATCGTTCCGCTTGCTGGTTCCCCCGCTGACATACTGTAGTCCATGCTCATCTACCCTCTATTCGTTTCCGACCAGCCTGACGAGGAGACGCTGATTCCTTCCCTGCCAAACCAGCACCGCCGAGGTCTGAACAAGCTCGTACCCTACCTGAAGCCACTCGTCGAGAAGGGTCTGAAGTCAGTGATCCTCTTTGGTGTGCCGATTGCACCAAACGCAAAGGATGCCCTCGGTACCAGCGCAGACGACCCAAAGGGCCCCGTCATCAAGGCTATCCGCCTTCTTCGCCGCAACTTTCCCGATCTCTTCATTACCGCCGACGTCTGCCTCTGCGAATACACATCACACGGGCATTGTGGCATCCTGAGGGACGATGGCAGCTTGAACAACCAGCTTTCAGTGGAGCGCATTAGTGATGTTGCCATCTCGTACGCTTTGGCTGGCGCACACTGCGTCGCACCCTCGGACATGAATGACGGCCGTATCCGCGCAATCAAGCTGAAGCTAATCGAAGCTGGCATTGCCCACCAGGTTGTGCTGATGTCATACTCCGCCAAATTCTCTGGGTGCTTATACGGACCCTTCCGCGATGCCGCAGGCTCGGTACCTTCATTCGGCGACCGACGTTGCTACCAGCTGCCACCGGGCGGTCGTGGCCTTGCCCGCCGTGCCATCCACCGCGACATCAATGAGGGCGCAGACATCATCATGGTCAAGCCCGCGAGTCAGTATCTTGACATCATCAGCGACGCAAAGGAGATTGGCAAGGATATGCCCGTAGCAGCCTACCAGGTGTCGGGCGAGTATGCCATGATTCACGCTGCGGCTGCGGCGGGCGTTTTTGACTTGCGCGCCATGGCTGAGGAGGCTACGCAGGGTATTCTGCGTGCGGGCGCTACGATTATTGTCAGCTACTTCACACCAGAATTTCTGGACTGGTTGAGCACCTAGTATGGTTTTGCGGTCCGCTTTGACACGTACCTACATGTTCGACGATACCTTGTTTACAGCATTTCTAAAGGATAAGATTCGGCGTTAAATATCCACGACTATTAAATTTACGATCTACACTTCTCTGACACGACCAGACACTGCTCTCTCAGATGCTCATGCGGGCGACCCCCGTCTGTATGCTTTATGGTCTTTGATACGCTTACATGTGGATAGATTGCTGCGCTTGCTCGAAGCGCCCAGCTGTTCCGTCTTGTCTTGTGCTGAGGTACCCTCTAGTCATTTATTCAAAGCTTATGGATGTGGACTCATCACTCCTGTCGTTACCGCGCAGTCGTGACTCGCTCACCGAGCGCACATGCAGCACCAGGGCCTGCATCGTACGCATTGGAAACGACCAGCCATACAGCCTCAGGGCAGCAGCACAAATCCGCCATTCCCAGAATACCGATAGCCATTGATTCTTCGCAGTGAATTGAAGGGAGGTGAGATGTGGGTTCGCAGCCCTGTGGGCTGGGTATCTGTGAACGAGTTGATGGATGGCATATTCAAAGATGGCGCAATGGACAAGAGGATGACCACAGATATGCATGGCTGGAACGCTACATCTAACAACCCGATGAACAAGCGCAAAGTCGAGCTCTTCGACCCGCACAATCGTACACACGAACCATCAAAACATAAACCGATCCGTCCACCGCCCTTTTCCTCCTTTCGCCAGCCGCTCACCCCCGACATACCCACCCTCCTCCTCTTCCCACTTCTTGCGCTCGACCCGCCTGCGAGCCGCATACGCCCGCGCAAACGCCCACGCCTCAGTATCCGCCAGATTCCACTGCTCGACAGCATGCACGATGCCGCGCATAAAGCGGTCTGTGCTTTTAATGGCGTCCCTCGCCTTTGCCAAACGCAGCTTCTCCTTTTCCGTCCAGATGCTGTCCGGGACGTCGACGCCCTTGACGGGCTGCGGGTACGGCGGGCGGGGGAAGAGGATGAGTTCGCTCTTGTCGTCCGGGCTGCTGGGTTCCTTTGTACCTGACGCGGCAAGAGGGAGTTCAAAGCCAAACACCCAGTCCAGGTCGTCCTTTGTCGTGCGCTCGGCCGTCAGCCACAGGCTGTGCGCGGGGCTGGCGGCAACCAGGTCTTTGAACTGCAGCAGCCGCCGGGACTCGCTGTGGTCGCTGCCCACGGATTTCTGAGTCAGGGTTTTGAGCCACATATCGCGCTGGGCGTTGTTGCGCAGGAAGGAGACGTCGATGTTGTCGCGCGTGTAGTGCAGGCTGTTGATGGTGTAGGGGTGCGGGACTGTGCCGATTGTGAAGAATTTGGTGGTGTTTACGTATTCGGGGAAGAGGTGCACGTTGGGCGCGGTTTTGGTGCTACAGGGCACGCATTTGGGGCGGTTTGGGGGGCAGGATTTGGGCACTGGGGAGGTGGGACATTGGGTCAGATTGCGAGCGATGTCGACAGAGAGTTCGATGAGGGAGGTGGTGTGCTCGGGGAGAGGTTGGGCGATGGCCACGCCTTCAGGGTGCAATTCTTGGAAGGTCAGGTGGAGGTGCGAGTTGATAAGGTTGGTGAGCAGGGTCAGGCCTTCAGCTTGAGTGGCGTTCGTGAGCTTGTCTGCGACTGTTTTGTAGGACTTGGTGATGACGTCGGTGCTGTAGTAGGCGATGCCGTTTGCTTTTGTGTCTTTAGCAATGCCTGGTGTGCCCATTAGGTTGGCTACAGCGCCACCGTCCTTTGTTGCCGCTGCTGCAATCTTGTCCTGGCTCGCCGTCACGTTCATCGACTGCAGATTGTTGACCAGTTTCTTGATAGCGCTCTCCACCGCGGCTGAGTCGCCGTAGAAAAGACCGCTGTTCAGGCCATCGACCCGCGACAGCTGTGGGTACTCCTGGCGGCGCAGAAAGGCGAGCATGGGGTTCTCGTATTCGGCCATTGGCAGGGCCAGTGAGTTGACCAGTATGCCGCCCCTCATGTTGCCCCATGCCAGCCAGCGCATAATCTCCACCTCGACCTTGGAGTCGAGCTTCATGCGTTGGAACAGCTGGTACTGCGGGTGATGCTCGGCCTCCTGTCGCGACAACACCACCGGCCTGAAGCCCTGCGCCCACCATGCTCTACGCCATGCCAGCACCAGGCGGTTCTCGGCCTCTGCCACCTCCTTCGCCTGCTTCTTGCGCGCATTGTAGTAGGTGTAGATGGGCGGGCGCTCCTTCAGCGGAGGAAGCAACGCGGTGTTCTCGTCGAGCGTGACGCCGGAGGAGAATGGGTGGCGCCATTTGAAGTCAGTGAGCCACTCGAGCTTGCCATAGGGGCTGGCGACGGTGCTGTTGGGCTGCGCAGCGGGCTTGGGCGGCTTGTGCGCAGAGGGACCGAACGGGTTGGGGAGTGCAGGCAGACTGCCAACATCCGGGAGGTGTGGTCGCGGGTTCTTGACGACGTCGGCGACGGATTCGTAGGTGGGGAGGTCGGCAGTCGAGGGGGGCCCGTTAAGTGTGAGTGTGACGATGATGACCAGGACAACGACGAAGAGCGCCTGGAATCTGCGCGGGGGCATTTGTAGCCTAACAGGCCGCCCAAAGACTGTGTGTTGCACCGGCATTGCGACTGGGGACGAGAAGGAGGGACAGCAATTAGGGCGACATGGACGATGTAATGGACGATGTAATGCAAGCGACTGGGAGAGCCGATATCCGTGTTGGCTGCCTGAAAGCTGGCAGGATCTACAAGAACAGAGTGGGAGGACGCGAGACCATATGGCGAGACAAGAGGTGCACAGGAGCGACACGGCGCGGCCAAACCTCACACACGGCGCACGACGTCGCTCAGAAGTGACGCGTCGCACATGGGCCAGTTCTGTCGCCGACGGTGCGTAGGGCTGAACTTGGAGCTCCCCGTAAAATTAGTGCGGGACCAAATTGCCGATACCGCATGAGTCGACAAGCCCCATTCGCGCTCTGCGTCATTGCTCAATCAATCTTCTCTAGACTTTTCCTTTGGGCACAGTCATAGAGGGATGCACGCAGACTTTCTCTAGAACACCCAATTCGTATCTTGTAGACCACAACGCCAGGCTGGATTGACGCCATTGGCACCACACACGACCCCGCCCAAGGAATCATAGACAGCTGTATATTGCGATTGAACGCCATCATGGCCTCCAACACGCAGGCAAACATCCCAGACCCGACGGCAGACCTTCACTGGTCTGACTTCAAGGGTCCGATCCACGAAATCTTCGCTGCCAATGCGCGCAAGCACCCCGAGCGCCGATGCGTCGTCGAGACTACAACAAGCAGGACGCCGGAGCGCGCATTCACATATAAGCACATCTTCGAGGCCGTCGCGGTGCTCTCACACCACTTCGTGCAGAGCGGCATCCAGAGAGGAGATGTAGTCATGATCTTCGCCCACCGCGGCGTCGACCTGGTCGTTGCCATCATGGCCGTGCTGGCTGCAGGCGCGACCTTCTCTGTGCTGGATCCTCTGTACGTTGAGCGCATTGATAGCCTTGGCTTGGACTAACATGCTTGCAGATACCCTCCAGATCGCCAGTGCATCTATCTCGAAGTCTCTCAGCCACGCGCCCTCGTCGTCATCAACAAGGCCACACAAGAAGCTGGCCCAATCTCCGAACAGGTCCGCCAGTACATTGCAGATAACCTGCAGCTTAAGACTGAGGTGCCTGCCCTCGAGCTCAAGGATGACGGTGCACTCGTTGGAGGCGACAGAAACGGCAAGGACGTCCTGGAGGAGCAGCAGAAGAGCAAGGCAGAGCTGCCGGGCGTCTTGGTTGGCCCAGACTCGACACCAACACTATCCTTCACATCTGGCTCTGAGGGCAAGCCCAAGGGTGTGAAGGGGCGCCACTTCTCGCTGACCCACTACTTTCCCTGGATGGCCGAGACCTTTGGACTATCTGAGAACGACAAGTTCACCATGCTTTCTGGAATCGCCCACGACCCCATCCAAAGAGACATCTTCACACCTCTGTTCGTTGGCGCTCAGCTGCTTGTGCCGAGCAAGGAGGACATCCAACACGAGAAGCTCGCCGAATGGATGCGCAAATATGGTGCCACAGTCACACATCTGACACCAGCCATGGGTCAGATTCTGGTCGGAGGTGCCTCTGCCATCTTCCCTACTCTGCACCACTCGTTCTTCGTCGGCGATCTGCTCATCAAGCGCGATGTGAGGAGGCTCCAGGCTCTGGCACCGAACGTTCGCGTAGTCAACATGTACGGTACCACCGAGACACAGCGCGCCGTCAGCTACTACGAGGTGCCGAGCGCCACCGAGGCCCCCGAGTTTCTGGACAGCATTGGCGAGGTCGTCCCGGCCGGGCGTGGTATGAACAACGTACAGCTGTTGGTGGTCAACCGCGACGATCGTAATAAGATGTGTGGCGTTGGTGAGAGTGGAGAGATCTACGTGCGCGCTGGAGGTCTCGCCGAGGAGTACCTGGGCCTGCCAGATATGACAGCATCCAAGTTCGTCGAGAACTGGTTCGTTGATACCAAGAAGTGGGTCGAGGAGGACAAGCAGCGCGTCGAGAGCCAAAGCGCAGCTGAGCCATGGAGAGAATTCTACAGCGGCCCTCGCGACAGGCTGTACCGCTCTGGAGATCTTGGACACTATGGACCAGATGGCAATGTTCACTGTACCGGACGTGTTGACTCCCAAGTCAAGATCCGCGGTTTCCGTATCGAACTTGGAGAGATCGACTCACATCTGTCTGCTCACCCATTGGTCCGCGAGAACGTCACATTGCTCAAGCGCGACGCGTACGAGGAGCCGCAGCTTGTCAGCTACATTGTTCCCGAGATGAAGCGATGGTACGATTGGCTCGAGGAGCGTGGCACCACGGAGTCCTCCACAGAAGAGACAGACATGGTCTCCATGCTCAAGCGTTTCAAGTACCTGCGAGACGATGTGCGTGAGCACCTCAAGAAGAAGCTCCCATCCTACGCTGTTCCATCAGTCATCGTGCCTATGTTGCGATTCCCTCTCAACCCCAACGGCAAGATCGACCGCCCAGCCCTGCCCTTCCCTGAGCCTAAGCAGATTGCTGCAGCTGGCGCCAGGCGACCGTCGCAGCTTGGCCAAGCTCTGACGCCTACCGAGCAGAAGATGGCCGAGATCTGGGCTGAGCTACTTAGCGATCGCGGTGTGAGCGCCGAAAGTCTCAGCGGCAGTGACTCGTTCTTCGACCTGGGTGGACACAGCATCATTGCACAGCAACTTCTGTTCAAGATCCGTCAAGAATGGAAGGATATTGACGTGCCCATGACCACAATCTTTCAGTACCCTACATTGCGCGCTTTCTCAGCGAACATTGACCAGGCCATCGACCCCATTGGTCTGCGATTAGACACCGCAGAGGCTATCGAGGACGATCCAGAAGACGAGGCCTACTCTGCGGATGCCAGGGATCTTGCCGCCCAATTGAGCGATTTCAAGACCAGGGAGCCTCTCCAGCCTGGCCAAGAAATCCACACTTTCCTCACTGGTGCGACTGGATTCTTGGGAGCGTATATCCTGCGCGACCTCCTTGCAAGGCCTGGAAAGGTCACAGTGCTGGTACGCGCGAAGGATCTCGATGGAGCGCTTGACCGCGTGCGCAAGACCTGCGAGGCGTACGGCATCTGGGAGGAGAGCTGGGAGGGTCGCCTTGAGCCTCTTGTAGGTGACCTCCAGAAACCCAACTTCGGTCTGGAGCCAAACACGTGGAACAAGCTGTGCGACTCAGTTGATGTTGTCATTCACAACGGTGCTCTTGTGCACTGGGTCCTTCCCTACTCCCGCCTGCGCGGTCCCAATGTCGAGTCTACCATGACTGCACTCTCCCTCTGCTCTACCGGTAAGGCCAAGAACTTCGGCCTCGTTTCGTCGACCTCCGTCCTCGACACCGACTACTTCGTCAAGCTGTCTGAGAAATCACTGGCTGAAGGCGGTTCTGGGGTCCTTGAAGAAGACGACCTTGAAGGCGCCCGCAAGGGTCTTGGTACAGGCTACGGTCAGTCTAAGTGGGCTGCAGAGTACATCACACGTGCAGCTGGAAAGCGTGGTCTCAGTGGCAGTGTAATTCGCCCTGGCTACGTTCTCGGCGACCCGGAGAATGGTACCACCAACACCGACGACTTCCTCATCCGCATTCTGAAGAGCTGTATTCAGCTCAAGTCCCGTCCCGATATCAGGAACACAATCAACATGGTCCCTGTAAACCACGTCGCGCGTGTTGCTGTATCCTCGACCCTCAACCCACCTGTCGCACCACTCGGTGTGTCGCAGATCACTTCGCACCCACGCATCACATTCCAGCAGTTCCTTGGCAGCCTAGAGTCGTTCGGCTACGATGTGCCCGAGGTGCCATACTCCCAATGGAAGCAGAACATGGAGGCTTACGTTGCGGACCGCTCCGGCACCAAGGAGGAGAACGCACTGCTGCCTCTCTACCACTTCGTGACCGGCAACTTGCCAGCCGACACCAAGGCCCCCGAGATGGACGACCGCAACGCGGCCAAGGCGTTGAAGGAGGATGAGAAGTGGACAGGGCAGGACTGGAGCGCTGGCGGCGCTGTCACAGAAGACACTGTGGGTGTCTACATCAGCTATCTTATTGATCTTGGCTTCATGCCCAAGCCGGAGAGGAAGGGTTTGAAGGATCTTCTGTCAAGCAAGTTGACGGATGCCATGAAGGAGACTCTGAAGACGGTCGGTGGGCGCCGTGGTGTGTAGTCAATAGACGTGTAAAAGATCATGATAGATGTATACAAAAGAATCTAAGAAGTCATACAAGGGTTCGCGCCTTCTGAAGCTGACTGAACACAGCGAGTGCCTAACAACGCGCCTGACTTGATTGACACCGTTCTTTCCTTTCCAACTGCAGTCATTCACTCACCGGGGCGATGGACACACAACAGCACAGACGTTCTCTGACAGTCGGGATGATACAGGTAAGTATTCTTATCGACTGTGAACGAGCAGGCACCCGTTGACACTTCGAAAGAGGCAGCCTGCAGAGACTGAGGATCATTCCTTCACGCGCCGTATGCACATGGCACTACACCGACCTTCACCATGCAGGATATCAGTGTTGTTGACTCTGTTATTAGCAACACAACACAAGAGACACTGTTGCAATGGCGTTCCGTCACTTCGTATTCGCGGTGCAACCAATCGGGGATGGCCGAGCAGATTGATCATGACGTAGCTACAGTGCACGATGTCAACGCGAAAGGAGCTTTGCATACGACACGAAAAATATGGCTTACAATACACCAAGGGGATCCGCATCGTGCCTGCCCTTTCTGACGGACCAGCCAACCGGACTTTGTGGACCCACCAATGGTCTCGCTGCATTGCCTTCCTTCGATGTATGCACAGCCAAGAGAAATCGCAGGCAAGTCTCTCACACGACCCCTTTCGGATAATGGTGCTTTCTGCGTCCACTGTGGATATCGAAAGGCGTATCATGGCGTTCGCGTCTAGAGACGGACCCGACCACCACCACTCCTTCGAAGCCGCATTTGAGCGACCCAACAAACCGTCCGCATGTACCTCTGGCTACTTTGAGGCCATTCAGACCGAGCGAATATGATGCGATTAGGACCCAGTTCCTTGCCGGCGGGTTACCCGCCAGCCACAACGCCACGTGCCCGTTGATATCCAGCGCGCTGTTACGCCCTTGCATACTCATGTACGACTGTGCGATGCAGATGTGGATACGACAAGGTTCGTTTCGGTACTCCAAGAACATCAACGATAATGGCATTGTGACATCCTTGGTCACGACCATCTCAAGCGAACATCGAAACATCACCCCACTAATTCGACGGCGACTTGATCAGGCCATGATATTATGACGAAGCTATAGGAATCCGCTTGGAACAGTAATATCTCTGCGGACGCCGCGGCCCGACCGCGGGGATCGAAACAGCGTACTGCAGGCGTGTGGGGAAGGCGTTCACAATAAATTGCAAGGGGCGCATTGACCCGAGCAAACTCGGCTGTATCCCATTTTTGGTCAGTTTCGAAGGTCACTAGCCGTATCAATTCGCAAGACTGGTAGTTCATTGCTCCACGGCCCAAGCCGATGCTTGCGTGGCAACGGCCTAGGCGCAGACCTTGTCCCTGCGAGTAAACCACTCCCGCCATCTAGGCCACGACCGCATCACCAGTTAATCACTGCTTACGGACGACCAAACAAAGCAAGCCCGTTCTCGATACTGCTCTTATACGATTTTGTGGCCCGCAACTGCCCCTGCTATCAAACCATGCCATCTGGTCGTTGCTTCACAATTACTTCTTCCATCACGCAATGACGCATATATATCAACGAAATGTCTTCTTTGTTTTGGAGCTCTTTGTCGTCCTAGCGAGCTGTGCGAGGCTCGACTATAGCGGCGAGGCACTCACGACACGGTTTTGGGACTGCTGCAAGCCGTCCTGTGGTTGGAGAGGCAAAGCACCATTCAACGAGCCGGTGGGATCATGTACAGCGGACGACCAGCCCATCAGTCTTGACGCCGGAACCGGCTGCAATGGCGGTACTGCGTTCGCTTGCTCTCAACAACAGCCTTGGGCTGTCAACGACACTTTCTCTTACGGGTTTGCGGGCGTCTTCCTCACCCAGGATTTAGTAGGCGACACAATCGAAGGCGCTTGGTGTTGCGCATGCTATCAGCTGGACTTCACGAGTGAACCACTACGAGGAAAGAGCATGATTGTGCAAGCCTCCAACACGGCCTTCGATGTCAACACAGCCAACCGGTTCAGCTTAGCGGTATGGCCATTTCACTGTCACAAGCGTAATTGCTGATCACCTCCAAGATACCCGGTGGAAATACTACTTCGAACGATGGCTGCGCAACACAATATGGTGTGTCTCAATCAGTCTTCGGTGAAGCCGCCAGAGGCGTTACCTCGAAGGACGACTGCCAGAATCTCCCAGAGTCGTTGCGACCTGCCTGCGAGTGGCGTTTCGATTGGCTGCAAGATGCCTCATATCCAAGGTATACATGCAGTCATCTCTCGTTGCCTTGTATCTGACGTTGTACAGCGCAAATTTCAAACGAGTCGTCTGTCCAAGCGAGATTACAGAGAGGACAGGCTGTGTTCGCAATGACGACAAAACGCTTGCTGAACAGCTGTCCGGCAATGTAACGAGTGCAACGACTTCGTCTGCACACATGACGCAAGGATCCCTCGGGGTGGCCGCTTGTGCCGCCGGCTTAGCAGTTTGGCTCCTCTCGATATGACATTGACGATCATGCACCCCAGTCTCTCCGGACCGCGCACGATCAACCACGTTTTGCACCCATGATCTTCGCATCAGCCCTCTCCTGTCACCTGTCGACATGCATGACCTAAGCGCCAACCCAATGCCGCTAGAGTCTACACCTGACATGAGAGTGGAAGCTTGCTATTTGGTGCCGGCAATCATAATTTTTTCATGGATATGTTGTTCACCGAAGAGACTGTCGTTCATCTCAAGAACAACAGAAAATCTGCACGATTCGGCGCGTGACAGCTTCAGTACTCATGTATACTGTATTCAGAAAATTCAACTCTGTAAATCCTACAATTCCCTTCTCTACACACCCGTCATGTTAAAATCCTGTGAAACCCATTGAAAAGCCTACCAACAAACACCACCACTCCGCATGAAAACCATCCCTACGGATTTCGCTGGCGCAATCCGCCACACAGCCAAGCGGAGTCGAGATCGTGCCTGTGCCTCCCATGCACTTTATCCATATCAACCGCGGGGCGAAATAGATTACCACGCCACACGCGCCGCGAACCTAATATACGATACGCGCTGGGATCTAGGTACCTACGAATAGCGGGCATGGATGCTTCCGATGCCGCAACCTCACGTGGTCGTTTGACCCGTTTTCTACCCGGACTCACTCATTCACTCGCGCACCAATGCAAAGTGAGGAGTGTTTGCAGTTTGGGGCACTGATGCTGCTTTGCGCTGTGCTGGGTGGTGCGGCGCTGGTGAGGCAGGAGCGCGGAAGCATGGAGCCGCTCGGCGATGCTTGAGAGCTCGCGGCGGCATCGAGCCGCGGAGCATTCACGGATGCGAATACGTTGCGAGTGTGGATGTTGGTGAGGGTGCGGTTGGTGTTGGTGGTCGCGACAAACCTCCTTGCACCGTGGCCATGGAGCTTCGCTGTGGAAGGCCATGCCACACCGTCTGTCTCTGGCTGCATGCGGAAAGCCCTGCCATGCTTGTATTGAAGGACTAGCACTCCCACGCCGATCGTAAGATATACATGCAGGTGTCTGTGGTCAGACATGCCCTTACCCAACATTCCCCTTTGAATCCTCCAACCGCCGTTGTCCTTCCACCAACAGACTCACTCAGTAAGGACTACCCTTTACAAACAGCCCCCACGATAACACCTATGACCACGACGAGAGCGTCAACCGTATCCTTTGCACCGAGCTGAGGCGAGCGGAACGCCGCATAGTTTTGCCGACACAGCGCAGTCCCTCACCCCGCCCGCACGCCACTGATCGCCGTACAATTCCATACAATTCAGTATGACAGCGGCACGGCACGCCAGAAGCGGCAGGCCCTTGCGCTCGCCCAGGTGAGCCGCGGCGCGTCTACCCCAGATTCCGTGGTGAGTGCTTGCTCACTCCGTCCGGGACGACGGGCCTCGATCCCGTGCAAAAAGTATGATGCGCAACTAGTGAGGGTGCAAGAGTACCGATTACACTTGAAAGTAGGCGGGAGAGTCCTGAATCGGGTTCTGAGGTACCGAAATGGGGGGCTGGGCTGGCTTGGTTACTTGTTGAGCGAGGATACGAACTATAGAGGACGAGAGGTGAAGAGGTGGGTGAAGTTCGTTTGGTTGAGTGAGGAGCAGAGAGGCACAGGAGAATACCGAAGCTGTGGGTTTGGGTTGAGGTATGTGGATACGCAGTGCGAGTAGTATAAGAATGAACACTTTGTCGCTACCTAGAGTGGAGAACATGGATCGGGGTATCAAGAGCGAGTGCAGAAGACAACGAACAGAAAGACAACGACTACAACTCCGTGCCCTCAGCGAGCAGGATGCCGCGCCCAGATCGCTTCGTCCAAATCAAATTCTCCCCCGTCTAGCGCGCTGCGCATACGCACATGCTCCAATGGCTGGATCTCGCTCAGTGGCTCCATGGTCGCGAATGGTTCGCTAGGCCGCAAAGTTGGACTGCTTCTCTTAGCGTGAAGTACCCCGTTGTCCCATTGCGCGGACTCGCGATTTAGAGATCCTATGAGTGTTGGCGCGGATCCGATAGAAGTGACTGTCTCACGGTCGGTTGCTTTCTCAAGTGAGTCGGCGCTTCCGTACCGGTCGTTTCGTGAGAAGTACGTACTGAGTCTGCGGCTTTTGTGGTGCGACTGTCTGAGTGTGGTGAAGGTGCCGGAGAGAGCTCGCTCTGGTCGCTGTCTGGACTGCTCTGGTGTGGCAAGACTAGACGAGAAATCGTCGATACATGGAAGAAGCTTACGCACCACAGCGTTCCTGTGAACTTTGCGGTGTGCCTTTTCTGACAAATTGGAGCGCTTGCGCAGTACAACTGGCCGTTCTTTTCGGTCCTGGAGGGCGATTTTTTCGGAGCGGAAGTTGAACACCCAACGAGTAACCAGGCCGCGCAGAATCGGAATGTTGGCCACGATTATAGCGACATTGTTTTCGATATGGTTGATACAGTAGTCAATTGGGTAGGTCCAGTCGGGAATGTAGAGAGCGTAGAGACGGTCGCGGTAGGACAGGTAAATCTTTGCAGCGCCGATGCCAGTCACTGCCAGACTGCATGCAAAGACGGTCAGAACAACAAGTCGAGATCGCAGCCGCGCGCTCATCATTCTCCGGACAATAATGAACGGGATTGGTAGAATGAGGAGGTCGGTGAGAAGGTTGGCACAGGTGACCCAGATCAGCATCTCGCCCATCCGATTCCGACCCATGCAACGGAGTCCTCCAAAGGTTCGTGGCGCCCATGTATTACCAGTCCGCGGCGGGCAGATGAAAATGTACAAGATCCATGGTATCAGTGAGCTCCCGATGGTAAAAGTCAGAATGCAGTAAAGTAATTTTTTCAACCAGGTAATGATGGATCCAGCACGGAGAAGGAGCAGGATGATTGATGCTTTGACGAGCGGCAGGATCGGTATGTTGAGCAGGTTGAATGCCATCACCACCTATAACAGTCAGCAAATGTTTTTATCGAGGGGGCAAACGTACTCCATAGTATTCATCATAGTTCGGCTCAATCTTGTTGGGGTCCACGTCCCAGATGTGAATGCCGATATGCCACATCTTTACATCTAAGAAGATTTAGTGTGTGACTACACCTGACTGAGTGACTACTGACGTTTGTGAGAGGGCGCGATGAGTGCAATTGACAGAACCGTAGGTAAGATGATGAGCCAGTCATCTGCAATCAACGTCAGTATTGCAGCACCGATTGAAGGTGCAGCGCATACCCCAGCTCAATCTCAGGTTCAGCTTCCGCCGTGTGTATATCCTCAGCGCCACGAAGACGGCTGCCAGTGCGGGTGTGCCGTATATCACACCCAAGCAGGTGAGTTGGAGCGGATACGTGGGCATCTTGACGATTTGGAGGTGGGCAGCATCAGACTCGCCATCCCCACCGCGTGGCCGTGAGGATTAGCTCTCTGATATAAGGGTGACAGCCACCGATCCTTGGCCAGCACCCTGGACGTGGCGCAATGTTCCTCCAGGTAAGGCTCTCCCCGCAATTATTCATTTGCAGCAGCTGAACCGATTATAGTGAAACGAGGGTCCTATTCGTTGCGGAGGATGATCGCCCCGGGCCTCACACACACGTGAACCTCTGAATATCCTCTACTCTCCAGCGATGTTCTTTGTGAACCGGGACTTGACTCTGAACCAATGCCATAGTTGCCAGATATTGTCGCTAACTCCGAGTCACTCATGGCTTTGCCACGCAATAAGCAAGCACTAAGCCTCCGCTGCATGTACACAGAGACGTGTTTGGAAGGACGCCCTTGCGCA
This sequence comes from Stagonosporopsis chrysanthemi, assembly GCA_022560025.1. NCBI lineage: Eukaryota > Fungi > Ascomycota > Dothideomycetes > Pleosporales > Didymellaceae > Stagonosporopsis > Stagonosporopsis chrysanthemi. Next base: position 107,299 of record JAFISE010000039.1, on the reverse strand, counting down.
ACGTCGCACTTGACTTAAAGGCGTCTACGACGCGGCTTCTTGGACAGAACTGCCATTGTGTAGGCGGAAATGCCGAAATCCTGCGATGCACGCGTACTGTGAATGGAGGCTATGACCTTGCCGGGATTTATCCTGATCACGCTCATCCTGTTCATTTTTGAAAAGCCGATCCCTGCGCCGTGACCGATTAGGCGCCGCTCAATCTGTGCCTAGATGGACTACAAAGTAGTTGGTCAGCACAACGAGTAATGGTTGGCCCCGAGGCATGCTTGCGATCACTTCGTTCACGTGTGCTGGCCCTGCTGTGTTGTCTCTCGCGAGAGCATGGTGCAGGTCGCAACGGTCATACTCTGGCCTTGTGTGGAGATTCTAGGATCCCAGACTTGCCCAACAAATGCTGTGTCCACACATCATGTTTCGGCAGTGCCGGCGTTAGATGGTTGAAGATAGCAGCGGGTTCATTACGGGATATCCACTTGTTTGGTTTCAAAATGTAGTACGACCGCTGTCCGTACCAAGCCCGATTTCCTCAATGCCTTAGATGCAGGTCCATGACGCACGCAGGACGCTGGAAATGGACAACAAGCGAACGGTGAGGAGCCTGTGCCGAACGTGCACCGACCGAAGTGAAACGGCCGTGTGCTAGTTTTGTGTGTCGATGACAGGCGATACAATAGCACTGCCTTGGAACGACGAACCCGGATACAAAGGCTGCAATCATAATGGCCTGATCGATGACGCAGGAACGCCTTGCGGATGAATACAATGATGTGGTTGATGGAAAGAACAATCCTGCCCCGCAGAAAGCGCTAGTGCGAGAGTACCTAGCTAAGCCTGGGGAAAAATACATCAAAGTCAAAGCAGCTACATGTTAAATCAAATTGAAGTTTTTCCTCTGGCCCGTTATGCTCTTTTTGGCTGTGCTCTTGACATGGACGATCAATGCACGCCTTGTGGGGATGTCATGTCGCAATATAAGTTCGCCGTACATCGTTCCGGTAGGGCCCTACTAGCAAGTATAAGCTGTTCTTATCATTCTAATACCTGGACCTCTTCTATGTCTAGTTTGCTGTCGTATTCTAATAAGTTGTAAACCGTTATACTACAGTCGCATCCTCGGCCATCGTTGGCTCTCGACCTGATGAGGTAGCTACAATGAAGCAAGAGCTGGATAGTCTGGCGCGTATAGACAGACTGGAGTATGGATGCAGACCACGTTCTACCAGCAGCGTTGCGCGTGTCAGGCGTGGAATCCAAGATTGCTCGGCCGCGGCCCGCAGAGTCGCACCCCCCCAAGGCTCTATGTGCCGTTGTCATTCAACGCTCGACACGATCGGTAATGGCATTTGCCGCCACAGCTCTGGAAAGATCGTGGAACAAAAGACAATCGTCGGCTTGTCGGCAGCCCCATCCTCTAAGAAGCCTGGTTCAAGCGACCCCGTACGCTCCGTCGGCGAGAAAGCCGATCGGGACGAGACCCATCTGCAAAGCGCGCTCCTCATTCGTGGATCAATGTTGACTAAGCTGCCCCTCCACCCGTGGGGGAGGCTGAAGCTGTACGTGGGGCAATGTTTGAACATGAACGATGACGGCATCGCAGTTTCGATTTTGAGAAGGAAGTCTAGGACAACGTACTCGCCTTCATAATAGACCACCAGTGCGGTGACGTTAGAGCCTGGACACGAGTATTTGCAACCAGTACGCCGATGTTACATGCTAGGCAGTTGCAGGCTTGTCGTTGACGCGCGGGTGACGACTTAAAAAAGGTACCCGACAGCAACGGGCTTACAGAAGGTCTCGCCGCTTGCAGGCCCGCCCAATCAGGTAAAATATATGGGAAACTATGACGGCTAAGACCGTGTAATGTCGCTTTCCGGCCTGACATCACTGGCGGAGAACACTGGGCCGATATTGTGGAGTGTAAGGAAGCAGCGCTTCAAATAGGCCCAGGTGCCGCTCTGAAACTGCCCCTCCCTCAGTTAACAACATTTGCATCTCGTCACTTTCACCAACATGCCTTACCCAGAGACCACCGACGCTTTTGCCGTCAACGACATTAAGAACTGGAGTACCTTCAAGCGCCAGGAGGTACGTCGTACGATCAATATGACCGCCGCACCTACTGACAGAACGGTCAGCTTCCCCTGAAGAAGTTTGAGGACTACGATGTTGATATCGCTGTCGACGCCTGCGGTGTCTGCGCTTCAGATGTCCACACCATCACCGGTGGATGGGGCGAGGAGATTCCCCTCCCCCTTTGCGTAGGACACGAGGTTATTGGCCGCGTCGTCAAGGTCGGATCTAAGGTCACCAAGCACAAGGTTGGCGACCGTGTTGGGTCTGGTGCCCAGGTCGGCGCCGATCTGACTTGCGACAACTGCAAGGCCGATCAGGAGAACTACTGCCCCAATCAGGTCGATGCCTACGGTGCTAAGCACCCCGACGGCACGGTTGCCCAGGGTGGTTATTCCTCGCACGTTCGTGTCCACGAGTACTTCGTTTTCCAGATTCCAGACAACATTGAGACAACCTTGGCTGCACCCATGCTGTGTGCCGGTATCACCACATATTCCCCTCTTAAGAGGTTAGGAGCTGGCCCTGGCAAGAAGGTCGGCATTATCGGTCTTGGTGGCCTCGGCCACTTCGGTGTCCTTTGGGCTGTAGCCATGGGCGCTGAGGTCACAGTCATCTCCCACTCTCCTGGCAAGAAGGAGGATGCGCTTAAGATGGGTGCGAAGGACTTCATCGTCACCAAGGAGAAGGGCTGGGCAGACAACTACAAGTTCAAGTTCGACTTCGTCATCAACACCGCCGATGCCACTGACAAGTTCGACCTGTCTGAATACTTCTCCATTCTCAAGGTCAACGGCACCTTCCATATGGTCGGCTTCCCTGACAACCCACTTCCCGCTTTCCCTGCGCAGACCTTTGCCCCCAACGGCTGCTACATGGGAGCGTCGCACATTGGCAACAGGCCCGAAATGGAGGAGATGCTTCAGCTTGCGTCGAAGCAGAACATCAAGAGCTGGATCGAGACAATTGACCTCAGCGAGGCGGGCTGCAAGGAGGCTGTCGAGCGTGTTTACAAGAACGACAACGTTCGCTACAGGTTCACACTCACCAACTTCGACAAGGTTTTCGGCACGCGCGCTTAAAGTGTAGCTGTGATGAATAATGATATCGTTCTGGAGGATCAAAAGTAAATAGATACCAAAGTAATGAGAACACGAACACACCATTGTATTTGCCCAGAGTGAGACTGTTAATGCCACTACTGCCCCGCAACGCTTTGGCCACCCTTGAACGCGTCGCGCCCCACCAAACCATCGCGTCTGCTGTGTCTTTGACCTGCAACTTTAAAGCGCTGACAACGACGCACTGCACCAAAGACTCGGCGTCTGGCAATCTCATGGTCTTTACCTCTAAATAAGAAACTGCTTTCACGTCCACTCAATACCACAATGCCAACAGTCACCCTCCACCCACCCTCCGTCCTCTCCCCTCCCACGACCGAAAACCCCCTCCCACGCCTCCTGCACACGCCATCCGGCCTTGCGCTCCTCGAAATCCAGGGCACAATCCACTTCCCGCCGCCCGCCTCCTCAGCAACATCCACACGCGTAGGCAAGCTAGTGTTCCCCATGTACAACCCCTCGCTCAACGGCGAGGAGGACACAAAGTGGATGAAGAGGGTGTATTTGTACGTGGGGGAGAACCAGAGGATGTTGGGGGAGGCGAAAAAGCTGGGGAGACCTTTTGCCGTGGTGAGGAAGAAGGAAGAAGAAGAGGGGGATGGTGATGTGGATATGGAAGGAGGAGGGCAGGCTGGGGAGGAAGAGTTGCAGATTGTGGAGGTTGTGAAATATAAGATTGTGTTTTCGGGAAGGCCGGAGCCGGTTGGTGGGGGCACCGAGGAGAGGTGAAAGTGTGGTGTGGTGGGGAGAAAGATGTTGAGATGGACGGCTGGACATGAAGCGGTTCGACCGAGTTCGAAATGGCGAAGATGTCACGAACAGGATCAGAGGAGGCAACTGGTTCTGTTGGAGAATTTCACGATGCATTCGTCAATCAGACAGTCGCGTCTACATCATACTCGACATCTGTTCGGATCACATACTTCGCGCCCTCAACGACGCCAGTACCCTCGTGCAGCAGTGCACCTGCCGCCTCACCGTGAGGGAACACCGCGACACTGCCCATGATCGGTTTGACTGGATACGCGTTGATGATACCCTCCTTTACACTTGGGACGAAGAAGGTGGTCTCGCCGCCGCGGAAATCGTCGTTCAGGTAGATCAGGAACGTGAACAGACTCGATTGGCGGGCATTTGAAGGGGAAGAATCGTATTGGTAAGCATCGGTGACGGGATCGATGCCTGAGGGCGGCCAGGCGCCGTCTGGAACAATGTTAGCAATTGTGTGCCAATGCGAGAAGCAAAGAGGGCAGTGTCTTGACCCACCAATATGGCACCTGTACTCCGCGCCTGGCACGTAACGATACACCCTGAACCTCCTGTTAATCCCCCTCACCGCTCTTCCACCCACGGAATCTGGCACAAACGCCTTCACACGGTCCCACAGCTTGTCGTGGAACGCCTGGTCGACAATCCAATAGAAGTTGTGTGCAAGGATGCTCGTGTCCTCGCCCTGAGGCCGCATTGGCGCGTCAGGAATGAACTCCATGGTCTCGCCCGCGCTGATGATGGATGAGCACTCCTCGGATGTCAGGACGTCTCTGATGAGACGTAGATTCGGCACTATTGGGTGGTGGTAGACTTCTGTCTCTGGACCCGGGCCGAGGAGAACTGTGTCGTCTTGCGAGGCGAACAGGACGGCGGGATGCAAGTTCGGCGGCTTGCGGAGCGGACCAGGTGTGGTCTCAATGACGCGAAAGCTCTCCTTCTTGATGGGTGAGGATGTGAAAATTGATTTGTCCGCAACACTGCGGCGCAGTTGGCGTGTGGGCTCTGTTGAAGGTCGAAGGTTCCAGGTCTCCTGGAGAGAGATGGGACTTGAGGTCGCATCAATGCCATGAGCTGTGGTATCTGTTGGGCCTGTGACCCGAAGAATAGCGTCGAGGACTCGAACCAGCTCTTCGTTGCTGGCGTTCTTGCCCACAATTGTTTGACTGGGTACTTCTACGTGGATCGAGAGCCCAGAAATGACATCCAGTGTGCGCACCCAGCGGCATAAGGCCCCAAGTGTTGGTGTTTCTTTCCTGATACGCATCTCTGCTAGAAGAATCATAGCGTCTGTGTACTTGCCATCTGTGAGTGCTGCAGAGATGCGACCTGTGAGGTTGCTGTTTTCTGTCTATACTTAGCAGCTTATTTCAATCCTGAAGAAACTCAAGCATACCAGCTGCAGCCATACCAGTGGTGCTCGCCTGGCGAAAGTTGTATACCGCTGCCCTAAGCTCCTTGCATGCCTTCGACTTGATCAGAGCTGGGTGCTCCGTCAGAGATTGTAGTGTCTCAACAGCAACCTCCATCTCTTCAGGTGAGATGACCGCATGGATGCTTGGTGCTCCAAGTGCAGATTCTTTCTCATGCGGTGGGCTTGGGAGGCTTGCTGTCGCTTGCTTCTTCACGGCGTTGCTCGAGGCATTGTTGCGCTTCCTCTTCGCCATGACAAGGACCGTTTGCGCACACACTCAAGGACACTTCAGTCCCGATTATCCAGAGTGCTCTCGAGAAGGTTTGCTTCTTCCTTTGGCTACCGGCAAAGAGTATCGCAATTGAACCTATTGGATGTTAAATATCGCGTGAGACGTGTGGTGCAGTGGCGATTTAGAAAAGTCTATCGATAAGGGAAAGCACGGTCCACTTTCCCCACATCCTCAGCCTCTCCAACTTCCTCCACTTATTCTCCATTAGGAACTTCGGTGGACGCATTGCCTTTGTCGGCTTCATACCTTTCAGAGTATGCATGTTACCATCACGGCGACAAATCGACGTTTTCTGGTCGACGCGACAGCGCATGCCTCCTGATGACAACAGCAGCTGTAGACCAGAGAAGGGACAACCTCATCTCCGGGTCTGTTGTAGATTGATCTGGACAAGCCTTGTCTTTCGTCTTATTTCTCATAAGTCTGCCCAAGCCTCAACAATGCCCTTGTACAGCCTATGTGTAGTGTCTCGCCTAACACATTGCAATTACTATCATCGGCTGCCCCGGTCCGACGGCTCAATTTAATACGCTCAGACTGTAACATGAACAACGAGACTGTATAAGACAAGCCTACACATTCTTGAAATGATGTTACATAGTTTCAACAGTCACGCAAACGCCTTGTTCTTCGTCTCTTCCTCAAAATGCGCCTTGTAAGCATTAGCAGTTTTGCGATCATCGCAGGTTCAGTCTTTGCTGCAGTAGGCGACTGGCAGCAATGTAAGCTGCTTTGCACAAACTGCCTCTCATTTTTAACGCCGTCCAGGTGGTGGAGCTAACTGGAGTGGAGAGACCTCGTGCAACTCAGGATCTGGCTGTGTGAAGCTTAAGTAAGGTTTCAGTGATCTCGACAATCTAAGACTGCGGCTGACAATGTCCTAGCGACTTCTACTCTCAATGCCAACCTGGAGCTGCTGTTACAACGCTTGCCACATCGACAAAGCCTCCGGTCTCTGCTACCAAAACGACTACCGGTAGCACCGCAGTTATTCCCAGTGCTCCTGCTACAACTGGTACGCCTGTTGGAAGTGGACCCGGCACAACGCTTCAGACTGGCTACTACTGGATCCGCGCTGTGGCTGGTAAGCTACTGCAAGATGGAATAGATATTTTCTAACAACTGTTGTAGCGCCCAACTTTCACAAGTATATGCAAACAAACCCTTTGTATGCCACCGGCGCTGCTCTGCTCGCCGACTATACCACTGCAGGGCAATTTCAGATCACGGCGGACGGGCAACTCGTTCAGCTGGTATCTGCGCCTAGCACAGCCGTGAAGCTTCTTTATGCTGTCGTGTCGGAGACGAGGTACATTAACGACAAGTCGCTCCCAGTTACGTTCGCGACCACGAAGAACACTTACGGCCAGTTTGCATGGCAAGGCGACACCTTGACTTGGTCAGTAGCGGGCGTATCAAGACCGAATACTGCGGCTTGGTATGTGTGTACGGGACAGCAGTTGTATATCAATTTGGGCAGCTACCTGTATCAGACGCCAGCTGGTTGTGTGGATCAGACGATTCACTACTACAACGACAGGACGGCGAATACTTGACCGCAGCAAAAGAGAATCATCCTATCAGTTAAAAACTACTGCATCTCGTTTCATCCCAAGTATGTTTGAAAATTTGATTGTAGGGTTACCCTTCTGCTTGAGTGCGCTCTTTCCTAAATAAAGCAACTTCACTTTCACTTGAGTCAAACATCCACGTACCCTTCCGCCTCGGACTGGACCAGTGCCGCTTTGGTTCTAAAAACGTCACGTCGTCGTCTCTTAGTCCCCAATCACCCTACCACCTCGTCATGACTGCCTCAGAAGCCGCAGGGTTGCTTGGTCCGCTTTCTCCCACGACTGCAGAGGGTCTCCAGCACGATGCCACCAAAGCCGACCCGCCTACTCGCACCTTCCCCGAGCAGGAGCCGCCTTCATCATTCTTTCGCCTGCCTACCGAACTCCACCTTCAGATCACCTCACATCTGATGATTGAAGGAAACCTTGCGATTCTCCAGCTTCGCCGCACGTGCTGTTACTTTCGCAAGATCATCGATGGACCGAGCCACGATCTGCTGCTCAAGATCGAGAAGAGTACCCTCGCACGAGAACGCGCTCTCTATGCTTGCAGGTACTGCGTTCAACTGCGACATCGGTCCAAGTTCGCCGATTCTACGTTCAAGAGAGCCGGGCACGGCGTCGATGGCAAACACCCTGAGCGTCGGTTCTGCGCAGACTGTGGATTTGTACCACAACCCGGTCAAGGAACCCCTACATATAACCTTGGGCAGCGCATAACAGTGGCTGGACAATTCTGGGTTCTCTGTCGTATCTGCAGAACTCGACAGGAAGCTACAAAGTCTAAGCGTTCGGGCGTGTGCGTGCCATGTGAGCAACGCTGTGGGTTATATTGGGTCAACATGGATGAAAGATACAAAACAAGAACACAGATCCTCTAAACCCAGGTGCATTGCAAAGGAGAAGCATCGATTTGTGAAGAGAAAACGGAGCTCTACACTCCTAGTTGAGAATATAATCGAAAAAATGACTCCTGTGCACGACTTGGTACCCTACGGAACGCTTGCTCCATCTGACTTGGCCGAAAGAATATGCCACCAAATGCCAAGTAAACCTTCTTAGCTCTACCCTTACTCCTTCCCTTCGCACAGTCCCAGCGCGCGATTCAAAATCTCCAACCTCCTACTCACCATCTTCGTCCTCGACCTCTCCGCCTCTTCCGTCTTCACCCTAGCCTCTTGCTCCACCTCCTCCCTCTCGATCATCTCCAGCTCCATATTTCTCACCTTTTCAGCCTTCTTGTCTTCCTTCTCAAACCTCTTCGCCCACATACCCCGCCAATTGACGACACACTGCCTCGCCCAAACTACCCACCACATGTCCACCGCCCACTGTATAAGCTCATTCTCTCTGCACCCAGCCACCATCGCATCACGCCACTGCAAGTCGAAGTCCTTCGCGTGCGGGGAGGTACGAAGGTACGGGATTCCTGTGGTGGAGAACGCGGTCCAGCGCGCAAGGCAAGACAGTCGTGCGGCTGCGGACATGGTATGTGGGGGCGGAGCGGGTTTGTAGGAGAGAGGTGGTTCGCGGGATAGGGCGTCGATGTAGAGAGGGGGGCGTGGAGGCGCGATGGCCGTTGATGGTGCCGCCGTGGCGAAGTCGGCGGGCTTGCTGGGTGGAGATGGCGGTGGTGTGAGCTCTTCATGCATCGCTGTCGCTAGTTGGGGAAGAATGGTGACTGACGCCTCCTGGGTGACTGGTTGTCTGATGATGACGTTCGGGAGGTCGAAGTCGTCGCGCCAGCCATCAATGCCAGTTGGGATAGCGGCTGTGATCAGATCGCGGAGTCTGCGCTCTTCGACCTCGTTGACATGATGAGAGCGCCTGCTATAGTACCCTTCCGCAACGTGTGGGAACATGGTGAAGGCCTTTTCTCTAACGGCGACCCTGGTGCATGCTGTCCAAGCTTTTAGTTCCTCTTGTCCAGACTCGTCCTTGGTGATACTGTACCCAGGGTAGCGTTCCGGGATCCACTTCTTTAAGAAGTGGGATCGATGGGCGTGCTGTACCAAGTAGCTTTCGTCTTCAAGCTTGGCCTTGAACTGCTCAGGGTGGAACAGCCAGCTTCCAGCATACTCCTCGTAGACTGTCTAGGTCAGCACATGTACCGCAGCCTCCATCGCCTTGTACTCACTCTCTTCTGCACTCGCATAGCCTCCATCCACAGGCTTTCGACTCAAACCCAGTACCTTGCAAGCCGTCCACGGGTCCCTCGTAATCCACACCATGCTCCCGGCCCAGTTTGTGCTCTCCATCTCTGCTACGCGGACATGCAGGCCCTCGTTATCGAGAGTTAAACCCAATGGCTTGATCATGTTGCCCAAGATGCTGCACTGACTGGCATGGTTGAGCTCGAAGGTCGTCCAACCGAACGTGTCAGGCTTGAAGCAGATCTTGACGTCGATCTGTACCCAAGACTGCAGCTCTCCGTCACTACTGTCGCTGTGATCGAGACAAGCGGAGACTGGATCAGACGGCATGGGGATGGCGAAGTACATGCACGTTGGTGTGAGAAAACCACGGCGGCCGTGAGGAGTGTTCAAAGCATGCTTTGTCGCGTCAAGAGCAAGCGCGAAGGGGAAAGTGTCGAGGGTGAGCTCTCCAGGGTCGCCAAATGGCGCTGCGACAAGGAAGTCGCAGTCGCCATGGTCAGCTTTGCCAGGGACTTCGAAGGGCACTGTTACGTGAGTGAAGACTTCATGGAGAGCCGCGGTGGCAGTGGACTTGGCTTTGGCGTACACATCTGGCGGCATGCGAGGGCAGTGCAGATTTTTGAAAGCGTGACCGCCCATGTTGGCACCTAGAAAGTTATTCGAATAGTTGTTGAACTCCAAAAGATGTGGATTTAGAAGCTGCTATTGAATACAACGAAGGAAATGATTGCAGAGAATCAGCAGGTGTATTAGTAGGTCAAGCTACAAGCCGCTTGTTAGTCGAATCGAAAGAGGTAAGAGCGCGGGAGACTCTAGGTGAATTAGCATGGTAGTAAGCAATCAGCAGTCTCGTCTCGCTCAGAGCAACAGAGTGAGAGAACGATGAAATCAAATGAAAGTAATAGTGCCAAAGCTATGAAAACATGCATTGTTGGATTAACGACTCCCAGATCGTACCAGGTCACACCAAGTAAGCGACCGTCTAATGCTTCATCAAAGTAAGAACCTCAAGAATCAAGTCTAGTGTTCATATCAAAGAACCTCCGACGCCCAATCCTGTCCCTATTTTTCGTGAATCATGTTCTAGCGTTGCGACGCCGCGTGAAAAAGGAAAGGTCAATATACTGAGACTGCAGTTCTATGCAAAAGAAACCTAGTAGTCGTTGTGGTTGTGCAAGCTGATGTCTTGGCTGCTACCATTTGTTGGCGCAGCTGGCGCATTGTCAGGGCCGGCACCGCTGTTGAGGCCAGCAATGTCATTTGTGGGAATCTTCTCGATGTCGTTGCCATTCACAGGTTGCCACTCAGGACTGAGCCCGTTCTCACCAGAGGGTATAACGTTGCCTTGATGATCGACTTCAACACCCTTGGCGGCCATGCGAACCTGTTGGGGATTGGCCGTGCCATGCAGCACCGCGGCCCTGGCATTGTCGAGTACCTTGGCTTGACGCCTCTCACCACGGATGCGGTCGATGTGCTCGAAGTAGCCGTCGTCAACGGGAGTGACATACTTGCCACAAAAGACACCAACCTCGAATCCTTGTGTCTTTGGGTCGCGTGGTGACAGCGAAGCACACGCCTTCGTCAAGTCCTCGAGACTCTGATAGATGACGCCGTCGGCGCCAATGTGTTCGGCGATGGCAGCAGCGTCACGCTGATGCGCGATTAGTTCTGACGAGGAAGCAAGGTCGATTCCGTAGATGTGAGCGTGGGTGATGGGAGGCGCGCATGAAGCGAAGTAGACCTTGGTCGCGCCAGCTTCGCGAGCCATGAGGACAATCTCGCGCGAGGTCGTACCACGGACGATCGAATCATCGACCAGAAGCACACTCTTGCCCTGGAACTTCTGAACCATGGGGTTGAGCTTCGCGCGGACGCCCTTCTGGCGAAGCTTCTGATTGGGCATGATGAATGTGCGGAAGATATACCTGTTTTTGACGAAACCGGAGACGAAGGGCTTTCCTAATGCTTCAGCGACGCACACAGTAGATGTAATGCTGGTCTCGGGGATGGGCATGACCACGTCGATCTCGTCCAGGACCTTCTGGCCCAGCTGCCTCTTTACAGTCTCGGCGAGTGTGTAGCCCATGTTGCGCCGACTCTCGTCTACGTCGATGCCATCGATGACAGAGTCAGGGCGAGCGAAGTAAACGTACTCGAAGATGTCGGGTGTGTATGACTCCTGCTTAGCGACTTGCTTAAAGACAGGCTCCTTTCCCTTCTCCAGGATCACGGCCTGGCCGGGGAGAATGTCCTGGAACGTCTTGTAGCCGCACTGCACGAGCGCGACGCTCTCGGAAGCCATCATGTAGTCGAATCCCTGGCCGGTCTCGGAGGGTCGCGAGCCGAGAACCATGGGACGGATGCCGTAAGGATCGCGGAAACCGATCAGACCGAAGCCTAGAAGCTGTCAGAGTGGGCTGTCCAAGACGAGATAGAGCTGCTTACCAGCAAGCATAGCAGTGCACGCCCAGCCACCGACGCAGAGCTTGTACATGCGCTCCAGGGCGGCAAAGCAGTCGCTGGCATTGATACGGGCCTTGCCAGTCTCGTTGAGCTCATCGGCGAAGATGTTCAACATGAGCTCACTGTCGCTCTCGGTGTTGATGTGTCGGTGGGCAACCTGGTCAAGGCGCTCGCGGAGAGCAGGGGCGTTGATGAGGTTGCCGTTGTGGGTCATGCAAATGCCATACGGGCTGTTCACGTAGAACGGCTGTGCTTCCGAGTTGGCACTGCTGCCGGCGGTGGGGTAGCGAAGGTGACCGAGGCCCATGTATCCGGGCAAATCAGTGACGCGGGCGCCATCCTGGAAGACCCTGGAGGCCATACCGTTGCCCTTGCACTGGTGAAAACGTCCACCAGAGCTGCAGCTCACGATACCGGCGGCATCTTGACCGCGATGCTGGAGCAGGTACAGCGCATTGTGAATCTCGATGGATGCTGAGGTTGACTTGGGATCAGCGTGGATGATAGCAATGATTCCACACATGGTGAAGGAGGTGTGGTATTATGTGTTGGCGAATGTAATGTTCTAAGGAAACGCGTCAGTTGTCGTCTCGCTGCGGAAAAGCGGAAACAGTAGTGGGGTGCTCGGTACAATCAGAAAGTCTTTGTGCGCTCATTCGAATGTCGCAAGTCTAACATCTAAAAAAAATGACAAGTTCATCATATAACGTGGGTAGTTGAATCCTGGAGGATTGACAAAAAAGTTACACACCTGGTAGATGCGCGTACCTCTGGAGGTAGTCAACGCGTTCAAGTGAGATGGAGGTTGGATTTCGGTGTAGAAGCGCGACCAGCGGCTGTTAATGCGCAACAGCCATAGACTTGAGAAGTGGAGTTTCTCAGACGACGCTGAACGATTCTTGCGCGTGGAGACATTTTGTAGAAGAGGAGCTCGTGGGGATGCAGAAATTTTGGTTAAGAGGGAGCAGCGCGATCGGACCGGCCAGTGTCGGAAGGCCTTGGCTTGAGGACCCGCATCTCCGCAATTGGAGAGCTTTCACCAACGACGAATCCGAGCCCCAGCGATTATGCTGAACGACATCATAGCACATCAATAGCAACAAAGTGCGATATAGTCTACCGAACCAGCCTGCAGACTTTGTCTCACGCAAGTGATATTCATGATGAGAAGTCGTGACTCATTGTGTGCCCCAACAGCGTTGCTGGACCTTGGTAGCTAGTGAGAGGGACTTCAGGTGAGAAGAGACGAGCAGACTCATAAAGCTCTCCCAGGTCCTAATTGAGACGGAGCTACCTTTATCGAGGTGGATTTCCTGCTGTGTAAGTCGCGACTTCACTTCGGCAGTAGCACTAGCGGCAATTATCTCCGGCTGGCGCCTCGCTGTTGCCTCCTGCGAAACTTGACTATCAACAACGCTCCATGCAATATCACCTAGCATCACCCATATTGCACTGGCTTAGACCCAGATAATCTGACCATCGTGTGCCCATGCTTGAGCATGCTCGCTGAACATGCGTGGTCCTGTGCTGGTGGAGCGCAGTTCGGGCGCGTATATGCGTCAACCACCATCGAACCCTGGATCCACCAAACGACTCGAAGATGACAAAACATCCTCGCCGGATCCCACTGAAGCGCATGCAATCACTACGCTGCCGTCTGAGACCTCAATATCGCCATCCGCGGAAAAGAATACGCTCGATGATCTAAAGCATTACATCGCGCTGGGCTGTTTGCACCTGGACCGCCAGGTGCCTGCACAAGCTCAGGTGACCCCCGTCCTTGCTTCTGCATGGGTCGAGCTTCTTCATTCACGGCTACCCGAAGAAACCAAATCGGTCCTTGGCAATGGAGTTTCACAATTAATCGAAGCTCAATGGTTACGGGTATTCCTGTTTCGCCCGGCACGCCAGGCATTACGTAGTATTGCTCGCGTATATCTTCTTCCAGAAGATTGGAGTCGTCGCTCGATAAGTCGTAGTAGCGGTACGTTGAAGAAAGCACTTCGTCAGCTACTCAACCACATTGATATCTCGCCGGAAGCTTGGACTGGTGATCTCTCAACGGCACAGATACAGCCATTTGATCCATGGGCTGCAGGATTGGACACATCACTTTATTACTTGTTCAACAAATTGCCTTCGCCAGCGCCAGATCCAGCCAAGATCAAGAACCGGTATACTAGGAGAGCGGCTTTTGATTTACTCGGATCTGCGCAAGCCTCTGAATGGGAAGATGATGGCCAGCAACCCTTGAAAGGCCTAAGAACAAGGTTGTACCCTTACCAGGCTAGATCAGCCAGCCTGATGATCGAGCGGGAAGCTGCGCCGCAGTTGCAGCTTGATCCGCGTTTAGAGACCCGCATTTCTCCCAACGGCGATCAGTTTCTGTACTGTGCGCGAGACGGTTCCTTCTTACAAGAGCCAAGGTTCTATGAGTCCAACCGCGGCGGTATCTTGGCTGAGACTATGGGCTTGGGCAAGACAATCATCTGCCTCGCAGTCATACTTGCAAGCCAAGGCCATTATCCTGAGATACCCGGGTTGTACCGGCGGCCTTTGCCCGTGCGTGCTCGTGTGGGCACCTTGAAGGAGATGGCGGCCAATGTGTCCGGTCGATATGCTCTACCAGGCAAAGCATGTTTGGAAGATCTGGCAGAGCACGCTGATGTAAATCTGTCTCGACTGAAGCCTGTTCTCGATGACAATATGCCATTCTATGAGATACCGCAAGAGATGCCGCGAATGAACCGCAACACCAAGATATCACCTCCAAAGCAATACGTCATGTGCTCTGGTACGTTGTTGGTTGTCCCTAAGAACTTGCTCCACCAATGGCAATCGGAGATTCAGAAACACCTGCTACCACAAGCCTTGAAAGTCCTGGTCGTGGATACAGTCACCAAGCGCAGTAAGCCAAAGGTCGCACCGGTCGATTTGGCTGGCTTCGACTTCGAAAGCCAGCTTCCAGCGCCTACGGAGCTAATGAAGTACGATGTGATCCTCTTTACGCGCAATCGGTTCGAACAAGAGATTCAGGACGGAGCTGACCAACAGGGCCGACGTTATGTGGCAGGCGTCTCCCGTGCTTGCATCTGTCCGTACATCGGCGCTACACGCATACCGGACTGCAGTTGCTTCGGGAGTGGGAAGGTGTATGAATCCCCTCTTATGAAGCTCCATTGGCTCCGTATCATCATAGACGAAGGGCACAACTTCTCGTCCGCGACATCGAACGCGGTGCTAGTCGCGAAACGAATCCAAGCCGAGAGACGATGGGTCGTGTCTGGTACGCCGGCAAAAGATCTGATCGGTGTAGAGGTTGACATGTCGACCATGGATGTTGACGAGAAAGATCCCATTCTACTTCGTGAGTCAGCCATCGAACAACGCAAGACTTTCAACAACACCGATGAATCAAAAGCGGTCAAAGCATTGGGCTCACTTTCATCAAATTACCTCATGGTCCGCCCTTGGTGTGCCTCCAACGAAGTAGGGCTCGACTGGGATGACTACATTTACCGACACGAGCATCCCCATCGCAAGACATACTCCAACTTCTCTACTTGCTTCCAAAGGGTTCTGGAAGGGCTCGTGGTAAAGACAAGACCTGAAGATGTTGAGAAAGACATTGTGCTTCCACCCCTGAAACACAATGTAGTATACCTCCAACCTTGCTGGTTTGACAAGATGACAGCCAATCTCTTCATCCAAGTCCTGCGCGCCAACGCCATTACATCGGAACGATCTGACGTTGACTACCTTTTCCATCCAAATAGTGTAAAGGCAAAGCATAGCCTGATTCGAAACTTACGCCAGTCAAATTTCACATGGACTGGTTTTAGCGTGAAGGATGTAGTCAGTACATTGGAGACAAGCAACAAATACCTATCGAAAGATGACAGGAAATGTTCTTTGCAAGACGCCCAGTCACTGCTCGAAAGCAGTCGGGCTGTAGCAGGCTTGCCGGCGACATCTGACTGGGTAGCGTTAAGTAGAGCGCATGAAGTTGGAGTCGCAGTCGAAGCCTGGCCGGCAGAGAGCGAGGAGTCGTTCGCTTTTGCATACCCGGAACGGCCTACTATGATTGGGATGACGCAGCTGCTCGAAGGTCAATTGCATGTCGACAGCAACGTCAAGTCAGGGAATCCCTCCAGCAATCTGTCTCTGATTGGTGAAAGAGGAAAAGCAAAAATCATTGCGATGGCCGAAGCGGAACTCCAGGAGAAAGAGTCCACTACAAAAACGTCCGAGAATGCCGACTTGAGCCCCAAGAAATCTGGCATACCTCAAGGCCTGATTGAGGGTTCACACCAAGTAAATTTTCGGCGTGCCTCGACAATTGCCAGCAAAGCATCGCCGAGAAAGCTGGCCGAGGCTGACTGTACAGATACTCATGCTCCAGAGCCGATGACATTTCTACCTCATCGACCGAAAAAGCGCAAGCTTACTCGCGATGATGAAATAGCAATGCTTCCTGCCGATTCGCCGCTACTTGATACACGTGTCGTTGGTACCACATCAGCGAAACTCACATACCTCATCGATAAGGTC
This sequence comes from Stagonosporopsis chrysanthemi, assembly GCA_022560025.1. Classification (NCBI taxonomy): domain Eukaryota; kingdom Fungi; phylum Ascomycota; class Dothideomycetes; order Pleosporales; family Didymellaceae; genus Stagonosporopsis; species Stagonosporopsis chrysanthemi. The sequence goes on along the minus strand of JAFISE010000039.1, from coordinate 90,887 downwards.
GTCGAGCATTACACGACCAAGAAGATCATTATCTTTTATGACGGTGATAACGCTGCTTTCTACATCGCGCAGAGCCTGGAAGCACTATACGTCAACCACCGCATCTACGCCCGGCAGCTGGACAATACGAAGCGCTCAGAATATGTCAAACTTTTCAACGAGGATGATTCAGTCAGAGTTCTGCTGATTGATGTCGCCTGTGGTGCGCTTGGTCTGAATCTCAACGCGGCGAGCATCATCCTCATCGTCAATCCGATCAATCGCCCCGGACTTGAAGCCCAGGCAATCAAGCGTGCTCATAGAATTGGCCAGACGAAAGAAGTCCTTGTCGAGACGTTGATACTCGAGAACACCATCGAGCACGCCATCTTTGAGCGTGCGAAGAAGATGAGTCGTGCTCAACATTTGAAAGCAAAGGAGCTGGAGGATGATGCCGGCATCACCGAAATCATCCAGAATGCGCAAATACTGGCAGTCTCGGACAACGAGCAAGAGTTGGCGAAATTTGCGTTGCTGAAAGCTCCACAACAACTTTTTGGCCGGCCACATCGGGATAAGTACCACCGTATTCAAGTGAAGGACACTCCAGAAAAGTCAAGGAAAAAAGCAAAGACTTCCAAGGCTACAACCCCATCCAAAGGTAGCGGGGTCGATACACCAATCGTTGTTGAAGATACCCCACAAAACAGCTCACGAGCCGGTGAGCTCATGTCCAGTGTGCAGTCCACCGGACGAGCACTTTTGAGCATGTTTGGCGGAAAGTGAGATTGCGAGTATATAGTGCCGGCGCCCGCTGTCAATCAGTCTCGACCTCTTCAAAGTTTAGGAATGCGACATGTAATTGCTAATAAACTTGTTTTCCGTTGAGTTCCCGGCTTCTGACTCTCTCCAACCACTTCTAACACCTGATCAGCAACGTTTTGAGCCACCCGAATACTCACCTGCCTGGTTCACACAAGACCTACCGTGCTATGCCGCTTTGCTTTGAGCCGCTGACGAACAACGACCGCCAAGGTCATCACTATCACTGGGCACTGGAGCCTGCAAAACCATCTTGGTAGTCGAATTGACGTTATCGCTAGTGCCATGCGAGCCAAGTATAAGTGGTCGGCTTGCGCGGAGGCGGCAGTTCTGCGGGGAAAAGAACTGTACCAGGAGAAAGAGCTATTGAATGTCAATGTTCACTGCAAAAAAACGATTGACCGAGTGACCAAACCTAGGAGACCTGTACATCACACCCGAATTTCGAACCAAGATTCTTACATGTGCAGCGGAGTACAGAAAGTGGAGGCGGGGATGCCAGCCAAGAACATCTCCGCCGAGCCACCACCGCCAAGTCCGCTATCTTCTCGTCATCGGCCAAGCATCGATGGTAGCACCAGCCCCAGGCTTACACTTCTCCGCTTCCATGTGTGCCACGAGGAGCCTAAGGATGGTATGATGGCACCAGATCTAACCTCAACTGGAAGGTGATTTTGGGTGATAGTCAGGCACTCCGTGACCTCCGAGTACTTATACCTGCTTTGCAGTAGAGGAACTGTCGATCAGTCGCAATTGCATTTCTCCTCTTCTACACTGAGGTAGACAGTCATCATGGTTCAGATGCGATCCCTCGCCGCTTTCTGCTCGTCCCTTGTGGGCTTGAGCAGTGCTGCTGCTCTTGGCTCTGCTGAAGAGTATGCTGATGGATCTGTCCATGCCCGTATCATGGGCATGAAGATGGTAAGTTTACAAAGAATTGTGCTTTGCATTTGCCTAACTTCGAGTTCAGGCTGAATGGGACGCTGAACTTGCGTCCGGTGCAATGGACAGCTCGCGGTACCCGGAATTGAGCTACACTGAATGCAAGGATGGCTTTGCTACTGCAATCCCCGGTGACAGGAACAACACCTTCAAGTGCAACAATGTAAGTGTTTCACATCAAAGAGGAAAATATAAAGCTTACAACCACAGATTGACCTGTACCACTTCCTGCCTCACGCACAGCTCGGCAGTGTAGGCCAGGGTTCGTCTTCCTGGGGATGGACTTCTGAGGACGGGCGCGAGTTCGTGGCAATTGGCCAATTCGATGGTACTGCCTTCGCCGAAATTTCCAGTGAAGGCAAGCTTGTTTACCTAGGTCGCCTTCCCCAGTACGACCCTGTCGGCTCCCGATGGCGAGAGATCCGTATTTTGCGCGACTACGCCGTCATTGGTTCTGAAGCCATCAACTCGGGTGTTCAGGTCTTCGATATGAAGAAGATCCTCGATCTTGACCCTGCCAACCCGCATAACTTCACTCAGGACGACCTCACTGGCTACTGGAACGAGCTTCCCGTCGGACGTACGCACAACATTGTCGTCAACCAGGAGCTCAACTACGCCATGGCTGTCGGTTCCGTCGGCGGCAACGAGACTATTCGCGTTCGTGGTGACCTGCCCTGCCGTGGCGGTCTCATCTTCCTGAACATGACTGATCCTTCCAATGTGTTCTCTCCTGGTTGTGCTGCTGGAGACGGCTACGTGCACGATGCCGAGTGCCTAGTCTACCGCGGCCCTGACAAAAAATACTACGGACGCGACATCTGCTACGGCTATAACGAGGACACGTTAACCATCTACGATGTCACCAACAAGACTGGCAATGTTACCAACATCATCTCCATCACAACTTACCCTGGCGCCGAGTACGTTCACCAAGGTGTTGTCAACAACGAGCAGTGGCAGGAGTACATCTTCCTCGACGATGAATTCGATGAGCGTGACGCGAAGGTCGGACCCATGACACAAGGTCTACCTACTACTCACATCTTCGATATTCGCAACCTCGAGAACCCTCACTACACCGGCAACTTCGAGGGCAAGCGCCGCGCCATCGACCACAACCAGTACATCGTCGACGGATTCCTGTACCAGAGCAACTATGGTGCTGGTCTTACTGTTTTTGACATCGAGTCCATCACCAAGGACCCATCAGGTGACTCCATCTGCGAGGCTGGCTTCTTCGACATCCACCCCGAGGACGATGAGCTCGAGGGCGGCGGCACAGTTGCCTTCCTTGGATCCTGGAGCAGCTACGCAAACTTCAAGTCTGGCTTCATCTTCGTCCACACCATCGAGCGCGGATCCTTTGTCGTCAAGATGTCATCCAAGGAGTGCCCCAAGCCCGCCGTGTGCAAGTCTGACTCTTGCTTGGTTAGCCTGAGGGCGAGCAGCATCGAGGGCAGGCTGGAGGAGAGCATCGACTTCTGCGATGGGTTCCTTAGGAGGCAGACTGATGAGGTGCAGGGCATTCCTGACTACGCCCGCCAGGGCTGTGGCGCAAACAGGACCGAGGCAGTCATTGCTAGCGTTAGCAGCGCGTGTGCCTGCGTGCCCACCGTTGCTGTGCCCGAGCTGCCGAGGACCACCTCCAGGCCTCCTGTGCCTACTGTTTTGCCTCCGAGGATGCACTGAGGAGTGCTGCCGGGGCGCGTAATCGAAGCAGCGACGAGTAATGTTATATATATACAAAACATCAATAATGAAACCATGATCGGCTCTGCCATAACGCTGCAACTTTCTTTCTGTGTGTACATGAGAAGGCTGGTCCTTGTGCGTGAATGAATACGCCCTTCAAGGCACAGGCTATTCCAATACCAAGGCAAAGCGAATCCATGAAACCCCCCTAATGTAAATCTTGCTATGTTTCCGGACACGACTTTGTTCTTGGTGTGTTGGAATGCTTATCCGGGTACGAAGTGCGTTCGAAACCCAACAAAGGACGTCGACTTGAACAAAGATCCACGAAACACATCCTGCATGCTGTCTTTGTGCCTTCCAGCCCACAAGCCTAACTATAGAAATGTCCCTTGTTTCGGCAACTCTCCTTGCAGCGCGAGATAGACAAGGGCCAGAGTGAACCTCCTCCTCACAACTGACATATAGAACTAAGCTCTCCGCGCCAGTGAGCCAACCATACTAATCACCAAGAAACCTCATCCTAACCAGCAGAAATGAAGCTCCTCGTTTCCTCCACACTCTCGCTCCTCGCCCTCGCAGCAGCCCAGGCACCCCCTCCCTCAGGCCGGCCCGCACCCGCGCCCCCCGCCGGCGCGCCTCCCGGGACGCTACCTCTGGAGCCCGCCGCGCCAAACGGGGACAGCAACGCGCTGATCTCGCTGATAAAAAGCCGCCTCGCGCTGCCAGCGCCGACACCCAACCCCGTCGTGTCCATGATCCAATCGGGCCTTCAGCTCCCGGCTTTCACGGTCTCCCTCTCCCCCACCCCAACAACCACATACACCAACGAACCGGCCTCTTTCGCACTGAGCGACATATCCTTCGCCAGCAGCAGCGCTGCACCCTCGCCCAGCCCCTCCCCCGCCGACGAGAACCTCAACGCCACCCCCGGCGCCGTCCTCCTCTGCACATCGACGACGTACACGTCGTGGGCCGGCGACGCCCCGGACGCCGTGTGCGACGTGGTGCACTCGGAGCTGAACCAGTGCCGCAACGTGAGCGCGGCGTTGCACAGGAAAGTCACGGCTGTGCGGCCCGATAAAGGGCAGGTGTGTCTGCTGTTTGATGGTGAGGATTGCTATGGTAAAGCGGAGTGGGTCAAGTGGCCTGGGGTGCGGAATCTGAGGGGCAGGGTGGGGGATGGCGGGGCGTGGGCGGGGAGGGTGGTGAGTTTTCGGTGTTCAGGGGAGGAGGAGGAGTAGTAGTAGTAGTAGTAGTAGTAGTAGTAGTAGTAGTAGTAGTAGTAGTAGTAGTAGTGAAAGAACAGAAGGGTCTGGGTGGGTTGAGGTGTTGGGGTGGATGCTGAGTGTGAGTAGTAGCTGTATCTGAATTTGATTGTGCTTGTTATTTCCGACTTGGATGGCTTTTTTTTTTTCACTCGTGGATGTACTTCTTCAGCCCCCTCAGCCTCTCCATGGCTGTCTCGAGCACGTCGTCGTTCTTGCAAACGGCGAAGCGCAGCCAGTCCTCCACGATGTGCGCGTTCCCGGGGGTGAAGAACTCGGTGGGCGGAATGGCGGCGACGCCCACCTCCTTGATCAGGAACCAGGACAGCTTGAAGTCCCGCGGTCGCTCGGCGACGTGGGGAGGGAACTCGTAGTCGTCCGGCAGCTTGACCTTGCTCATGTTGACCAGGACAAAGTAGCCGCCCTCGGGGTCCGAGTAGGGCAGATCCAGCTCTTTGAACACAGCAGTGAACTTGTCCATCTTGGCCTTCATCTCCTTCCTGCTGTCTTCCCAGAAGTTGTGCGCGTCGGCCTGCTCGAAGCCAATGGCTGTTGCCTCCTGCAGTGGAGACACACTGCTGTAGCAGATGCGTGTGTGCGCTGCGGACACGTACTTGATCAGGTGCTCCGGGCCAATCAGCCACCCCACGCGCCAGCCTGTGGCATAGAAGTTCTTCCCACCAGACCCAACGGTCAGGGTGAGCCTGGCAATCTCAGGAGACAGCGTGGCGACGCGCGTGAAGGGGACGTAGTACAGGCGGTCGTAGACCTCGTCGCTCAGGATGATGATGTTGTGCTTGACGCACAGCTCGCCAATGGCAGTCAGCTCGTCCTTGGAGAAGACCTTGCCAATGGGGTTGTGTGGGGAGTTGAGGACGATCATGCGCGTCTTGGGGGTTATGGCCGCCTCGAGCTCTGCGATGTCGAGGGTCCACTCGGCGGCCGAGGTCGTCTTTGTCGCGCCGTCCTTGGGCGGGTGCATGGGCACGTAGACGACCTTGCCGCCGGGCATCTCAATGTTGGAGATGTACTGGTCGAAGAAGGGCTCGAAGACAATGACCTCGTCGTCCTTCTCCAGGAAGCCCATGAAGGCGCTCAACATGCCCTCGTTCGCGCCCGTCGTGATGGTCACCTCGGTCTCCGGGTTGATCTCGCGGCCGAAGAAGGGCGAGTAGGCGTCTGCAATGGCCTTCTTCAGACGCGGGCGGCCCTTGGTCGGGGAGTACTGGTTGCAGTCGACCTGGTCAAGGGCGGATTTGGCGGCATCGAGGACGAACTGCGGGGGGTTGTAGCCAAAGAAGCCCTGGCCCATGTTGACAATGGGCTTGATGGGCGAGGCGGCGGCGGCCTCGTTGACAATCGACCACACATCCTGCTTCTGGCCGGCGACGCGGGCGGCGGGCTTGAAGGGGTCTGCGCGGCGCGTGGTTGCCGACATGGTGCGGAGCGCAAGGCGGGGAACGGCGGCGGGCGGGATCGTGGCTCTGCAGAGCGAGCAACGGGCGGCCGTGAGTCGTGAAGCTGCGGTTGCAATGCCCCTCATCTCAGTCACGAGCTGGTCCAACTCGGAATTGTTCACAGGCGGAGAAACTGCCTACCATTGCGTGCTCAGCGGGCAGCCAATGCCGTCATTATCCACAGCCGAGCATGTCGCCGACGTCGGCCTTTGCGGCGCGTGTCGCATAACACTCCCACGCGACTCTCCATCACCACCATGGTGACGTGCCCTGCATGTGAGCAAGCCATCACAGACAGCAGGATCAACGAGCACCTCGACAGCGGATGCAACGACTATCTCGCCGAGCACGATGACGTAAAGGAGACGCACAGCTTCTTCCGGGCCACCCAGCGCCAGAAACCGCCGTCGCCGTCGCCGCCGCTGCCAACAGCTCCACCGCGCGTCGACCGCGCCAAGACACCGCCGAAACGGTCGCTTGACGAGTCCAGCGGCGATGGAAAGGGCGCAGAATCGCCCACCGTGGCGAAGAGACAGCGCCGGCTGAAGGCCGTGGAAGACGCAATGCCGCTGGCTGAGCGCATGCGACCGACCTCACTCGACCATGTATGTGGGCAGGACTTGGTTGGACCGGGGGGGATTCTGCGTGGTATGGTAGAGGAAGGAAGGCTACCATCAATGGTACTGTGGGGGAGGCCGGGCACAGGCAAGACGACCATTGCACGCCTCATCGCCAACACCGCAGGCGCACGCTTCGTCGAAATCAACAGCACTAGCACGAAGCTGGAAGAAGTGCGCAAGATCTTCAACGAAGCCGCGAGAGACCTGCACTTGACTGGCCGCAAGACCATCGTCTTCTGCGATGAGCTGCACCGCTTCTCCAAGAACCAACAAGATGCCTTCCTTGGTCCCGTTGAATCTGGGACCATCACCTTGATAGCGGCGACTACTGAGAATCCCTCCTTCAAGGTCATTTCGGCCCTACTCAGCAGGTGCAGAACATTCACCCTCGACGACCTGCGTGAGCAGGACCTCTTACGCATCCTCCAGCGCGCAGTAGCCACGACATCCACCACCTCACCACTCCTCGACGACGAGATGTTGACCTACTTCGCCCGCTTCTCGGACGGCGACGCCCGTACAGCTCTGAATCTGCTTGATCTGGCTATCAATCTGTCCAAGAATCCGGGCATGACCAAGGAAAAGATCCAGCAATCTCTCACCAAAACACTCGTCTACGACAGAGCCGGCGATCAACATTACGACACAATCTCGGCGCTGCACAAATCGATCCGCGGTTCTGATGCTGACGCAGCGCTTTACTACCTCGCACGCATGCTGCAATCCGGCGAAGATCCGCGCTACATTGCCAGACGGCTTATTGTCGTCGCGAGTGAAGACGTAGGGTTAGCAGACAACACCATGCTGGGATTAGCAATGGCCACATACGAGGCGTGCGAGAAGATAGGAATGCCCGAATGCAGGATCAATCTTGGCCATTGTGTCACAGCGCTGAGTCTGTCCAAGAAGAGCACGAGAGCGTACCGCGGATTGAATGCAGCAATGCAGAGTCTAAAGGAGCCAGGCGTTGCAGCCCTACCCATTCCGAAGCACATCAGAAACGCGCCGACAAGACTCATGAAAGATATGGGATATGGAGATGGATATAAGTACAATCCGGAATTCTTGAATGGGAGAGTAAAGCAGGAGTACCTGCCAGACGCGCTGCGAGGAAGGACTTTCTTGGATGCGAGCGATTTTGGAAACAAGCGAGATCTGGATCTAGCGGCTGAGTTGACGGCAGATGAGGACGAAGAGGACGACGGCGAGTTGAGACCAGAGGTAGATGACAGGATTCCCACGAGCCCTGTTTTGGAATAGAAGATACCCGCGTTCCATTCAGGCCACCAGGCAGCACCCTGGTTGACCGCACCAGGCACGAGATTGCTCTCCTCACATCCCAGCTCGTCGTCTACTGCTGACATCTCGCACTCAATCCCACCCAATTGACGCTCCCACCGCGCGCCACAGCTTACGTGTTCCACCGATCCAAGCCCATGTTGTGTACAAAGAGCCTCTCACCCTCCTTGCCTTCTTCTCCAAATCTGCAGACCTTGAAACGAAACACAACGAAACACAACGAAACACAACGAAACACAACGAAACCACATCCCACCACCAATTCATCTCCTCCCCAACCAGCACGAACCGACCGACCATCCACGCCAACGGTCCCAACAGACGGCCGCAGCCGCAGCCACAAAACAGATTGAGATCAGAGAGCAGAAACATGCTGGATTCAACCACCGTCCTCATCATCCTCTTATTCATCGTCAGCTCCGTGTTCGGACACCAATTGCTGCACCGCGTGATCAAGACGCCTGCGCAGTACGTGAGGCCCAGTCGCGAAGAGGAACAGGGAGGGGATGAAGTTAGCAACGGGGTGGTGCGGTAAGGTATTGAGCAGAACAGGATAAGGGGCTGCGGGGAACCGATTCGACACAACAACGCCGCAGCACCGACCTCAACGTCTCTTCGCTCCCCTCTTTACCTCCCCTTTCCCCTTCCCCTTCCCCTTCCCCAGCCCCAGCCCCAGCCCCGGCCCCGCACCCTTCTCTCTCCCCTCTCTCCTCTTCCCAACCCGATCCCGATCCCGATCCCGATGCTCCTCGCACAACCACCGCCCCCTCGGCCTCCTCTTCACCCCAACACACTCATAGTGGAACCACTCAACCCCACACTGCGGCACCACATCGCACGCGATCATGCGTCGCCCGTCGTCGGGCTGGCGGCACGTGCACCACAACGTGCTCTGCTCGTCTTCAGGGAGGGGGGAGGTGGTGGTGGTGGTGGGTGCGGGCGGGGCGGGGACGGGGTGGTGGCGGGGCTCTTTGACTGCTTGCGTCCGGCCGGTGCGTGGGTTGAGGTTTGTGCGTAGGGGTCTGGTGGTGGTGGTGGTGCGAAGGGGGCGTGTTTTGATGGGGGCGTACGTTGGGGGTGCGTTGGACATTTTGGGGGGTTCGCGGGGGATGGGCGGAGGTGCTGGTGCTGGAGCTGGGGTTGGTGCTGGGGTTGGTGCCGCAGGAGCAGTCGGTTCGTGAGCTGGTTCAGGAGGTGGACGGTGGTGGCCTGCAGGTGGTGCAATCAGGGAAGTAGACAGTGGACTTTCGATACTGGCTTGACCGCTCTGCTGTTCTTCTGCTTGGAAAGCGCCGAGGCCTTGGAGCACTGGGTTGCTGTCGCTGGAGGTGTCTTGTGTAAGATCGATTTCGACGGAGCCGCCGTGCTTCCTCTTCGCGCCAGTCTTGCTGTCGCCAGTCTTGCTATATGCTCCGTAGATCTCATTTCCACCTACGACAGCACTGATCTCGCCCTGTTCCGGAGAGTTGTGGGCCGTGCTGTTCATGTCTGGGACTCGCCCCTGGTCTTCTTCGGGGTCATGGAAAAGGTCATAAAACTCGTCAAACTCTATGTCGTCAACAACTCGTCGAGCCCTTTCCGGTGTGTCAATTGGCGTTAGTGGCATCTCTGTTGTTTTATCTGGCCCACCGTTGTGGGACATGTCGGCTGGCTGCATGTCATCTGCTGACGCTCTTCGCAGATCTGTTCTGGAGATTACCATATCGGTGTGTTGTGCTCTGATATTGACGTCTGAAGCATCACTTATGTAGATTTCGAGAAGTGGTGTAGCAAACACCTCAGTCTTCTGTCCTTTGTCTCATAGAACTTTTGTGGATGTTGATGGTCGCTTTAAGATGCGAACAAACAGCAATACACGGAAAACATGGTGGAAAGGTCAAAGAGCAAGTGCCCGAGACATCTGGGATGCAAACACCACGGGCCATGTTGCGAGGTCGTCTCTACAGTCAGGTGCCTGTGATTAGATGCTTCTCATTGTTTGCTGACATAAGAAAGGTGAACCTTTGGTGCATGGGGACATATCGTGCGTGGAAGGAATCTGCAACGACTCCGTAACAAATTCATCCCGTTCCCGACTGGTGTACACTATCGCCGCCTACAAAGTCTCCAAAAACCGATTTGCTCACTGTTCCCTCTCCAGGAAGGCGTCCAAGAAGGTCCCTAGGAAGTTCAAGTGAGATCGAGCTCGAATCTCAAATGAGCTGCTTCACCAACACGATACTTAAAGACGACCTCGTTCAAACTCCTCTTAGAAAGGTTGTTGCCGCAAGCAGAGCATCTCATCTCCAGCTTCCTGTCGTACCTTCCTCTGCAACGCCCTTCTAGCGTCTCTGTCCAAGTTAGTTTGAGAAAACACCGATTTTGGATCTAGGTTCAAAACCCACCCACTGCCCTTCTCATAACCAGGCCCCATGAACCGCTTTCGAAGCCAGTCGCAATCCCATCCCCAATGAAACGGACGGCATGGCTTGACATAATGACACGCGTCGCACATGCCACAACCCTCACGCAGAACCCAGGCATCCGCCGTCCCTAGAATCATACATCTCTCACAACGGAACCACCGCTGCGAACGCACATCGACATACTGCCCTACCACAAAGGGTCTGAGCAGATAATCAGAAATGATGATATCATCGGCCCTCGCGTCCTGCGTCTGCTCAAACCCGCAGTCGGCGCAGAAACGCGCATGCGCTCCCAAGCGGCTGTCGCTCAGCGCGAGTACGCCATCGGTCAGCCTGCGAGTGCATAGAGAAAAATCGAAGCAGCGTCTCAGGCGAAGACAGTAGCGGCATGTGAGCAGATCGTGGTCCTTCACGAAGCGCGTCTTCTCAATGCGCAAGAGCGTGGCGTGGCTGGGCGAGTCCATGGTGTAGTAGAAGTAGCGGTTTGTGCGACGCAGACCCAGGTACGAGGCATTGTCCTCGAGATCGAGGTACGATAGAATCTGTAGATGGAGCTCCACTGGTAGGCGGAGTAAGGCAGGCAGGCGACGCGAGCTCATGGGCGTTGAGGCAGTGGAGTCGCTGGCGTTGTTTGTGTGCGTGTGCTCGTTGCTGTCACTTTGCTCCAGGGTGCTGTGATTGCGGTTGATTAGGTAATTCACAAGCCCTGCGAGATGGGTGCCGAGATTCATGACAGGCAGGGTGGCTGAGGTCAGGACTTAGCTGGGTTTTGGGCATAAAACGACAGGGAAGAGAGTGGCGAGCGGAAGACGAATAGTCAGAGCGGAGAAAAAGTGGCTTTCTCGACTTGATCCTGAAGTGCGTCATTCGACACGTGGGAACCGAATCAAGTGAAGGTGAAAGTAAGTTGTACTTTTGCAACAAGACCCCTCATTTTTTTCCTCAGCAAACACAACAATCTCCCAACCCTAGCAACGCAGATGCCGACATCCTAGACATTGATCTCATGCTGCCAAACCTGCTGCTCAACCCTCGCACTAAACGTACTGACATGCAACACCTGCCTCATCTGCTCCACCCCCACATACATAACCGTGCGCGCCACAAACCACCGAATCCCCTCCTCACACGGCGGACTCGTCAAACTGCCCTTATACGTCCAAAACTCTGTCAACTCGGCTACCTCCCTCAGCGGCTCGAATAGATCCAGCTGCGTGTTGGAATAAGCCATAGTCTCGTTGAAGCCAATGAACGGCGTGGGTAGGCTGGTGAGGAAGTCCGAGTCCGCTTTCCCAGGGTCGATGCGAATGGCGACTACAGCGCGGGGGTTACCCTCGGCGTTGGCGTGCACGAGGTGCATTTCGCTATTGCTTCTGTAGTTGTCGACTGTGTGGTCGGCGGGGGAGTGCATGTGCCAACCGATGAGGAAGACTTCTTCTTCCTGTCCGCCATCTTCAAACACCATCTTTGGGAGGCCCGAGAAGTCGCCTTCCGGGTGGTAGACCGTGAATGCTGGGCCGTGGCCCCAGTTTACGAAGTTTCCGGTCATGTTCTTGCCCTTGTATTCAAAGCGAGGTTGATGGTAGTTTGATAGGCCTCCTGCTCGTGACAGTGCGATGGGCGATTGGCGCGTGCCGTTTTGACAAGTGCCGTAGTTGGGGTCGATCCTGCCCCAGTCGTAGGAGGCATCATAGCGCCAGAAAGTCTCTTCGCGCCCAGTTTCAATGGTTGTGAGTTGGCGTTTTTGCTTATGAAGCGGTGCGGTATATTGGGAGGAGTCAAGGTGGTCTGCACAACCCAAGACTTGTGGAAGCACTGCGAGCAGACAAATAGAGATGTGGAGAAACATGGTCAGAGAATGTTATTGCGAGATCCGAGGCGCTGCCGGTAATTAAGTGGACAGTTCGAGCTATGGCTGCCGCGATTCGAGATTTTATATCTTTTCCGAGACTTTGAACAAGCATGCCCCATCTTCCTTTCAACGGCGATGTTGTTGAATCCAGCTGGAACCGTCCGTCCCATCAGCTGTGGCGCGGAGAAAAGCACGTAGTTGGCAGGTTGATGTTGGGGAAGCTTTGGGGAGGATCTCAGGCGCATCATCATGCAAGCCATAAAGTACGCCAAAGAGATAAGCCTGAAAGTTAGGTATGAAGGTGTTATTAGTCAAGCACGTGTGTCCTTGTTAACGTGCGGCTGAGACCTTAGCTGCAGCCACCCAAACGGCTCGGCTGGTTACTCGATTCGGCAGGCGGAGATCTTGTGGAGCATTATACCATCGTCGCTTAGATAGGAGCTCGATGCAAGTCTGCGTGGCTGCAGTATGACATGAGCAAAACATGACGTGTGCGACCCATGTGCGCCTGGGAGACCGGGGCTGTGCCTTGAATGGGGAAGTTCTTCTTCCCGCTGATCTCATTTCGAGGGCGGCGATCAGATGTTGTTTGCGGTAACGGGCGTGGATGCATTGAGCAGAACGAAATTCTGCTGGCCGTTCTCGACAGCAGAGCTGACACCACACTCCATTTTGTTGTGCCTTGTTCAGAGTAACAAAACGCCATGAAATGCATTCCCATAGATTTCAAGCACCAATCTTCACCTCAGCTGCCTTGATATGGTCGACCGTCGTTCGGCCCAAGCCCTCTTTTGCGTAGAAGTCCATGGGATACAGATTCCTCCTCTGCCGTTCCTCGACCTTCCTCTGCGCCGGATCCTCATCCAGCCACGGCGCCTCCCGGACACCGAGTGTGACGAGCGCTTCGTACGGACTCAGTAGCGGCCGTTCGAACGCATAACCCCAGTCGATGCTCAGTCGCGGGCAGGCAATCTGCACCCAGGCTTCGACGTCTGACATCATTGCTAGTTTGCCCGGGAAGATTTCCGAGAGCAGGAGGTTGATGCATTTGATGCCCTGTCGCTTGAGCTCGTTCTCGATCAACGTGAGGGTATGTGGGTTGCCCTGTCTCCCTAATGAGCCCAAAATGATGCCCCATGTGCGTGCTTTCTTCGCAGTTAAAATAGCTGTTCGTCGCAGGTCGTACAGCGAATCATGTTCGTAGGTTTCGTGCGTGAGTCGTCGTGAGTAAGGGTCATAACGGTATGCGGGGAGGGTGGGGTTTGCAATCATCGCGCTCTCAAGATGGAATCGTCCATCACCGAGGTATAGGATCATGTCTGCCACTTCCTCCTCTTTCCCTTTCGAATTCAGCTGCCCAGGCTTAATTGCCATCGAAGGCGATGTACAGCCCAGAATCTCGCCCTTCGACAGAGGTGCAATTTGTGGAACAATAGGCTTGTAGCCTTCTCGCCGCAAAATGGGCACGATGCCGTGTATTGTGGCATTAAATTGAATCGTTCCGACTAAAGCAATGCTCTTGCCTGTAGGGAAGTTCTCGGTGATGGTGTTTATGAGGTGGGTAGTGTCGATGCTGATCGAAACGAAAACGTACAGCGTTGCAATCTTCGTAACGGCGACCGGGATCAGACAGCTGTGGGCATAGTGGATCAAGAGGTCGCAGCCAAGCGCTCTTGCAGTGTAATCGTCTATGCAACACGCGCCGTAGGTCACGTCGCCCATGATCAGCGTTGTGATGCCGGGGCAGAACTGCGTGAGAATGTCCGAGATGGTCGTGGCGAACAGCAGCAATCCTTCAGGGAACTGAAGTGCTACCGACTTGGCACCTGATGTGCGTATACGGTGTATGCATTTGTGGATCTCGAAGCTGTAGTTCGGCGGGAGCAGGGCGATAGCATCATTGATGTCCTTGTCGTTCAGGATGTCGTCGGGGATGGCGTTCAAGGCGCGAGCAGTACGGCGAGGTTGGGCGACTAGAAGTCTCATCAGCAATGCGACCAGATTGTACAGTCAAGAGGCACCTCACACCTTGAATTGCGCTCGAGTCCTCAATGTTCGCATTCGGGTCGGCGGGCTGCTCGCTGCTCTTGTCCGCCGTCTTTCTCCCCACGAACCTCCTCTTTGGCTGTCGAGGCACAGCTGCTGGCTCTTCTGCGAGTCCCACGTCCAGCTCCGGCCCAAGGTTTGTGGCTAGGCGGTCTTCTTCCATGGTGGTGGTGGCGGCGTGTTGCGGTGCGCCGCGGGGTTGAGGGAACAAAATGTTTCGTAGGGCTGAGACCCTGACTCTGGGGCTCGCCAACCACGTCTCTCGACATCATCAGCATCGTCTACATCGACCTCGAGTAATGGCCTTCACGGCTAGTTCGTGTAGCACTTGTGAAAGAAATGTAGCGAGGGCTGCATTCTTCTCTGTCATTCCAAACCTGACAGTGAAGAACCGACCGAGATTTCTCTAGATCAAGCATAGAGAGAAGACCTTATTCTCTCGTCTTCTGCGCCCCTCCAAAAAAAAGCTTCCCATAGAGGTACAAGTTCCCAGCCAAGTCAAGAACCTTTGAACAACACAACAGCATTGATATGAATCACTCTCCAGTCCGCCTCTCTCTTATACCCAACCCCTCCCCATCTCTTCCACAACCCCCTTCCAGTCCCCACCCTCCCGTACTCTCCAAATCACCACCCCATCCCCCCTCATCCCCTCCAAAACCTTCTCTCCCACGTCCTCCCACTCCTCAAACCGCCTCTCAAACACATCCCCATCCCTCCCCCTGTCCACAAACCTCTTCCTCACAACCCCCCTATCAACGTCCAAGACAACCACCACCCCGCACCTAGGCTGCCACACGGCACTCACAAGATCCCTAAACGCTTGCCACCGCTGCACGTCGCGCGGAAACCCATCGACCAGCATCCCTGCCCCCGCTGCTTCGCTGCCGCTGCTGTCCACGAGAGGGTAGAAGGTGGCAGGGAAACACCGCGCTGCTACAAAACGGGCCGTGAGGTGTGGGGGCGCGAGGGTGTTGGCAACCAAGTTTGCACGGAACACGTCGAGTTCTGGGGCTGTGAAGAGGGGGAGGAGGTGGGTGAGCTCAGGGCGCGGCGAGGGGCTGATTAGGGAGCGTAGGTCGCTGCTGAGGGAGAAGGAGGGCAGGTTGTAGCGTGTGGAGAGGAGCGTAGTTAGGGTGGATTTTCCGGCGCAGGGGGCGCCGATGATGAATACTAGGAGGGGGGTTTGGGCGTGGGGAGGGCTGCTGGTGGTGAGTGATGTGGAGGCTTGGGTCATCATGGTAAGGAGGCTGGAATGGTGGAGCGTCGGTGGAGTGTGGTGCGGAAAGATTGGTTCTGCGGCTGCGTAGTGTGCAGTCAGAGTGTCCTTTGCTTGTTTGCTTCTTCACATCAGAATCAGAGCTTCAGTCATGTGAACAGTTTCACAGCAATGCGCGACTTCACTATGCTGTCTTGTTAAGCATCAGCTTGGATACGTGAGTCTCTCATTGGGGAAGTTGGGAGATCAGTGACGGTTTGGAACCGTGACTAAGAGCGTCTACACTGGTGAGGAAACACGAAAGATGACAGAATCCAAGCCTCCTCAGGTCCAGTCTATTCTACGTACTAGACTATTTAACTGATCGAGCCATCTAACCCCTCCTCTCTTTATCATCCTCGGCCCAAATGACATCCTCCTCCCGATCCCACACCTTATGTCCCGCAATCCACGTCTGCAGCACCTCTCCACTCTCGCTCAACACGGTCAAATCCGCTCTCCTGCCCTCCTTCAACACTCCTCTGCCACCCTGCCCATCAACACCCATGAACGCCGCCACATTCTCCGTCACCGTCCCCACCGCCTCTGCAATTCCACACCCACTCCACGCCATCAAGTTCCTCACGCTTTCCTGCAGCGGGATACAACCTCCGATCAGCGTGTCCGTTCCCGCAATCGTCGCCCGCGTACCGGCTTTCGTCTGCTCGAATGGAATCTGTGCGTGCCCCGGGTGATTTCCATCAGTGAGGGAGGCAAGCTCGATGCTGTCTGTGATAGTGATGGCGCGTTTCGGGTTGGCGCGGTAGAGCAGTGAGACGGTGTTGGGGTGGAGGTGTTCGCCGTCGGCGATAATGGTGTAGAATGGCGGTGGCGGGGTGTGTGTTGGTGGGAGAGTGATTAAACCTGCGAGGCCCGGATCACGCGATGCAAAGGCTGGCATAGCGTTGAGGGTGTGGGTCAGGCATGTTGCGCCTGCTTTGAGGCCGGAGAGTCCGTCATCAAGGGTCGCGGTTGAGTGGCCCATGGACACGCGGATACCCTGAGAGGTGAGATCTTCAATTAAAGTAGAGGACTTCGGTAGCTCAGGTGCGACGGTGGTGAGCTTGACGGAGGATGAGAGGTTTGAAGGGCCATAGACGGAAGACGCTGGAGAACTGCATGCTTGGAAGAGTGATGAGTTGTGAGCGCCTTTCTTCGTGGGATGCAGGTACGGTCCTTCGACATGAGCGCCCAGCAGGGAAGCAGAATTGGATATGTTGCGTGGAGCAAGAGAGGGAAGGATCTGGATAGTCAGTCTTACAACTCCTTGGGTAATGGTGATGGTGGTGGAGCATCAAGCAACAGCCTTAACGCATTCTTGCATAAGACGAGATCTTAACATACTCTTTGAAACTCCTCTCCCTTCACAGTGGGTATAGTCGCCCAGAAGCCGGTAACACCTTGTGTTGCATAATATCTCGCTATGTCATCGACCTTCCTACCATAGCTTTTCTCGTCCTCAAAATGCGTAAAGTGAAACCCATTGGCGCCATTGGTGTGCAGCTCTAGAAACCCAGGAGCGATTATGCTGTCCTCGAGATCTATAGCCTCGCCGCCAATGTATCCTTCTCTTTTCAATATCAGTCCCGTCTCGTCCGAGATGACAAGGTGATCGTCGACGAGCTGGCCGTCAAGGACGTAACGGCAGTTTGTAAACAATGTGAACCAGCCCGACATATCCATAGAAGGTATTGGCTACAGCTAGTTATGGTATGGATCTGTGGTCACGTATCGTGGTAGTTGGAGCGTCGGCCATTTGCGGAGCTAGGGCGGTGATCGCCCCGCGGCAGATCTACATACGTCACGACAGCGATCATGTCAGCTCTCGCGACATGGCAGGGGTTTGAGCCGCAAGCCGGCACATCAGGCTCGCATTAATTCCTTGCGCTGCTAAATGGCGCGAGCTGTAGACGCGTCGCAACCGGAAAGGGAAGCGTGGTTGCTTGTTCTGGGTGCTCGGCGCGTCCATGATGTCATAACCGCGGGGACAGACGCGGCTCTCGATCAGCTCCAGGGTTGTGCTTCCCTGCTTTCAGGTTACGCCACGGCTGGGCGACTCTCTCTCGGGCTCGCAAGATCTGGCTTTCTTCTCTCTACAGCCTCAATTGCGTTGAGGGACCTGTTGCAGTCCACTCACCACCGCACCGCTGACCATGGCGCAACAGCAGCGCGGCCCCGGCGGCCACTACTCCGGGCACAACCCCATCCCGACAGTGAGGCAATTCGTGGAAAACCTCGACAAAGACAAAAAGACCAGAGACAAGGAGATTGACGAGCGTTCCAAGGGTGCAAACGCAAAAGGTGGAGCAGCGCCATCGACGCCGCCTCGTACCAGTAAGCAGACAACGGCAGGAACGCCAAATACGCCTGCCCAGGATGGCGTCGAAGACCACAAGGTGCAGAAGAGGACCATCGAGGGCACCGAGAAGACCGTCACCGACCCCACGACTGGCCGCGAGGTCGTCATTTCCGATGTGGGCAAGGAGATGGTCAGCGAGGTCGAGAATCCGCATCTGATCGTACCCAATGCCAACCTCAGCAAGCCTACAGTGAGTACAGGTGCTTGATATGGTGCATGGGAAGCCTTGACTAATCCAGCACAGCCCATCAAGACAGACCCCTCGCAATCGCTTGCTGACTACAAGGAAGCCCAGGACGTGACTGCCCCTCCAGACCCCGTTGCTGAAGGGACCACGTCCGACGTCCCCATCCACGGCGAGAAGACCAATGTTCTTTTCCACCCTACACCGTCTGTCAGCTACGAGCCCATGTTCGCTGAGCTGGAGAAGCGCGCTGGCATTCTGTGTATTGGCATTGCGGTAGTCACAGTCGTTGTTGGCAAGATGTTTGGCGGCGCTCTCAAAGGCCTGGTTCCCCTGGCCATGTGTCTGTCGTCTGGCGTCTGGCTTTGGATGAAGGAGGTCGTACGCAGCGGGAGGGAAGTTGAGTGGTCCAGCGAGCAGACCCGCGGACAGCTGGTGAGTATTGCAATACCAAACATTCTTCAACTTCTGACACCTACAGGCCACCCTTAACCTTCTCCCCGAATCAGTCGAATGGATGAACACCTTCCTGGGCATCATGTGGGGTCTCATTAATCCCGACATGTTCCAGGGCGTCGCCGACACGCTCGAAGATGTCATGCAAGCGTCTGTTCCCGGTATCATCGAGAATGTGCGTGTGGCCGAGATCAATCAAGGAAGCAATCCTCTGCGTATCCTTAGCATGCGTGCTCTCCCAGACGCTCAGATGGGCGACATGAAGCAAGCCATTCACGAGGAGAACAAGAAGACCAAGGACCCACAGGAAGCAGCAGCAGATGAAGAGGGTGGCGACTTCTACAACCTGGAAGTCTCATTCGCCTACCATGCTCAGCCAAGCGGTAAGCGTACATCGGACAAGGCGCGTAATATGCACATGAACTTGGTCTTCTACCTGGGGATCAAGGGCCTGTTCGGTGTGCCATTGCCGATCTTTGTCGAGCTTCAGTCGCTCGTTGGCACTGTCCGCCTCCGAATGAACATGACGCCCGAGGCGCCTTTCTTAAAGAACCTGACTTTCACACTGATGGGTACCCCTCAGGTCACAGCCGGATGTATACCTATGTCTGAGAAGGCACCAAACATTCTCAACCTGCCACTGATCAGCAACTTCGTCAACTACGCTATCAAGGCCGCGGCAAGCATGTATGTTGCTCCAAAGTCCATGTCACTTGATATGAGAGCTATCCTTCAGGGCGACTCGATTCAGAAGGATACCGAAGCCCTTGGTGTGCTGTGGATTCGCATTCACCGCGCCAAAGGTCTGAGCAAGCAGGACAGACGTGGATCGAAACACGGTGGCAGCGATCCTTACATCACACTCGCTTTCTCGAAATACGGCAAGCCCATGTACTGCACCCGTGTCATCACAGACGATCTCAACCCTATCTGGGAGGAGACCACTGCTCTTCTCGTTAGTCCTGAGTTGATCAAGGCCAACGAAAACCTCAGTGTCGAGCTCTGGGATTCTGACAGGCACACTGCTGATGACATCGTTGGCAAGGTTGAACTTTCGATGCAAAAGATGATCCAGCACCCTGGCAAGATGTATCCTCAAGTATCGAAGCTGGCTGGTATGGACGCAGATAGCGAGATGCCTGGTGAGCTGCACTGGGAGGTGGGTTACTTTGGCAAGCCCAAGTTCAGGCCTGAGCTCAGAACAGACGGCAAGAACAAGAACCTGCCGGACCAGCTCAGAGACGATCCCAAGCTGCAGGACGAGAAGGGTGTCATCAACTCGGAGGAAGATGATGCGGTTATGCACACTCCTCCAGATCCACTGTGGCCGAGCGGTGTCTGTAGTATTATCGTGCATCAAATCGTCAACCTCGAACTTGAGAATGTCAAGGGCACATCGGGAAGCAGGAACGGCCGCGAATACGAACCCGCAAAGCCTTATGGCGAGGCGACTGAGGAGACAGGCGGCAACCTTCCCACATCCTACTGCACCATTCTGTACAACGATCAGCTTGTCTACCGCACTCGTGCCAAGGCTGTCTCATCTCAGCCTATCTTCAATGCTGGAACCGAGCGCTTCATCCGCGACTGGCGCTCTGCTATTGTTACGGTCACTGTTCGCGACTCCCGCAACCGCGAGCACGATCCGATCCTCGGCGTGGTTCCCCTCAAGCTTTCCGACATTCTCGAGACCTCTTCCCAAGCTACCCGGTGGTACCCTCTTGATGGCGGCATTGGCTTCGGTCGCATTCGTATCTCACTTCTGTTCCGCAGTATTGAGACTCGTCTACCTCCTCAGATGCTTGGATGGGATGTGGGCACATTCGAGTTCCGCTCGCATAATATCCTGATGATTGGTTACAAACACTCCCCCAAGCTCAAATTGCGCACTGGAGGTAGTTCTGGTAAGCTTAGCCGCGCCCATGCGCATAAGCTGCCTGAGGGTGACGGCTACTACTTTGACCTCGAGAAACACGAAGGCCGTGACAATATCCGTCTGCCAGTCAAGCATCGCTATAGGTCGCCAATCGTCTTCGAGTTCCACATTGCTAACAAGCGCAAAGCGGACGCCTACGCAGTCATCTGGCTCCAACACTTCATCGACAATGAAGATACTGACATCAACATCCCCATCTGGACAACACAGCACCCCGCACGTCTCACCCAGAACTACATCACCGAAGATAATTGTGAACAAGAGCCTGGTCTTGAAGACCTCAAGGAGATTGGCCGTTTGCAGTTCCGCGCTCGCTTTAAGGCAGGCACGGACGAGTCACACGAGGCCTTCGTCGTGGACAATGACACCCGCGAGACTTACGAGACCTGGGAAGCGTGCCTCACAGAAGGCGTCCGCAACCGCAAGGTCGATAAGGAGCTTCCAGACCGCATTCAGCAGCTTCATGAAGAATCCCTTACCGCGGGCCGCGATATTCTCAAGAATGCCGACGAGGACGAGAAGAAGAAGTGGCTCGCAAAGGACGGCAAAGACTGGTCTGGCGCTTTCGGCGAAGACCCAAAAGCCTACATGGACACAAAAGGCCGCAAGCGCAGGGAACCGGGCGTCGACGAGCCTCTGCACGATCCGTTCCACCCGTCGTCCGATGAAGACCATGATGACGACGACGACTCCAACTCGACCTCCAGCTCCGATCTGGGCATCGAGGACGCGACAACCACTGGCAATCAGCAGAATGGCGGCATCAAGCACCAGCCCACCGACCTGTCGCCCGACGCAGACCAAGGCCGTCCCAGCCAGAGCACGGTTCGTACATGGGATACGACGGACACGAATGCATCGTCCCAGTCGTCCAAGGATGTAAACAAGCAGAACAAGCGGACGGAGGAGCGCAAGCACCGCGGGCTGATGCAGTGGAAGCCGGCGCGAAATTTGGTGTTCGCCAAAGACCAGAGCAAGATTGGTATGAAGAAGCTCACAAAGAAAGTAACGGGTGGGCTGGAAGGACGACAACCTGGTGTCGAGACTGGTAAGTCTTCCTACTTCCCACTATTGAACGATATGGCTGATTTTGTGCGTAGAAACTGGAAACTAAATAATTTACCTGCATACCATCTCCAGGGCTGAGCGATGGCGTTTTGGTGCAGTGTTTTGTTTTGCAGAGTTGACTGATCTAGTCATCTCGATCGTAACGATTGCATGTTTCGACGAAAAAAGATAATACATAGTAATACTTCGACGAGAACCATCAACATCAGAACCTCTAATGTCACCTCAATCAAAACAAAGCACCCAGCTCACAAGGATACTGACAAACCTTACAGACAGAGATGCGCGTGTGAACTAATGACGTCAAGCATTCAACCCAAGTCGGTCGGACGGACGTTCGCTGCGAGACTCGAGGGCCTGCCTTGTCCCTCTCGGCGTCCGAATCACAACGGAACATCGACGGAAAATCGTGTGCGTGGTCAAGTACCACCGTGAAACCGCACCGGCGTCGAGTTGTGCCGCTTACTTTTGGATAAAGCTCGAGGCTCCACAATCAGTGATGTTCAGGAAATCAGTTCGTCTCATCCTACCGTCCAAGACATAAGCAGCCAGCCGCGTCCAAGGAACCCCGGACCCAATAGCGTGTGAGTCTGATGGTCCGAGCTTTAGGGCTTTGTCAGTCGAAGACATCTCGTACGACCCGCCAAACGTCATGTGCAAGTAACACCTATCGTATCACACGCGCACTGCGAGACCCTCCAATGCAGACACTAGTCCCATCTTGCCCCAAGACTTTTCGTGTCATTCGTCCACTCCTTTTCGCCCGCGAACCGACAGCCTGGCTACCAAGCCAGCCTTACGCGCTAGTATGGCGCTTCTGGCGGCACAGCTGAGCGCGGCGTCGTCGGACCGAATCAGAGCAAGGCGCTGCAAAAGGCGAAGCTCAGGATCGAGTGATGTTGGTGGACTTCGAAAGTGATCAACGCGTACCTGCCATGCCGCGCGCCTAGGTGTGAATTGCTGCCCATATGCCAAGCGAAGGATCCTGACATGCGCTCCAATGTTCGGAATCCGGGACGGTTGAGTTGTATCATCATAACCCAGTAAGGCGTGGTTGTGGTCCATGGCCTCAGGTGTGAGTGCAAGCACAGCTCACACTCTTCTAGTCTACTAGTCATTGGCAGTCAGACACGAATCTCCTCCTGAACAGCGACAAAGCTGCAAGTAGAAGGTGTTCCATTCCACTGGTTGTGGCTTCCAGCCCACCCAATACTATCGCGTATATCCGAGCAGTACGAGCTTGATAGGCATCGGGCCAGAGGGGAGGTCTGGGTCCTCGTCCGTCAAGGTCGTATTGAGAAGGATTGCGTACGTGCGAGTCGAGAACGCGGCTATTTGGCGTTTAAGCACTGTGCATGGCCTCTTGCGTCCTGCAGCGATGTTCGCGTTGGGCGTACATGCATGATCCTTTGGTCACGTTGCTCTGCTCTTTCGGCAAGAAGTTTGGTTCTAAAGGGGTTTGTTGTAACCGGCCTGCTCTGAGCTTGCTCCATCGATATGAGGTCACTGTCTTGAGACGGAGATGAACGAGGGCGCAGCTGCTGCTGCCGGGTTGTAGACGAAGAAAGAGCCAACCACTGATCGGCAGCTCGGTATACGGGTGACCATGCAACCTATACGTGGTATGCACTGGGCGGCGTGTTCGGCTTTTGCAACAAGGGGCTGTTGCGGATGCTTAGGGTGTTTCTGGGTCGCAGGCAGCTCGAGCTCGGACCTGCTGCCGTTGTCGACGGTATCGTTATGATTGTGAGGGCGTCGTCGCAGTGCGCACATGTCGGTTCGTCGTCAGCCATGCTGATTGCCTGTCCGCGTGAGAGCGTTGTTTACGACTCATAAGCATCCGCGCCTCACTGATGCGGGTCAATGAAGAACAAGCTGTCAGAGTCTTCGAGAGCAGTTGCCCTGCGATCTGACCGTGTTAGTGGTATAACTCAGATGAATATGACTGCCTCTCGTAGTCAGGAGGCGTGTGATCATTGCCTGGCGTAGTGCCTCGTAACTACGTCGACAACGACTCGGGTGTTCGTCACTGATGATGTTGCCGGTCGCCGGACCGACAACATCCTCTCCTGCGCGATAAACTCGCGTGTTACTGCCGTTGCGACTGATGAGATCGTGATTGGAACGTGGGAGACCTGTTAAGGATGACAGTGTTGTTCGCCAATGGTAGTCTGGTGTGGCGGGCGCGATCAAGCCGATGGCAGACAAGACATACTGCGCCGTTAGGACAAGGATTGTACCGCGACAGACGCACAATTGACGCCTGTAAAATGTTGTGATAATACTAGCCTCAATCTAATCGTTCGCTCCTGTCAGCGTGCCACGCCAGCTAGGGCATGCTTGTGAGTACCGAGCTCTCAGTGGTTGGCGGCACGGTTTGTTGTAACCTATGGGGGCTCATAATACCCTCGGTCGTACGCAGACGTACGGATTGATCGGTTCAGTGGTGAAAGTGGCATCGACACTCGCAGCGAAGCGAACAGGTGATGAATGACGTATGCGGGACATATGCAGAGAGGAGCCGTCCATCGGGCTACTCACCATTATCGAGCCAAGGTAGGTGTGGAATTGCGAGGCTTACTTAGGGTAAGTTGAGCAGGGCACGTTCAATCTGGCGATTGCTGTTGAGTCGTCGAGTCAGTCTTTTCAGCCTGTGAGGAGGAAGGAAGAAGTGCCGCAGCACAAGCAACGGCGCAGCATGACACGTGTTTATGCCTGTCCAGCTTGCGCCTTCTGGATCGAAGCCGTTGCAGCAGGTGCAATGCCAGTCAAGGCGTCCTTCCCGTTTAGTGGCATCGCGCCACCTGCTTAGCTTCAACGCTGCTTTTGGTGTTTCATGAATCAAGATCTGCTGCGTCTATTGTGAACAACGGACAGCTATCTGGGCTCCGATCGGTACTACATCTGTGAGCGTCGACTAGACATTACCTGCGTGAACTAAATGTTTGCTTAGAAGACGTGCAGGATTAGATAACTCATTTGTGATATGGCCCTGTTAGGGGAGCCAGGCAGAGAAGGGACTTTTTGAGTAAGAAAATGTATTCAACAGCCTGTACGTATAGCTAGGGCTATTCATTACACGCGTAGGACTACTTCAAGGCGTAGTGCGCACGCACATTCCAAGGACCCTTTGAAAAGCCGCCAGTCCCAAAGAATTACAGTACTTCAGCTCGCTTACAAATTCTGCGAATCCTCCTGATCGGTTCCTGTAGCGTACTCATCCTCATCCATCCTTCGCGTCCTTCAAACGGTTATCTGAGTATTCGACTGTTGAGCTTGACAAGACGCGATGCCGTCATTCACTGGGCTCAAATACGGAATCGCCGGGGATGCATCATCTTTTTCAGCGCCGCGGGCGAGGTTCGCACTGGTGCGAAGGTTAGTGGGATAGTGGCCCATGGTCCTGGGACAGCTGAATCATACCTGGCACGAAGCACACAACGCATCAGCAGTATCCACCAAATGATACTCTCTGGGATGACCTTCCCTCCATGCGTTTCTGCAAGGAAATTTGCCGTATGCACCGCCAGACGCTCCTGTTGCCCTCCCAGCAGATGGCTGCTGGGTATTTTGCTGAGACGAAGACATGATGATTGATAGTAATGTTGAGCGATTGATGCCAAAGCTCAAGAGTGATAGTACTGCTTAGCAATAAAAAGTATTGAAGAAGTTTGTGCGGGGTTGTGATGATTCGTTCTACCACGACGATGTCTGTCCATCTTATATTGGTAAAAGATTCATGCTGCCTTGGTAATGCTCGATTGTCTCAGTGCCGCAATAATGCAATGACTGACTGAGGCAGATGGCCCCCATAGGAGAGGGGACGGTCCGGAGTCAGCGCACGGCATGGTCAGTCTGTGCGAAGTGCAGTGGGTGAAGTGCGCCACACGCCTCATACAGACACGGAGAACGACGCCACACGAAACCCCACAGGGTCAAAGCAGCGGCACTGCACCGGCAATCCTCTTACTGTCACCGAGACATGGTGTATCTGATGATCAGAGTTGGAAGGTGAGTACTAAAGTGATGTTCTTGGGGTGGTCTCTCAACCGTCTGCAGGGATCGCGTCGCTTAGCATCACGGTGATTCGATGCCTCGAATGGTGTCTACAAACACCTACCCTTGACAGAGCCCGGACAACATCACAGACTGTGTTGGGAGTAGCAAGAAACCCCATTTCTCTTTTTGGGTGTGACTGACCAGCAAGGTTGCCTGTAGGTTCCCATCCGTGTGCTCCCGCGTGTGCTCCCGCGTGTGCTCCCGCTTTTCGTGCTAGGCGGCGTTGACAGCACCCACAAACTCTATCTCGGCTTTGTTTCCCTTTTGCCGGACCCATTGCAGCCTGGCGGATGTTCTGAAGCGCTGAGTCGCTTGGTCTTGTTTTGATACTTTCCTTGGTGGGAAGAAGTCGACCGGCGACCTCTGCGACACTGCCTCCTTGACGGGCACCGAACCAATCACCCCGGAATCGGATGCACCTTTTCAACATTGCGTGCTATATGTTTGGCCTCACCATACGATCCGACTGAACGGTACATCATACGTTGCCAAACGCTGACTATTAGCAGTCTCCAAGCGCTATACCTCCTCGCTCGTCGGCGTCGAAGAAGACGTCTTGTTCCCCACTGCTATCCACAACAGACGACACCTTGCCTCTGAGAATCCCATTCGCCTTCCAGGCCGCGATTGTCTCAGCGTTCAACCTCGTCAATCCTTCCACAACTCCTCCCACGTCCTCGCCACCAACCTTGACCTGACATCTCCAAACCTGGCCCACGCCAGCAGGCAGGCCCACCCTGCTTGCTGTGTCGTTGTGCACGGGAGCATACTGTACACTGCGCTCTACAGCCAGATGTCCCAGTCGCTCCTTGGGATGCAGGCAATCTACATCGTCATGTAGAAGGCGTTCGAGACAAGGCAAGATACCGAGACGGCGCACAAACACTTCGCAGGCAGAGAAGTCACCTTGGCTGTCGACATAGATGGCGCCTATGACACTCTCAACAATGTCTGACAAGAATTTAGGCGCATTGATAAGGGCAAGTAAATGCCATGGGAACTCGTCGTCGTGCTCCAGCGCACGATTGAGTCGCTCTTTTACCATTGCGTGCTGCTGTATAACAACATCCCTTGAAGTGGTCAATTGTAGGCTTCCAGTCCGTAAAAATTGCCACAAGGCTCTCTCATGAGCTTCCGTCTGTAAGGTAGCCTTGTTGGTCGTCTGCTCTGTAATGGTAGTTTCAAGCATGCGAATTGCAAGGAAAGCTCCGTTTGCCATTGCTGTCCTCATGCCATGCATGGTTTGATGCGACAGGGGTGGGTTACGTGCATACAGTCGTTTTGAGATGATGTAGTCAAGCACAGCGTCTCCGAGAAATTCCAGTCGCTCGTAACTAGAATGGACATTGGGTCCAATGTAAGAGGCGTGTGTAAGTGCTTCCAATAGAAGCATTTTCTTCTTGAAGACGTGTCCAATCAATGACTCCAAGACGTCGAATGTTGTGATAGAAATGTCTGTAGGAGCCATCTGATACAGGGTTCTATTTGCTTCAGGTATTCGCATCCACTTTTCAAGCGGCAGAAGTGTCTGTACACATGTGAAGGCTTTCGGGAAACCGCCAACCACGTAGCTTGCGCCGATCAGCGACTCAACAACATCAGCAAGAAGCTTCGGTGATCTTTCCGGCTTTTCCGATGACTGGTGGGTATTGATCAAATCTCCTAGATATCTGGGTGACCACTTTGCCCCAGTGAATCGTTTGGTGATTATGAATTTGTCCAGGCCAATCGCCAGAGTAGCCCGGGCAAGGAAGTTGTTGCTCACTATCTGTCCTTTCTTCCCAGTGAGATAGCCCTCCGGCCATCTTGGATTTTCTGCCATTAAGTGCAGAGATGAGATGAACTTTAGTATGCAATCGCCCAAGAACTCGAGCCGCTGATAGTTGGTCTCGCCGTCAGCCGACGATGCGGTAAGTGCTCTCACCACAAGTGGCAGGTCTTCGGTCTGGATGTCGACAGGAGCCAGTAGTGTCGTTCGCAAAGTGTCCGCTATCATTGTTACCTCGAGTTTATGCATGATTGATGGCATCAGAAGCGCAATGACAGAGTACGATGCTGGTAAATTGTCTACCACACATTCTGATGCCCTCAAGTCTTCACTCCGTGTATACGCATCATTTGCGTTGCTGGTCTGAATAACGGGATGTAGAAAATCACGCCGTTTAGGTACCCGAGTTGCTTGAAGGAACGATTCTGACGTCTGGGCATTCGGGGCGTCCTGTCGCTGGCCGCGAAAAGCCTGTGGGAGGTACTTTCGATTGTCCCCAGTATATGAGACGAGACCCCAATGTTGGAGCTGTTGACCCTTAGCGAATAGCAACTCAGCTGGCTGACGGCCCATGACGGCTTGGTTCCATGCTGCAAGCTTCACGAAGTTTATGCCTTCGTCTGCGCTATTACATGGTGCCAACAGCCAGAGAAAGTCGTCTCTCTCGTCTTGCATTCTTGGCGAATGTATGGAGAGGAGAATATTCAGGGTGATAGATCGCAGTGTATTCAGATCCGCAGTGTCTATCATGACTCCTGTTGTTGTTGATATTTTGGCCGTGTAGCTCTTCTTTTCACTCCAAAACAAGTCGATGTCGCCATGAGCCAGTATCGGTTTCAATGTGAGTAAATTGATGCACAGAGACAAATCACCAACTGTCTGGATCTGAATTGGTGTTTTAAACCAAGCCTGGAGCTTTTGCTGAGGCTGTTGCACGAGTGTGCACCAAGGATCAAGAGTTGCCGATGTGTGCACTACAGAGGGTCTCTTGTTGGGCATGTCCAACTCCTCTGCAAGGTTTTGAGGCTTCTCCCTGACCGGTAGTAAGTTTTCGTTAATCAGCCCGGCAAGATACAAATTCCTGTACGCTTCAAAGGCGACATCCTTCTTGGCCATCTTTTCTGTCCGCCACGACTTCAGGCTGTGAGCTTTCCGAATTGCGCGATCAACGCATATAGGGAGCGTGACTTCCGCCGTAACACCATCGTCGGCTCCGGAAAAGGTGAATTTGAACTGCGGCCGCGGGTCAACGTATGGGCCCGAAGCAAGTAAAGCGCAGAAGTGGTTGAGGTGTGGCAAGGCATCTTCGAGCGTCAGACGTGCACCAGTACTGTCGACCTCGAAGCAACGTGATCCCTTTTCCTCTTCGGCTTCCGCATCGCCTGCAAGTTGGCTTTGACGCAGGTCGTCAAGGTATGCTCTCTTCATCTCTTGTTCAAGTACTTCCCAAGTCTCAGGAGTACGTCCACCTGCCGTTTGAGGCATGAAGACAAAGTATTTCGACTTTTGCATTCTGGCTCTGCCGCGTCGCTGAACGAAGCTTTTCAAGTTCTTGGGGCGTTCGAAGCAAATGACCATGTGGCAGCTAGACACGTCGATGCCTTCCTCAAGGACGCTGGTAGCCAGTATCAAGTTCTTCGTGCCCACTCGAAAATCTTCCAACGTCGTTTGTTGATTCTTTGGCTCGGCAGAGGCGGCGATCATAGCTCTACGCTTGCTTGACGAAGAAGACCCAAGAAACGTGCCCACTCGGAACAGGTCTCTAGTACGCGGATGTACGGACAGTATTTCAGCTAGAACAGCGACCCAGACGCGCTGCTCAACAAATACAAGACCTGTAAAGTTGGGGTTTTCCTGAGCTTCGTTGACTAGAATGTTAATCAGAGTTTCAACTTTTTGAGACAAGCGGTCAATGGTGAGTGGGGGGCAAGGTGAAAGCGAATGGAAAGGAAGCTGTCCAAGAATCTCAAGCAGGTGCTGTTTCTCATCGTTTGACCAATCGAGAAGACACTCCGCATGGAACGCACTTTTCTTGAACTTCGCCACGCACTGGTGTAAGTACCACTCGGCTGCAGGGAGACCAAGTTCCAAAGCCAAATCTTGTGTTTTGCTGGACAATGTCCTGAGCTGGTCGATGCAATATGTCTTCTGGCTCGAAAACAGCTTTCGCAACTGGCTTGTGACGTCTGCACCAGTCTCCTGCCTACGAAGGAGGTCTTTGGTATAAGGATCTTGGATGAGATCGTACTCCCTGTAGCTACAAGCAAGAGCAGCTAGTAGAAAAGACTGATCGGTTTGTGGATCTCCTACTTGATAGTCTACTCTGATCAAGTCAGGCTGGTGTACGTGCTGTGCCAGCTCAGAACGACTCTTCTTTGGTGTCTTGACTCTTGCATGTAAGTTGCTTTCAAGTTGTCTTGTAACGTTATTAGCTTTGACTATCTCTTGGGCCCTACGTGACCTACTGTAAGGACTCTGTCGTGGCGAGTGCTCTTTTGACGGGACTCGCGCTCAGACCTAGGACACTTGGGAGGTTCTCATCTCCGCTTCTCGCCCTTGGAATGTAGAAATTTGACATGATGCGATTGGCCGGATGGTTGAGGGTGCAATGGTGAGCTATGGACTCGTCAGACTTAACAAATACAACATGCAACGCCACAGACCTTCATCGAAAACCAATAGTGCAAGTTCATCTATCTTGACAAAAGCATGGGAGAGAGCATCAAGCAGAACTTGATGCGTGGACAAGATAATACGGACGTTGTGTAGCACTGAGTCCCACACGCTCTGCTCGGTCCAATGATCAACATCATCTTGGCCACTGAGGACGAGAACATTGTAACTCGGGAGATGGTGTTGAAAGACCTTGCTTTGCTGTTCACACAACGCGACAGTAGGTGCAAGAAACCACACCCGCTAAGGAACGTAGTTAGAGGCTGCGACAAAGCTCGGGGGCACGTACAAACTTTTGATGGCTTGCATATCTCAAGCTCTGCTCGGGTCCTTTCCACTGCTCCGATCGATATTAGGCCGAGAACGACAGCCGTGGCGGGCTAACCAACATGTGTGTTTTGCCGCTGCCAGTGTCCATGACAACGATGATGTTCGATTTCAGGCTCTCCTCTACCATCTCAGCCTGATATGAGCGTAACACGAGCGGTTGAGAGTCGATCATGGCCGCACAGGCTTGAGCACCGCTATCGGGGTGTACATTGGTATCCATCCGTCGATTACAAGACTGAATCCCTCGAATCTTGTCGTGTCATTGTTGGTGTGAGGTGAAGAAACAAGTTGCTTCTGCTTGGGTAGGTCTTCAGCCCCGCTAATTCATGATTGGTCGGACCCACAATGGGTAATGCAGGTGCGCCTGTGCGTGCTCCTGCTACTGTGACATCAATTATGAATGTGCCGAGGATTACAGTAAGTCATAGTTTTCGTAAATGCTAGATCAAGCCTGTTCGTGTCTATGGTCTTTGCGTGCTACTGTCTGCGCCAGCCGAGATCACGATGTAATAGCGCTCAAGACCCGTAAAAGGTCATGACTTGAGCGTTGAGGAACGAGACTTTCTACAAGTTCGTCAAGTAGTCCTCGACCTCAGAGGGGCTCAGCTTCCTGAAGCGGGGGCCCACTGCCCCTTCGACGCCCTCAACACCGAGCAGCCTCTCCTCAGGCGGTCCGACGATGCCGATCTCGACAGTGTCGCCGTTCATCTCGCCTTCTATCGTCTCCTTCAGTGTAAGAAGGGCGATGTGGATAGCATCCTCCAGTTCCAACCCATCTGTGTAACGCTTCTCGAGAAAGGTCTTCGCGCTCGTCGCACTCTTGCCAATCGCTGTTGCTTTCCAAGGGAAGTAGCTGCCGCTGGGGTCAACCTGGTACAGACTTGGCCCGCCCTTCAAGATACCGCCAGTCTTGCCGCTGACTTTCTTCTTCTCTTCGCTTGTCTGCTCCTCGCTCTTACCCTCGGCCTCGGGCTCGATGCCATCATCCCACCCAGCGATCAGCAAGCTGACACCGTACGGCCTGACACCACCCGATTGTGTCGCTTCTTGCATAACTCGCGCGACATCCTGAACTAATATCCTTGTGGGTGGGTACTCGTTGTAGATGCGCTTGTATTCGGTGTGCGACACTTTGCGGGCCTTGTCGACGAGAACGCGGTAGTCCGGGCCCATGCCTGAGTAGACCATGCCGATGTTTGGTGTTATCAGACTAACTTTTGATGACGATGCGGAGTCGATGAGGGGTGACGATGACTTCTTCTCGGTCGCAAGGACGATGCCATTGGTAGCTGTCAATGTATGTTAGCCGCTGATCTGCAGTGAGTTGGCAGACGTACCCTTGATTCCTAACGAAGTGACACCTTGGTTGACAGCATTGAGGGCATACTCTGAGACTCTATCAGTACCGCTGGTATAGCAAGAGCTCACACTTTGTGTGAGCAAGAGATGAGCGTACCAATCTGCACCAGCTTTCCACTGTCGTCATGTTAGCAGGCGAACTTGAGGCTAGGCGGCGGGGAACGCTTGTATACCTGGGCGAGAAGGTGGTGAGCGAGAAGGAATATCTGTCAGCCATGGCGTCGTGCGATGCAGTACTGGAGGGATCGAAGGGGTATCAAAGTTTGGAGAGAAGGCAAACGGCCGTTGTGGGGTGCGAGATGGACGTGAGTTTGGAGCTCGTTTGGAGCTTCAGGCAATCGATGGGACGCGGCGGCGGAAGAGCATGGACCAACTTGCACGTGACATGTGCCAAGCCGAGACTTGCGCCGGAATAATCTTCGTGCAGGTGCCTTCGACGCTGTTCCCTTAACTTCCTCTGCCACCGTGTCTCTTCGTGACACTCACATCTAGATTGCCGCGTCGGCTCCTAGTCCGGTCTGAGGCGCTTGTGTTGGCAAATGTCACTCCCGCGGTTACCTGGTTGATCTTCCCTGCCCGCAACATCATCTCTGCATTCATGACTTTTGTCAGACCTCTGTTGGTAAGCGTGTAATTGACCTCTTCAGGCACTAAGCCTTATACCCTCCTATCTTCCTTCAAATCATGTCTTCCTCCGGTTTCCAGTCTATGCCGGGTTGGTATTGGCCGGACGATGTACCAAATGACGAGCCTCCGCGTGGTGCAAGCTCGTCGTCGACACCACGATCTGATGCGACAGGGTCTTCGTCTCAGGGCGCTTCTTCACAGCCTGGGCAGGGAGCTCGACCAAAGCGCACCCATTGGCCTCCTCGACAGTGCAGAATTTGCCTTGAATTTGTGCAGCCTACCTACAACGCACCTTCCGAGAGTCTCCCAGGCTTTCTGCAGTCCTCTCATCCTCATGTGGTTTACGAAGATGAAGGCGGGCGTTTGATCAGACCTTGCTTGTGCAAAGGCTCGTCGAAATATGTTCACGACCAGTGTTTGCAAGCATGGCGCCATGCAGACCCCAGTTATGGGCGCAGAAACTACTGGCAATGCCCGACCTGTGGTTTCAAGTACCGGCTTGCGCGACTTGGTGCAGGTCGCTTTGTTGGTAGTATCGGTAAGTAAGAGCAGCCATCATCCACGCACGTCATGCTGACCA
This sequence comes from Stagonosporopsis chrysanthemi, assembly GCA_022560025.1. Classification (NCBI taxonomy): domain Eukaryota; kingdom Fungi; phylum Ascomycota; class Dothideomycetes; order Pleosporales; family Didymellaceae; genus Stagonosporopsis; species Stagonosporopsis chrysanthemi. The sequence continues at coordinate 57,845 of JAFISE010000039.1, read as the reverse complement.
TGTCATAGCTGCTCAAATAACGCTGACTGTTCTGATCATGACTTCAATGGTGTTCATCCTTGGTTTCTTCGCAGATCCCATCCTCAATCTGTACTTCGATCCATGGAGCACTCTCATGCCTTGGGCAAGTTCAGGTCGCGACTACTACTATGAACCGGAAGACGCACCAGACTCCTGGACCGAGCACTTTGCCAAAGGTTTTGCCGGGATGGGTGTGCTTGGTTTCCTCAAGGTCATTGTCACCAGTCCGCTCTCTTACTTCAGAATTGGGGGTGGCGGTCGAGGGCGAGCGACTGGCCGAGATCGATACGAGCAGGTCAGCTGGATCATCATCTTGATTGGCGTAGGAACTTTCCTAGCAGTACGTATGAGCTTGGAATGATTCTGAGCTGCCTTGACTAACCCAAGATAGGCCATTTACAAAGGTGTCCGCGTCTGGAGCCGTCGCACACTCGAGAGAGCTGGCGAACGAGTCATGGATGTGCAAGGCGATGATGACGGTGATGAAGACTAGTGTATGCAACACATTGCACGATGATTCCTCTCAACATGGTCTCAGAGTTTGGCTCAGTAATCCGCACCATCTTAAATTGCCATGGGGTATCTGCTCAGTACCGTGTCAATTAGTCTATGTGCGAAGATGAAAACACCCACGACCTCCATTTCGACTCGCGCGTCTTGTGCAGTCGGCCTTTGGAACGTGGTGTATCACCCTTGGCAACTTCTCCAGTTTCAGCTAGCCTGCCAGCGCTGCTACTCTCACGAGTAACTTTGCAGGCAGTCGTTGTTCTTCGAACGTTCGACGTGGCTTGAACGCGAAGTCACCTCTGGAACATTTTATTGCAACTCTCGTGCGAAAGGCTGCAGAGTGAGTGTATGTAGCCGATTTATCGCCTGGTACACTACATCTGTACGAGCGCCGAAGTGACATCAGGGTACTCTCAATTCCACAATCAAGTATCTCTTTCACAACCTTCACTCTCCACCTCCTACCTCAACCAATATTTTGACTTGGTTATCCTTGTCGTGTATTAAAGACTTAAAGCCCTTCTCCTCGACTTCCGTCAATTTGATTCTCTGTGTAATCATCTCATGTGGCCTCATGCTCCCAGATGAGAGTGCATCGATCACCTCCTGGAAATCACCAACCTCATACGTGGCAATACCCATGTACATCCGCTCTTTGAAGTTGAAGTCGTTTGCAGTGATTGTGCACGGCTTCTCCCAAATAGCGATGTTCAAAATGCAACCTCGAGGCCGTGTAGCATGCACAGCCTCATCCAACGCTGCTTGCACGCCTGCGCAATCGTACACAACGTGGACGCCTTTCCCGTCGCTGAGCTCCTTGCAGCGCTTAGCCAGGTCTTCCTTTGTCGGGTCTACAATGTAGTCTGCGCCGAAGTTCTTTGCGAATTCTTGCCGTTTACGCGAGACTTCCGAGACTATGATTCTGTCGCAGCCTTTCGCCTTCAACGCCAGAATGGTCGAGATTCCAATCGGACCGCCGCCGAGGATCAAGACAACGTCGCCTTTCTTGAATGGACTGACTTTCACAGCGTGCCAGCCTACTGCGAGGGGCTCGACAAGTGCGCCGATTTCTAGAGGGATGTTGTCTGGGAGGTGGTATAGAGTCGACGTTGGAACGACAATGTGGTCTGCCAGGCCGCCGCCCCAGCCGGACAGCCCAATAAAGCCATTGCTCCAGCAGCAGTTATGCAGGCCCTGCTCACATGCAGCGCATGTTCCGTCGTAGATGATGGGCTGGATGACGACACGATCGCCCTTCTTGTAGTCCTTCACATCGTCGGCAACCTCCTCAACGACACCGCTGAACTCATGTCCGAATGTCAGAGGGACTGTCTCCCCTGTAATCGGATGTGGTGTTGTAGGACAAATATTTGGGCCGCCGAGGTACTCGTGGAGGTCTGCACATGCTCAGTACTAAGGCCAGCATTTTGATTTTTCAATGTCACTTACCGGTTCCACAGATGCCTACCCAGGCTGGTTTAATTTTGACTTGTCCTGACTTCACCTCTGGGACCGGGATCTCCTCGTACCGCAAATCATTCTTCCCGTGGAAGCGGACGGCGTTCATATTTCCAAGGTACACTGTAAGGCAAACTTCTATACGATTCCTAGCTCAGAAGAATTCGTCCGCGATTCTAAGACAAACGTAATCGCGCGCTCTCTTTCGTACGAGTGTAGGACGGGCGGCTCGCCATCTTAAGCAACACCACCTCACCCCATACCGGCTACAGTCATGGCGCGTTGCCAACACTCATCTTCTCCGCGCGCCCGTCATTCGCTCCTTGGAAACGGTCCCAATCGCGTGTTCGACAGCTTCCCAACTTGAAAGCATAACGGTTTACCCGTTACGGTAACCCTCTAGCCGATCACCCCGCATCATTGAACGGGTCGAGGCAGTAATCGCGGGGTACTGCACCGAAGCGGCTGCTAAGCGCATCATTTCCGGGATGCTGCTGTTCAGGCTTCCGGGAGCGTGGAAAGGCCTAATTGATCAAGTTGGTTGTGCAGGGTTAGTGTGACATAACGTAGCGTGGTTGTGAAGTGCATGTCTCCAGCACACTTGACAGAACATCGCATTTGCAGAATCCCGATTGTTTCAAATATACGAATTCGATCTCATCCCATACACGGTCCTCATCCAGTACGTTCCCCCCTTGCATCGTGTTCGAGACAAATGAGTCACCGATGAGACTGTACGTTTGTCCGTCTCTCGCTGAACTTCCCTTCGCCTCCCCGAGTACGAAGGGCACTGGTACACCCTCGACTATCGCAACGTGGTCGCCAACTTCTACTCGCTCAGGCACAATCCGAAGTTGATTTCAATGTTAGTCGCACAAAGACACCACCCGGCCAGAATCCCCATCACTCACTTTATGAAAACCGTATCTTCCTCGGAAACAGCACCAAAATTCACCTTGTGAATCCGCATGATTTTCAATACGATGATGTCCCGTCGTACGTGCGAAGGGGGCTCTCCATAGACCATAGCCTTTGATGAAGCAATCGCTTTCCTCGTCACCTTGATCGTGGTGTCGAGCGTCTTCAGTTGCATAGTGAAGCCGTGGAAGAAGCTCTAGAGTTCCAACTGGATGCTGTCTGAGATAACCGGAGAGCTCGTTCAGCGCGGTCATCGTCATCTCAAATGCGTCTTGAAACCTTCCGCCTGTTGCGACATCCCGATTGTATTCCTGCGCTCTTGAGGTCTTGAAAGAGATCTTACTGACAAACTGTTCGCGCACCGTGAGCCGGTTTTGTATGAAGCTGCGAGGTGGGTACTGCTGCCATCAGCTCGATACTTTTTACTCAAGGAGAAATCATGAAATGTATGGATAAGCATGATGAGCGATTTTGTGCACTTTTGGTAGCCTTTGCAAAGCGGGACTATGACTGATGGTGACGCGTGTTTTGGATTTGGAGCACCAGCGGCTGGAGATTTGGAGGCTATAGCCCAGGTTGTTAGTGCATCGTTGTCACTTCCATATGTAGGTGCTTACCATAGTCTTAGCCCTTGTCATGCACGCTGTACTTGAGTGGACACGTCCTACGCTCTTTTACGATTACAAAGAGGCAGTATCACTCGCTCCAATACCCGCCAACCCAGCGAGGGCAACCTCGACATCCTGATCTACTGTCCCTCCGCTAACACCAACGCCACCAAGCAGTCGGCCCTGGTAGTAGATCGGTAGCCTATTGCTAGATTAGCCTGTGATCAGTAAAAGTATTCAAAATCAACGCTTACCCTCCACCAAAGACCACAAGACCGCCATTCGTCTGCTCGATAGCATACAGTGGTGCACCAGGTTGACTGGCATTGTAAAGTCCAGCACTGGACAGCCCGTTGAAGACTACTGCGGTCCTTGCCTTCTTCTGGCTGATATCGATGGATCCAATAAAGGCATTGTCCATGCGGAGGAACGCAACTAGGATGCCGGAAGGATCGACGACAGCGATGTTCTGAGGTACTCCGATGGCGGTAGCATTTGCAACAGCTGCTTGAACAATCTGATACGCCTGATCGGCTGAGACAATATAGCGCTCAGAGGGAGTTGAGCCAATTCCATTTGTGCCATTGATTTGAGCATAAGCTACGCAGGCCAATGCAAAGATGGGGGCAGTGAAGTGCATCCTGATGGAGGGTGTGGTTCTGCTGGTTCTGACTGAAGTCCGTAGGCTGGATTATTCCACAGGGCTCGGTCTACAGTAGCTTGAAGTCACATTCCGCCTACTTACATTTATATGTTCACTGATAAGACTCATCCGGATACTCACCGAACCTAGTTGCCTTGCTGCACAGTGATGATGACAGACGATGACAGTTCCTACGGTAATCTTGGAATCTAGGTTGCTGAAAAGCAAGCATGTGGCACTCCGTGTGCGGGGAAATCATGGAAGTCGCAAGCCATCAATACACTCGCCCGCCCATCCGCCTCAATCAGGCTGGGGTGGCGCGGAGTGTGGTCCGGCACGCTGTACGGTCCTTCCCGAGGTCGGCTAACTGGGGATTTCCGACAGATGGCGACGTACTCAGCCTCGTAATGTTGACAGCACTTGCAACCAGGATGAGCTTCCATTTCGCCGGCTGTCTTGAATTAATCATTCTGTGCTCTATTTGCAAGACCAGCATATGCATGACCAGAGACACAAAGATAGGCTCAAGCTTCTCAGGAACCATGAGATCTCCAATTGCGGTGTAGTCTGGTCTGGTGTTTTAGGCTCGCCTCGACCAATCTTCACCCAACTTTTCAGCATCTTTTGGTACAAAGTTGTTACTGTTGCGCCGAAGCGTCGCGTGCGTTTCTGTCGAAATCGGTCACTCTGCTTGTGCATTGAGCATTCAATAAGGGTCAAGGGATGGAGCACTTCATGTGCCGGAGCTTCCGGTGTCCTTGGCGTTTTCGGTGCGCGATCAGGAAGCTGCACTGCCCATATGTATAATAGCACGCTTCTGTTATCAGCAAAACCCTCACGACAATGACCGATAATGGCCCGTCCCTAACGGGCGCTGGCTGCCGATCTCTGGTCACTGCGCGCCGCTGACGCAGGGAGAAATGCTTCATTCTTAGCGATCATTTGGGTACGATCACATCCTTGCCAGAGAGCATCGCATCGCATTATTAAAAAGTCCTGGTATTCCGTGAAGCGTTTCACTCGGATGGGCGCTCTGCCTCTTGCGGAAGGCTAGAGACGTCACCATGCTGAGACTTTGGCGGAAGAAATGCACAGCAGCAGAATTTGTTCAATGTTCCAGCGTGCAACGAAGAGCTTGAGCAGAGCTATCGCAGCAATGTTCGGTCCGACAGAACAGATTCGAAGCATCACAATCTTCCTATACCCAAAAAAGCCTTGCCGACCTGACTCGTCCACGGCAACCATGCAGTTTTGTGGAATCTGGCGTCTCGGAAGTTGTGCCAGGGAATCTAGCCTTGATCAAGGCCCCACATGCCGGTCTGGGACTGAGGTTTGGAGACGTGCGTCCAACCATCACGCCTGCTTGAATGCCCAGGCGCCGCAATGCCGCTTCCTCTCGCAATGCGACAGAACACCGCAAGTCCTTCACGACATCGAACGAATACACGGGGACAGGCTACCTACCGACGCGCTCACATCTTCACTACTGCGATACCACGACGACCCCCCGTTACAGTCCCGATATCGCTCTCACCCCAAATCAGCCTTGGGCGCAACAACCTTGCAGAGGCAACGCGTCTCGCAGCTGAGACCGCCCTCTAATCGTCCTTCGTAGTGGACGTACGAGTCACCCACTAGAATTATTATGCTCAAACTCCGCGCCTTTCTTTCTCTACTGACATTGCTTCTGGTTACCCTGATCAACAACGCTGTCGCGGTTCCGGAGGATGATGGGGTGATTGCTGAAGAGAAGGGCCAAGCGCGCCCCGAACTTGCTACTGCATTGACTGGCGGCGAAGGTTGTTCAGCCTCCAACATCGAAGACATCCGAGATGGCTTCATAGAAATGACCGAGTTGTTCCAAGCAGCTTTGCCATTCGACCAGAACGGACAACCCGCCATCGAGCTCTTTGGCCAGCCTTTGCGAATCGCGAACTACTCTTCGATGGTCGAATCGAATCTCAAGCGCGCTGCGCAGTATGCCAACCTGCAGGGAAACGAGACGGTCAACTCGGACATTCATGTTCGATGCGATGACCCAGTCAACATATGCAAAACAGGGAACGGCAGGGAGGGAAACCATGTTGCGTATAACATGGGCAACCTTCCCATGATCAATTTTTGCAAAGACTATTTCAGAATGGATGGCCTGGATGAGAGGGTGGACAAGAAGGCCAACAACCAGATGGAGAAGGAAAGGCTACACGAATATTATAACAGGGCGACAATATGGGCAAGGATGGTCATGCACATCAACGATGTGGGCGTCGCAGTGGTGGAAAAGCCTATCCCGGCCCGAGGCAATTCGCCATCTGGCAAAGAGTGGGAAACCGTCATCACTGAAGGACCAATGAACACGACGGTCCTTGCTGGAGTCCTGAATGACCGTCCAGACGGCAACGGCCCTAAGGATGTCCAAACCCTCAAATACGCCTATGGTGTAACTCGCTCGAAACTGCTCGCCGTCCTATCAACCCAGATGCCCTACGATGCCGCCAACAACGCCGAGAACTACGCTTTGTACGCGCAAGCGCGCTACGTCCTGCAGAGAAAGGGCTTCTACCCCAACGTGCCGGTCATGGACTTTCCCAACGAACTGTCGGTTCTTACCAACGAGCAGCTCCAGGACGGCGAGAGGTGCAAATATGCCTACTTCGACTCTTCAGACGTCGTGGCCTGTCCAGCCAACACGGAGCTCAAAGCCAACCCCCTTCCTGGTGCTGCTTCGAAGCAGCAACCTGCATTGATGGTGTTGGCTGTTTTAGCTGTGGCATCCACGTTCGCCGTGTCGTCGTATGGATGAGTGCGCAAGGATACTACTTCGAACATACAAACCACCCTAGACACCGCGCCGTTTTGATGTCTTGACAATGCCAGCGCTCGATGATATCTTGCGCATAGCATAAGGCCTAATCTTTGATCCCGTAGTCGCGGCCACGCAACGAATTGTCGAGTATGATCAACGACTTGGCCGACGACACAATTGGCGAAGAACTAGAGCTGCAACGGTCTCGGTTCAGGGCTGTGTTGGTTGAGCATGTCAGAAGGAGGCAATCACTAGAACGGAGGAGAGGTCTGGTGGTGCGCTCAAGTCGATATTGTAGGCGCATCATCTGCGCCATTTTGAGGATGAGATTACAAGCTGATATTAGCACTTGATACCCCAACGCATAGAAATAACATAGCATAGCGTAGCGAAAAAATATACCATTTGTTTTACCATGATAATACATGCCGGAGAGGGTGCAGCTTGCAGATGTGTCTACAGATTCCAAGTTGTACTACTCCGATCTCAACTCACTGTTGCCTGTTGATTTGTGCTAAATAAACCGTAGATTGTAGCCATGAATTCTTGAATGCGCAAAACGAGCAGTCGCATGATTGAAATGACAGTTCGCAAAAAAGAGCGCCAAGCAACAGCTGCGCATGCATCTTGATACATTTCCATTCCCTAAAACGACTCATATATCCAACCCAAACTCCGAATGCACGAGGCGATGTCGCATGCAACGTATGAAACAGGATGCAGAACTTTGTACAAGATAGATACAGGACGCGGCTAGCTTAGAAGCCTGCGGCGAGCATGAGCCCGTAGCCAACCGTGATGATGACGATGAAGGTGATGATAGAAGCTGGCACACCGCGAGTGAGGAAGTGCTTGACATCGAGATAGCGTTGTCCGGTTCTTTGATCTTCCATCATGATGGCAGCTGTAGCATGTTAGAGCCGGGATGAGGACTAGCACGACTAAGGTTGACTTACTCATGTTGGGGAAGCCGCTTGTGGGAAGACCCATGGCACCGCTTGCCATGAGCACAGCGCCCATGACAAGCAGGTTCGGGTGCGGCTCCGGCATGCTCTGACCAACCTGCTGCACGAGCGGCAGGACTATGAGCGCCGCGACAGTGTGGCTGATGAATGTGGCGATCACAAGGATAAGACCACAGAAAACAACAAGGACTCCATACAAGCTCATACCCTCGACGCTGCTGGTGATGGATTCGGCGATCGTGTGCAGCAGGCCAGAGGAGTTGACGGATTTGCCAAGGGCAAGACCACCAGCAGCGAGGATGATGATGGTCCACAGGAAGTTGTTGAAGTCCTCCTTTGTAAGAATACCGGTACCGAAGAACAGTACAAGAGGAATGATGGCCACGACTCCCATGTCGCCGAAGATGTCCTCCAACTGATGACTTACACACCAGAGGATAATGGTGACTATAGTAACAATACTGATGAACCACTGCACTCCAGTAAACTTGTCCTTCATCGGTCGAATAGGGACAATAGTAGTGCCCTTGCCTGGCTGGAAAGTGAGGACTAGCAGCCCCCAGATCAAAAGTATAGAGATGATGCACACAGGTAAGGCAATGAAGAACCAAATGCCCCAAGAAGGCTCGGGATTCATGTTCTGAAGCGCAATGAGGTTCTGTGGAGAGGCAATGGGTGATGCAGCGCCACCAATGTTAGACGCGAGCGCAATACCCAAGAGCAGGGCCTTGGTCATGTTGGAGTCGGCTGGCAGGTTGCGAAGGATAGGCTAACTTGTTAGTTCGACTTTCACCAGATCACAGGTTGCAGACATACCTGAATGATAGAGAAGCACAACACAGGCGCAGCGACGTTGCTAATCCACATACTTGCAAACATAGCGACGAACATGTTCGTGAGGAGCACAGTCCTTGGCTTCGTTCCCGCCTTGCTCAGAACGAATGTTGCCATCATTTTGGCGATGTTGTACTTCGAAAGTGCTGCCGCAATCGTGAAGCCTCCCAGAAGCAGCATGATAACTGGTGTCCACATGGCAGCAAATACATAACTTGCTGCAGCCTTGGAGCCAAGTCTCTTGTGCGGCTCTACATCACTGCGTACGACATCGAGAGTAACGGCAAGGAAAGGTACGAGTAGCGATGTGACGAAGAGCGGGATGGCCTGTAATCATTAGCATTGTGTGGATGGGAAAGCAGTATCATGCATACCTCGGTCGCCCACAGCGCGCTAACAAATATCACCATAGCTAAGCAATTCTGCTGTTCTGGCTTCTCCATGATAGGTACCACGAGGAGAACAACGAAAATTGCTATACAAGCTATCAGCGTCCAGAAGGTCTTGCTAACGAGCCACTGCGGGCATCGATATCTCCCGATGGGTGTGACAACTTCCTTGATCTCAGGCTCTGTATCATCGCCCTGTCTTCTTACTCGACCGGCGTTAACATCACGGCCAAGCAGCGTTTGTGTAATACCGATATTCGCAGCTTGTGCTTTTCTCTCGATACCAATCATCTCCCTCCAAACTGTGTTTCGCTCCCACACGACGTGCTCTCGTAGATGCAGCCTTAGTTCGCGCTTAGCTTCAGCGACATCGCCCTTGGTGCAGATTTGCGAGTAGGCGTGTTCGACGTGCTGCAGCTTCTGGGCAAGCTTTTCCATAGTGCTCTGCTGGAACGGATACGCAGGGTACACGTATTTGTTGAGATATTGGCTCTTCAGTTTGCGATCTAGAATCTTGTCGTACTTCTTCAGTACCTTCTCGAAACCAGTCTTATTGAGCTGAATAAAGGATCGCAGCTCGCACAACGACACATATACGCTGACGGTGCGTTTCTTGAGGGAAACACCCTCGTCATAGAGCGCTGAAAACGCCATGTCGTTGTAGTCGTCAAAAGCCGCACTTGTCCTGCGTTTCGACGAAAGGCCATCTGAATTCATGTTCTCGTCCGTAGTGCGTCGCCGTCTTCGCTGACCGTCAGGGCTCTTTTGTCGTAATCTCGAAGTCTCGTTTACGTCTACGTCAGAGTCGTCATCATCTTCGTTGCCGTCGCCTGTAGAGCGCCCGCTCACTGTGCTCGTTGCCCGTGGGCGGTTGAAGCCGATCTGTTTGAAGATGCTGGTGCTGCGCGTCTGCTTGCCTGGTACATTTTGCTGCTCCTGGTCGAGCTCCTCTTGTTCACGCTCATAGTCTGCCTCGTCGTTGATGAGAGCGTCGAGCTCGCCGTAAATTTCAACCTCCTTCAGCTGGTAGAACGAAGTAACCTTCTCCAACTCCGCATCAAGGAGATTTGTGAAAGCCTTGTCTGGGTCGTCTGCAGCGCCATTGAGAAGCGGCGATGATTCGGCGTCGGTGGTCGCGGTATTCTTCTGGTTGATTTGTGTCTCTAGGTTGTAAATCCTACACAGCGCAGTGCCCGTCAGCCTCTCGTGCGCCAATCGACGTCAAACACGTCTTCATCACATGCGGGACGTACTGCTTCTTCAGGTTGCTGTATGCCACGTAGTGGTTGCTCCAGTCCGGCACCGCATTGAATTGCAGGCTGTGGGAGAACTTCATCTCGTCGGCCTCGCGAAGCTGCTCGAGCTTCTCCCGTCTCTTGCGCTCCCTCTTGCTCTCAGGCGCCCGCGCTGGCTTGCTTCCTTCGTCTCTAGTGAATTCGTGGAGCTCAAAAGCTTGCTCGGGCGGGCTGGCGCGGTGGGCTGCAAAGCGGTCCAGGATGGAGGCTGCGTGCGGGAAGAGAAGAAAAGAACGTCAATGCAGAGTGCAGCTGCGGGAAGGCTAGGGCATTCGTGCAGTTGGAGATCTAGGTCAGGTGCGAGAACGGCCCTCGGAGTGCAGCCAAAAACAACTCAGGCTGCCGGCGATTGGTGGGTCGAGGGGTGGTGCAAATGGTGGCTCGCTGGTGTCCATCTGAACCGGGTTGTGACGTGTATTCAGAGGCCAAGGGAATCTGCCCGTGCTAGGACGATTGGCCGTCTCAGCGCCCGCGCAGCCACACCTCAGGACAGGTGCACACCACTAGAAGACAGAGTCACTGTTCCGCTCCTCACGAAAACTGCACCCGTCTTCGCTGCTATGCTTCACAGCAGCATTGCTAGCTATCCATGGATCAGCAGCAGGCGGTACTTTACTCGAGTGTGGAGCCGCTAGGAAGTAATCCAACTGAGGTTAGCTAGATCTGCGTCCGAGGGACGTCATCCATCACGACCAGCCTCAAATTTGCGTCCCGACTAGGTTTGGGTACCAGACGTTGTGGAGACTGGGCGTGGAGATTTTCAGCCTCGCAGATTTATCTGCGAATTGTCACGTTACAAGTACAGTGCAGGTGGGTCAGGCCTCTGTCTGAGCGTTGCGCGAGGCAGGTACCCTTGACAATTGAAATACATATAGCAAGACGATCAACTGCACGATACACTGGCAAGACAATTGATGTTGGAAAAGTCGGTTCAAAATTGGGGGAAAGCAGTGCGAAGGGGCCAGGGATTGAATTTTGCCTGTCGCTGACGCTGCAGCCAAAGTGTTGCGCATAATAGATATTGTAGTAGTATACTGCAGTCTTGTGATTCCCAAATGCCATTGGGTATATAACGCCGTTCAATGCTGCAGCCCAAGATGTACATGCACCGTCGTAAATTTCGTTCAAACGAGTACTCGTGAATCATTTTCCCATAGTCCTTCCTTCACCGCGGCATGTACATGCCGGTCGTCATCATAGCGGATCCATAGCGGTCGTGGGCTTTCAGCATGTAGCGCAAGAAGGTGATTGCTTTGAGGTAGATCTTCAAGGCCTTGCGGCGGCGGACCTTATCGGCTTCAAGTACTTTGCGTAGCACGCGTCGAACGGAGGTTGCTTTGGCAGTTGTCATGCGCGCAAATTGGATAACGGTGCCCTTGGCGGTCTTTGTTGTAAGCTCTGGCTCGCCAATGGAGATATCAGGAATGAAAGCTTCCGGTACGTCCTGCGACGCGGAGTCAATCTTAGTGAGTGACGGTCTAACGGGCTTGACTTCGATATCGACGTCGACGTCGACATCTGATCCATCCTCGAGTTCGGCGGCCTCGGTGATGCTGCCCAAGATGGGCTCAAATGCGGGTGATCTCGGGCTGCACTGGTAATACTCGTAGTCGAAAGACATTTTGTCAGAAGGAGAGGTCCGACGTTTCTTGTTGACTCTTGATGGGGTAGAACGTGGAGGCGTTTGTGGGTGAGGGTTGCGCCGAGAGGAAGGTGCGTTGGTCGACTGGCGAGATCGGGGTGAGGGTGATGTGGACAGCGAGTCCACGAGCCACGCAAGCACAGAAGGAGTCTGCGAAGTAAAGGCAGCTGGTACAGTCTGTTGTCGGGATGTAGAGGGCACGCGAAAGTCGCACCTTGGCGGTGAAAAGAGCATCATCGTGCACAGGTGCTACAGTCGATACTAGCCAGCGGTCCACAACCACGCCAACGGTTGTTTGAGAACAAAGGGGAAGAGGGGAGCAACCAAAAGAAAGCCGGAGACGGAAACTCAGTGGGTATATACTGGGCCGTCCCCGCATACAAGGGCGGGTAACGGGCGCAAAGACCCTTCTTTTAGCATAATCATGACTGTGATCGTGTGGTCCAGCGATGCTTGCCTTGAGACAACACACAGCCGCACGCGACAACGCATTCCACACTCGTCCATGCGTTTTAGCCACGTTGACTAGAAGTAGCCAGTGGCGTGAGCTGAGTTTCTTGACAATAAACGCACATTGTTAGGAGTAATTGAAGGCTGTGTCCGAGGAGTAGAGAGCGGTTTAAATGTCCCATGACGTCGCTTCTGATAATTCGATCGAGAGATCCAGGCATTTTGACAAGCACCATTGCTTGTGCTAAAAACATGCGCTATCAACGAGCCAATAACAAGCCCGTCGTCGCTTCCTTCTCGCGACCGAGCAGTAGTTCACGCTACTTCCGCCCTCGGCCTGAATGTCCGCTGAAGAGACATACCGCGCTACACGCTGTCCAACCTTTCTTGGGAAACGCGCTGCAGCCCAAGCCAACTTTACCAGCAACGATGAAGGATTTCTAGCTGATCACAAGGCTTCTCAGCTTACAGCAGCAGGGGTGTTTGCGCTGCCTCGTTCGCTTGCCGCCTCACCAATCGAGCTGGCACGCGACATCCTCGGTCTGCAGCTGTCCTGCAGTGCCTGCACATGTCAGGGGAGGTGCATGACAGCTGTTCGTAGCGTTTCCTATCGTGCTTCGCGCTACGGATCTGAGGTACATGTTCTTAGGTACCTGTTTGGCCACCTCCAGTGCCCCGCATCGCGTTCCCACGCGGTGAGAGCGCGGAGTCGTCGTCGTACAAGACAACTCTCATATTTGATCGAAACACTGACGCTGGCACCTCCACTAACGCCTACATTGACGTTCTTCTATCTGTATCCCCATCCTCTCACCTCACTTTACTGTCCCATTGTACAGCGATCTCTTGCCCATCAGTCAACGCGACCCCGCAGTCGCCAGGAACAGCCTCGCCAACATGGCCGGCTACACCAGAAAACAGATTGTCACCTTTATCAGCATTCTCTACCTCGTCTTTGCAACTGCGATGGCAGGGTAAGCTTGTCGTGTCACTTCGGGACCTTTCGCTCACGCTCTCAGTTACGCGGCATCTCGAGCCAACCGTCTCTCCGTGCCCATATCTGACACACTCACGGGCTTTGCAACTGCGCTTCCCGTCATATCTGGTATCCTCCTCGAGTGTGGCTACGATCTGACGCGCCGTAAAGAGCGCCGTGCTCATCTGCAACGCGGTGAAATCCAGCGCCCGCCTTTCGTGATCGTTGCCAACTTCATCATCTTCATTTACTCAACCGTAGTCATCACGCTACTCGGAACACATGCTGCCCCACCTTCTGAGTTGGACTGCGGATTGCGACGGCAATGGCAGTCTCTCTTTCGGCAGAAGGACTCAAGTTCAATCAGCGCGATTCAAGACCAGTACAATTGTTGCGGATTTGCCAGTCCGACGGACATGGCTTATCCGTTTCCAGACAAGAGCCACAAGGCGAATGCATGCAAAGACTCGTTCAACAGAACCAAGGCCTGTCTCGGTCCCTGGAAGGCCGAAGAGCAATATATTGCAGGACTGTTGATGGGGGTCGTGGGCCTTGTAGTAGTCTGGGCGGTAAGTGCCTCTAACAGCTACAACTCACATGCTTCCACTGACCCAGCATAGTTTGCCATCATTGCCGTCCCAACTCAACGTGACTCATGGCTTCACCAGGTTGTTCCAGGTCAAGTATCAGATTTCATCGCTCGCGAAGAACATGGCAATACTGGAGAACGACGCCGCATCAACTATCTTCCAGACACGAATCAGTACTCGGACCGCGTCCAGGAGGAAGTCGACGAGACCACTCCACTTAGTCCAGAAACTCGTCGAACCCTTGAACAAGGCCGTGCACAGGTCGGCACGGGCTTGCCTGGAAACGTTGCCATGGACGCACCCGCAACAGAGGAGTGGGCAAGAGGATAGAGTGGGAAAGAGAGTTTCGGCTGTTCCACGACAAACACACACTCCAAATGGTCAACGTTAGATGACGTTCGGTTTTAAATCAAGCATGGTTAGCACGGCGTTACTAGGCGTTCATAAGTACACATTCTCACGAAAACTATGGCAAATGGGCGCAACGGTGGAGGTTACCAAACATCGAAATTGAGTCTTGCTTTTTTCCTTTCTGAATCAGTCGTACATTCTTGCCTGCTTGGAAACACAAGTGCTTGAAAACACATCTCGAAGCTCAACCCTCTTGGACCCCATCACCACCCCAAAACCTTCTGAGCTCGAGACCACCTCACTCCTTCTTGACTCCCTCACCCTTGATCTTCTTCTCCAACCAGTCCGCCACGCCAGTAACACCACCCTTCATGCCCTTCGCCTTGTGCAACTTCGCCATCCGTGCCTCTTCCTCCTTGTCGAGACAAGATATGGACTTGGCCTTCTGCGCAGGTACGCACTGCTCTGGCGTAGAGTTAGCTGGCATATTGGAGGTAAAGTAGTCGAAGAGCTTACGGCGGAGCTCGGTGGGCTGAACAGTAGATGTTGTGGTGGATGTGCGTGTGTTGGCTGGGCGGACGGGAACGGGTGTGCTGCCAAACGAGACGCGGCGTATCGGCATGTTTGTAGCCACGGGTCGCAGCGACGAGAAGACGAGGGTGTTATCCGACGTGTCAGATGTAGACATGTTGTGTTTGTGGAGGTGTTAGAGGTGGTTCAGTTAGTTGTAGGCCTCAAGTGCTGGGCTTTGTAGGGGAGATAGTCTCGTGTGAAAATTGAAATTTTGTAGATACAATGCTGCTGCGCGCATTAGTGAAGCTTGTGGCTTGATCTTGTCCACTCACAGTGCCCACGTGGGTGGCATGTTACTGAAGTGAATGGCTTTGTGCGACGACGAGGCTCAAGCGGTGTATCTGCGAGCACGTGGGTATAGCGTAATACAAGCACTGAAGGGATTGGAGAAACCAGTGAAACATATCTATAGTCTTAAGCAGCGGGAACAGTGACCGTACACACAACACAGAGGTAAAGAGTGAAGTGACAACCAAAACTCTGTAGCAAATGTATCATCCAAGAGGCGAGCTTACATCTTCGAGTAGGTAGTAGAGAACCGCTTCGAGAAATTCTTCACCACCTTTTGGATCTTACCGTCCTTCTTAGTGTCATGTAAAGACTGTGTTCCATCCATGCCACCATCACTGGTACTACTGATCCCTTCCTCACGAAATTTCGACAGCAGCGGCTTCTTATCGGTCACTGCATCCTCTCCAGAAGGAAGTGGTGGCAAAGGCTGGCACTTCCATAGCGGCGATTGGCCGAAGATGGAGTTACCTATGGCATCAGTATTGCGATACGGGATATGTGCCGGTCTTGTTTCTTCAGGCGTGCCTGAGGGCGTCGATACAATCTTGACTGTGGTTTCGTATTCTGGTGGTATGTAGCTGTATGTCACCATTGTGAGATCTCTATCTTTCGGGGTAAGAAAGGAAGAGCGTAGAGGAGTACTTTTGTTTGATGCTGCGACGGGTCCACGTTGTTGCTGCATTATGTGGAGTGTAAGGAACAATGTTCGCATGATAATTCGAGACTGTCTTAATCCTTCCAATCCAAATATGTCACACCTGTGTTATGCATTGTGTCAAGAGGCAGTCGCGATTTGCAACATTGATATAATCACTGTATAAGCGAGAAAGCTACCAGTCCCATCTACATGTGATTTGCCCGTAAAGAAACATTCGACAGTCGCCGTTGCGGGTATGTAATACAACTGAGAAAGGCTCTAGCCTCTCATAGTGACATTTCCTGAAACATCTTCATCTAATTCTTGTGTGAGTAGAACATAGTGCCTCTGCACCCCAACATTTCGTACTCCGACCTCTTTAGCGCATTCGTTGCCAACTTGCGTCGTGTCCTGAGAAACAAAGGCATCCTTCGAAGATTTGCCTTGATAACGGGATTGATGCCAGCGTTTGCGTATTCTCGAGCGCCGTCGAGGTGGCTTTTTTTCCATTGTTCCGGTACAGCAGCCAAGTATGCGTTGACGTAGCGCGGGAAGAGTAAGGGTAAGGATAAACAGGGCGATAGGCACGAAAATGGCTGCGATACCAATTATAGCTTCATCTGACAAGCCTTCTTCGTCGCCCTTGTTGCTTAGATCCCCGCTGGTATCGCTGATTGGTCGACCGTTGGCGTGGACGATGAAGAAGAGGAGGAATAGCGTGAGGCTCAGCGGCTCCTTCATCATCGAAAGGGTCAGGCTATTACTTAGCGCCCACTCTACGAGATCACATAGATCACGTGGCAGTCCCGGTCAGACTTTGGCTTAGCACAACGTGCCAAACTTCCGTTTACAATTACGGATACCCTAAAATTGGCCTCCTCATGAAGGAGCAACTGTGACCTCAAGAGGTTGATGTAGGACGAATAGAGTCCCCCTTGGATGTATCAAGCTATGAACCTAGGAAGGCGCCACTGGATCCAATGCAGCGCGGGAAGAGAGAAGCAGCTGTCAGAACTGTAGACCGGCTTGACAATGGTGATGGTCACTGTAAGTTTGATAGGATTTTACGGAGCGCGAACGCCGTCGTGATATATCAGACTGGATGCTGTGTGGCCAGCCTCCCAGCTCCTGCTAAGCTTAATTCAGCGTCCGAAGAGCTCACCTTTGTGTCCGATAGCTGGCACGAACATCCACCTAGTAATCAACAGGCTAGCGTGAGGACATGGAGAATTCATCGAGCTTGATCTCTGTATAGGCGACAATGCATGGTGCATATTAGTACGGAATCAGTTTAACTGAATTGACACTGGCGAAGCTAAACCACGTAAAGAGACATTACATAGTACCACGGCAGAACAAGTGCAGTACGGGGTGACAGCTCAAGCACGTTTAACACAAGGTCATACCGACATCAGTCTGTCAGGAGAACTTTAGCCTCGGGCGATGCACGATAGACTTGTAGAGTGGCGATTCTCAACCACAATGGTAAGCCTGTCGTCCATACATACATAATCCTTGTCGATTTCGGATCAACTTCCGCGCGACCGAGAAAATGAATGCGTTCCAGCTCAGAGCGCTCACCACAACCATGCATTCGGACCTTGAAGACCAATGTACTCCGAACGCCTGGTCATCAAACAGTTCTGCACAGCCCCCTCCCAGTCGGTGGCCAGCCTGGTTGCTGTTGCGATGAGCGCTGCGTCAACAGAATACAACAAGATAGAAGTACCACAAACTCGCCTTGCGGCTATGAGGAATTTGCTTTCAAACGATTCCAAATTGTAGACTTTCTTTCCAATGTCGAAAGACAGCACGTTGGTTAATGTGCTTATACTGAATCGGGTTGCCACGGTGGCTGTGCAGCACGGGGCCTTAACTATGTCTGTTCAAGTTAAACCTCTGGGATTGGATGTTGTACGGCATGACATGAGACCAAGTTGAGAGCGGTAGAGTAAGATAGGAGGCGAGTATTGTCAAGATGAAGGAAATCCACAACGTGAGTTATTACTCTGCGATGTGCTTTCAGGAATGCAACGACAACATAAGAGTAGAAAGTAACAGGTGGTATTAACGAACAAATGCAAATGAATAAGGAGCGTCTTTCAGGAGGCTAAATAATCGGGAAGAGGCCATGATCCTTGAGTTGAACCGCTATTGACAGCTCTGAATTGAAGCCGGCTCCGATTATTTCATGTGGCCGATCGACGTTCACTGTGTGCCGTTTGGATCTTACCGCATCAGAGACGGCTGGGAGCAAAGTGGACGGGAGGGTTTTGTCCCTTGGAATGGCGAATAGCACATTGTCTAATACTTCGTGACATTCTACGCGGGAACAGACTGAGAAAAGCTGGTGTTGGTGGTGGGCCAGAGTTACGGTTGCCTGAAGCATGTATCGTCGCTGCGGTTGATTTTCGGCCCGCCATCCAGGGCAACAGCTGGGGAGCAACATGCGTTACGTCGTCACAACACAGTCTCACATCACACATTTGCGCCATGCTCGTCTCTCTGACTGTCGGCAAGGTCGACGCCGGCGTTGCTGTGCTTCTGACTGAAGACAAGCGCCTCGTACGCGTCCCAATGCCTCCCCGCAGCCTCGAACTGCGCAGGCGCATCCCTGCATTCACCCGTACAATGGCTAACCCTGGCGCAGATCGAGTTTCCTTCTATCCTCTTGCCTCCGGACATTTCCTCGGGAAGCATAGTCGATATTGACGTTGCGCGCAACGTCAAGGCCGAGAACGACGCCGCGACTGCCTTCTACGAGCTCCAATCTGATATCTTCCGCACATTTGGGCAGAGCACGCCCTCAGCACCCATCATCCGCTGTCGCAATGCTACTCAGACCTCTGTAGTTCTCGAATGGGACCCTATAGACGTTGCGACCGCCGAGCTGCGCAGCCTCACTCTCTACCGCAATGGCAACAAGGCCGGCACTATACCAAACCCTAAAGAAGTCCACAGCACGAAACTCAGTGGGTTGGGCGTCGATACCGAATACGTCTTCCACCTGGTGCTCAAGACCAGTGCGGGTACATTCAGCAGTGAGAAACTCACAGTCCAAACACACAAAATGACGGATCTGTCTGGTATCACAATCACACCGGGCCACATGCCTGCAGCTCTACGCGAGTCGCTACAGCGTTCTGTCGAGAGAATCGGCGCGAAGATTGCAGACACCGTCCGCATCGACACCACACATTTCGTTTGCACAGAAGGACGAGGACCCGCATGGGAGAAGGCAGTGGAAAACAACATCCCTGTTGTAGTGCCAGACTGGGTCATAGGATGTGAGAGGGACGGCAGGATTGTGGGCGTCAGAGGCTACTACTTGAACGCCGACCCAAGATTACGAACAGTCGGTCAAGGAGCGCCAGCTTCTCAGCAGCAGCAGCAGCAGCAACCGCCTGCGCCACAACCACAGCAAGCACAACCGCAGCCACCTCAAGTCAGGAGTCCAATTCAAAGCCCGCGAACAGAAATCACACCACCGACGCCCGAGCGAACGACGCGAGAGCGCGAGTCAGACAGTACAGCACCGCCTCCCCCTCCACCTAAGGACGACGCAAGTGAGCGAAGCGTGTCCCCTGCACCAGAGCCCAAAACGCAGGCAGAGGCAGACGAGCAGAAAGCCAAACCCGAGGACCTGAAGCCTCAACCTGGGAAAGCGCCCGAGGAAGAGGTGGACTCCGATGACGAGTGGCCAGCAGGTGGTGATGTAAAGGCAGTTGAAGCAGGGCTACCGAGCAGACCAAAAGCTACAGTGGAGGACGACGAGGATGGCGACGATGGCGCAAGTTTCCAGGAAGTCGCGTTGTGAACGCGGATGAACATAGTAATGACACATGTTAAGAGAAAGGAGCATTGCATACGTGACAATGATTAGCGGGTTACGGTACATGAAAAACATCAGTCAAGACTACTGAGGGCCGTGTTCGATTAGGCTCTTCTCTTCTCTTCTCCTTTCCCAAAGGCCTTCTGTGCGACTTTAGTCACCGCGCTCAACTTACTCAGCACTGCCGTCCACCACTCACAGCAAGCCGTGTACGGCACGGCGTAGAACTCATCCTATACGACTCTCCGCGGACGACCCACTGATGTACTCAACGCAAGCTCATTGGCCCACACAGGGGTAAGGGCACAGTCTGGTATGAAAAGCGGGTCTTGTGTGCATTACTCATATGCCAGACCAGTAGAAACCACCACTTTCAGTGTAAGTGCGAGAGATAGGAATAAATACATGTAGTATAAAGCTCCTCATGTGCCTACCAACACCGCCGGTCTACATCCTCGTGCCATAACTCCTAGGCCGCAATGTCCCTCCAACTCCCCCCAATCTTCACAACCCTTCAAGTTCCCCTTATCCTGCTGACTAACATCCTCACTCTCGCCATTGGGTCGCGGCACCGCGTTGCGCAATTCATGTTCAGCGTGCCTGTGTTGACCCTCCTAGTTGCGCAGAGCCTGTATCGAGAGTGGGCTGGCGGATGGGGCCTACACTACGGATTGAATTGTTTTGTCATGTCGGCAGTAATGACGTGGGTTGATTGGGTGTTGCTGAATAGTCCGGATCGGGAGGAGTGGGTGAAGATTGGTGTTCGAAGGGGTCTCGTGAGGGGAGGGGAGAGCAATGGACATGCCGATCAATTGTCTAAGAAAGAAGCCGTACCAGAGGGGTTTTGGAGCAGAGTATGGTGGGCAGCTGGACTTGCGACGACAAATCGGTATACAGGATGGTCTTGCGAGAGCAAGAATGTGCCCATGGAGGTTGTGCCTGGATATTCGCGCTTGTGGGTACTTCATTCCTTTACGAGACTGTACACTGATTTCCTCCAGGCAGTTTATTGCTCGTAAGGTACTCCGTGCGGGGCTCTTCTACGTCCTGAAAGACGCCATCTACTCGTTTACAGCATCAACTCCACACGGCACCTGGCTCGATATTGTGCATGTCGATCCAGTCGATTCTTTTGAGCATTACCCTTTCTTGTATCGTTTGAAGTACACATGGGTGTATATTGTGCTCACGTATACGAGTGTAGAGTTGATGAATACGTTCTACGGCATCGTGAGCGTAGCAACAGGATTGGCCGCCCCGATGGACTGCCCCAGTATGTTTGGAGACTTGAAAGGTTTGTGTAATGTGAGAAGGGCGTGGTCGTAAGTTGCCTCAATCTAAAAACCATAGAGAAGACACTAACCTGGAGACAGTGGTGTCTGGCATCAGGGCGTTCGGCGTGTCTGTTCGGCGCCTGGAATCTATCTCGCTCGAGATATCTTGCAGCTGCAAAAGGGCTCGTTTGCGTCAAAGTATCTGCAGTTGTTCGTGGGATTCGGCGTTTCTGCCGTCATTCATGGAGCTGCGTCGATGCTATGTCACGCATCTCTCAACGACGACCGAGCATTTATGGTCTTTTTATTCCAAGCCGTCATCATCTTCGTTGAAGATCATCTGATTGAACTTGGGAAGAGATGTGGTCTGAAGGATGGAATGTTTTGGCGCCTCGTAGGGTTCTGTTGGATCGTGCTGGCCATTGGATCGAGTTTCGAAGTCTGGACTGGTAAGCTCCTCAGTTATGGTTTATGGGTACACGACCGGGAGTTTGACATCTTTGGCATTGGGCCAAAGTGAAGACAGAACTTCAGACCAGTCGAATCTTGCGGGTCCGTTTCTTCCCTCTTTTGACCAACGTTGAGACTTCGCCGTTCATATATCCATGGATATAAACTTCTCCGATAACCTGCCATGCATCGATTGATGCGTATTCCCTCAGTGCAAGTGGTATACTACACCCGTACAGGATTGCTATAACGTCGCCTGGCCGTGCGCGACACGGTGCCATGCCAACACAACCGTCTTCAGTGACCATTAACCTGCGTGCCTTCTTGCGCACCGTATCGTGAAATCGTGACAGAAAGCTGTCAAGCTTATCATTCATCTGATGCGTAGGATGCGAAGAAGGTCTGTGAAGTGTTGGCTGAGTCGACAATACTTCAGAAGGTACTTGAGTGACAAGTTGCTCAAGCGTACTATCGCCAAACTTCAGGTGCCGGTTGTGTTCGAACCACGATGAGAAGCTCCAATCGACGGGATACCCGTCAATACAGGCGTGACAGAGAAACAAGAAATCGGTGATGTAGTGTACTGGTGCTTGAAAGCAGAGATACTTGTCTTGTCGGTCGATGACGAGCGAGCGAGCGACGGCTTTAAGCCAGTCCATGGGTTGCATCGCAGCTCTAGGGGCGCTACGCTGATCCTGATCAGACTGTATAGAGTGGTGCCCGGCGTTGTTGCAGATAAAGCTCTGACATCGTAGTTCTGTCGCGTCCAGTCCCCCAAGACCGTGTATAGTATCCAGCACCACGCCCTTACAACACAGCTCTGTAAGATCGTCAGAGATCTGGACGTCTGCCCTTTTTCTCAGAAATGATCCTGGAGCGTCATATTTCGTTCCCCAACGCATCGATCGAAGAGGTCTAAAATTACCGATGTGCTCGCTTGCACTTTGACTTGCCATGAGTGGTACTGGAGATGCAAAGTCGATGGTGATCCGCCAGTCAGGAGTCCATGTAGGCACCGCATCGTCTAGCCCGGGGTCAGTAGCTGCGGCTTCTCGGCTGAATAGATGCACAAAGCAGATGATGTCTAGAGACTGGTGTA
The DNA here is from genome assembly GCA_022560025.1 of Stagonosporopsis chrysanthemi. Classification (NCBI taxonomy): domain Eukaryota; kingdom Fungi; phylum Ascomycota; class Dothideomycetes; order Pleosporales; family Didymellaceae; genus Stagonosporopsis; species Stagonosporopsis chrysanthemi. The sequence goes on along the minus strand of JAFISE010000039.1, from coordinate 35,236 downwards.
CATCCCAACATGAGCGAACGAGCTTTGCAAACTGTTGCTGGGTACTGGTAGAGTACTCAGCTGGGCCGACAACCGCACGATCTTGGTCTGTTATCAAACCTAGGACGGAGTAGATGCGATCCCTACTATCAGTGGCAGAATGGTTGCCTAAGTAAGCCATAATGGCAATGAGGTTAATGCCGACCGAGGCTGGCTTTGTATGCCATTGGTGGATTCGGCGACGATTGAAAGCACCATCGAATAACTTTCGAGGCACAAGCTCGTGTTCAAACTCACTGCTGATCGTGCTGCAAAGGAAGATACTGTAGATAGCACTTTTGAATCTTCCCCTGCTAATGCTTGCTGATCCGCAGTACAATTTGGCTTCCGGAGGCAGGACAAACTCCTGCAGAGTCCATACTCGTGTCCACCAAGGGCGTGCAAGGAGATTACTGATGGCGACACATTTCTGAGTGAACTCTGCATTTTCGAGGGTTTTGCGCATAGCAAGATCGTCGCCATTGAAAGCAATTTGCAGCCCAGAAAGATAATGGAGAAAGTCGACTGCATTCGTGCAATCACTGCCATTTTCTTTCTCCTCGCCAAGCCAGATAATTGCTCTCCTAGCTTTCTTGTAAATGTCCGCCATAATGCGCACTTGCTTCTCGCGCTCTCTAGCATCTTGGAGGTTAATGCATAGCGAGTCGATCCACCACCAATCGGTAGAATTGAAATCGCTGTGGTGCGTGACCATGTGGACGAAGGGAACGAGGCTATTCAGGATCGGGAGGGTTCCAGACTTTAGGTGGATGGCTGCCCCTGTGTATTCGCGCTCACCCCATACATAGCTAGCTGTGTAGTAATGGGGGGCACTGACAAGTGGGAATCTTTGCAGTTTGCCAACAATGACTCCATCTTCAGACTGCGAGAAGCGGAGGAGTCGAATGGAGGTCTCGTCAACAGGTTCCGAGAAGACCGCAGGAGTGGCGAGTGATGGTGTATCAACATCCATCGAGGTGCAGGATGCAGGAGCAGTCACACAGGCAACGTCAGGTATGAACGCCCCACCGCGCTAATTCACAGGCAGGAAAGCGCGCAACAACGATCTACTGACAGCGGGGCAAAACCACTATGTATTGCGAGAAAAATGCTCAAAATGCTCAAAATGTCTGCAAATGTGTGTGCGTGATTCATCTATTCAAATTCTTGGATCGTAATGGGATATCATGTGCCTCTGGTCCTGGGATCCTCCTGCTCATCGTCAGTTTCACCCTGTAATCTCTTCCTCCACCATCTCAGCTTCAGCCAATCACCAGGCCCTTCGCGGGTACTGCGTGTGCCTCCTCCAAAGCCCCAAGTTCCGCTCCTGTGCGCGACAAGATCTGAGTCAGAATGATCTTCGTCGTCTGGGTCGGGATGGTCGAGCAGCGCAGACGAGCTGTCTGAACGTCTTTTGCCCTGTGATAGATTGGGGCTTCTTTGAGAGCCTGCGCTGATGCCGTCAAACCAGGAACGCCTACGCATCTGGTCCAGCCATGCTGATTGTGTGTTTTGTCTTTGTCGAGGAAGCGTGCCTGCTCGAGGCCTACGATCTGACTCTACAGATCGACGGATGACAGGCGAAGGTAATGAATCCCTATCGTTGAGCTCATCCCAGATCTCGCTTGTGTCTTCAGAGAAAGTCATTCTCCGTCGTCTCGGAGGCCTTGGGCTGGGTCGTGGACTGCGAGTGCTGGCTTCTAATGCTGGACTGTTTTTCGATCGAGACGATACGGTGTACGCGGGCCCGGTGGGTGCTCGTGCTAGTAGTGGAGTGCGCTCATCGACAGATTTGCGCTGTGCTTGCTCTGTTGCAGCACCGTGAAGACCTGGTGTTGCTTGTTCAATGTCCAATGGATCGTCTGGCTCTTCGAGGGCATGAGCATGCAGGAGGCCTAGTCCGGGCTCAAGGGCAGATTGTGGCATCGGTACATGCCCGGGGTGCTTGGTAGACACAGGGGACATGGGCTCTTCCTCGTTCTCTTCCAACCTCCAGCTGAGACAAACCACTCCCGCAAGTAATACAACGGTTCCAAGAGCGATGAGACCGGCGTGCAAATTCGATAGTCGTTCGCTTTGGTGGAAGTAGATGAGACCATCTATGATAGCAATGATGTTGTAAATGCAGAAGACGAGAGGGTACAACACGCTCGTGCTGACTAATTTCAGACCACAGTGCATGTAGTAGAGTTGCGTGAGGGCAAAGACCACGAGTCCAATGAGGATCATCCAGGATTGCCAACGGTCAAACTGGTTGTGGCGGTCGACAATAGTGCGCACCAGCAGCTCCACTGCGCTCTTTGCAATGAGCAGCGAGTGCGCCGAAAGTATTCCGCTTACACATCCATAGAACATACCCCGAATCAGGCGCAGGCGCGGCGTTGCACGGGGGTAAATACGTTGTAGGACCCAATTGGCGACAAGCAGAAGAACGACAACGACACCAGTCATGGCCATCCAAACGATAAAGTGATGTCGACCCAACAACGCCAGCAGTTGGTCTAGGTTGTGCGAAGGTTCAGCGATGGCGCCGAAGAGGGCTATCAGGAGAGCGCCGGCGGCGACGAGCATGGTTCCGACGAAGGAGTAGCGGGTGAAGGGCTCGTGGAGGATGATCGAGGCGCATATCGAGTTGAAGACGAGGCCAGACGCCTGCAGAGTGGAGAGGACGGGCAACGGCAGGGTGGTGATCTGGATGGTGCTACCCACGACATTGGCCACGATGAACATGAGCATGCCCAGCTGCCAGCGCCGGCGCTTGTAGGGCGGCCGGCGGTCATAGTCGTCTTCCTTCTCCTCCTCGAGCAGATGTGATTTACGTTGCAGCGTCAGACCAACACTCTGGACACTGGTGGAAAGGAGGCCAACGATCACTCCGAGCTGCGCGCGCACTGTGAGCTTCGGCGCATTCACTGGGGCGTAGGACTACTCACAGCAACGCTGGCGCCCGGCGAGAGCTCCACCATGTTCGGAAGGGGATTGCAGTCGCTGCGCCGGGCTCTGCTACCTCGACTGCGAGTACATGCTGTGTCTTTGCAGTGCGGTGTGTGTATGCGCCGGCGGTGCTCGGCGGTGACGGCAACGTCACGCTGATGGTTCTGGAGCAGGCCAACCGAGCAGGGGTCAGGTGGGAGGCTGCGGGCGTGGAGGCAGACAGCGCTCGTGAGGAGATGTTCGGAATGTCCTGAAGACGTTGGGGACGCACAAAGTTTATATTGGTGTATAAGAAGGGTCAGCTAGTATGCATGCGAAACCAATGCAATCCCATGGTGTCGCTGGTCGCAGTCAATCTGAGGCCTAGCCCCTTTCAGCGCCAGTCGCTCCGCGCGCATCATCGCAGCTGCTCCGTGCTCCAACATCAGTCTTCCAAGCTTCCCATCAACAACGACCTCTAGTGCCGCCGCTGCACCACCTCGCATTGTACCTCCCACCGTCGAGCCCCCACACAGCTGCCCGCCATGTCGCAAGTACACGCCCTTTCCGACGACCAGGTAGGCAGCCCTACGCCCGCGGCCAACCAGCCTGCGCTGCTCCCCGCAGACCTACGTCAATAACACCAGCTAACCGATTTTCCCATGGCAGGTCGCCGGCGAGTTGAAGAAGATGACGGCCTTCATCCGCCAGGAGGCCTTGGAGAAGGCCGAAGAAATTCGCGTGAGGGCCGACGAGGACTTTGCAGCTGAGAAGGCCAAGCTCGTGCACCAAGAGACCGCCTCCATCGACTCGTCGTACGAGAAGAAATTCAAGCAGGCCAGCATGTCCCAGCAGATCACACGCTCGACCGTCTCGAACAAGAGCAGATTACGCATTCTGTCCGCCCGCCAGGAGCTGCTCGACCGCCTATTTGAGGATGCAGGGAAGAAGCTGGCCGACGTGTCCAAGGACAAGAAGAAGTACCAGGGCATCCTGAAGAATCTGATCCTGGAAGGTGCCTACGCTCTGAACGAGGACAAGCTGCAGGTCAAGGTCAGGAAGGCAGACAACGACCTAGCCAAGCAGGCCATCGACGAGGCACAGAAGGAGTACAAGAGCAAGACCAACAAGGAGGTTGCCATCACAATCGACGAGAGCGACCCGCTGCCTTCTGAGTCGTACGTCACAAACAACCAACAAGTAGTGCACGGATACTGACAGCTTCTAGATCTGGTGGTGCCTCCATCGTCGGTACTGGCGGCCGCATCGACATCAACAACACTCTCGAGGAGCGTCTGAGGCTGCTCGAGTCTGATGCACTGCCCTCCATCAGGGTCACACTTTTCGGGGAGAACGAGAACAGGAAGTTCCACGACTAAGCGAATGTCTTTCGAACATTGCAACACACGTCACGATACGGACACAAGCTGAAAACACGCGGCAATGCAGTCGAGCGAGTAATGACCCTTCAGCAAACCACGCATGTGCTGGCAAGGTTCTTTTTGATAGAGGAGCTTGTAGATTACTGGAAGATTTAGCGGCTTTCTGTGCAAATTACCATACACTTACCATGACAGCTGCATTACAACCTTTGTGCACATTGGATATACATGGGCTGATGCACTGATTGGGCAAGACACAGACAACTAATCTCACTTGTGTGTTCTTGCATTAGTCAAAGAAGAGCTGCCTGTGAAGGAGCTTTGTTACAACACGAACGATGATTTCGATTCAATCAACAGCATTACCTGAGGCTTAGTCTCTACTCGATCTCAGTAATACTCTGGCATCTCCGGTAATTGTGGGTAGTGGCTCACGCGCACCACCTATCTTTTACCAAAATCGACAAGATGACTGCCTGGTGGCTACTCCTTGCTCGACTAAGGTGTTCCTCCGCACCTCATGACCACACCGCGAACAATAGTCTCGCCCTGAGCAGCGCCATTTCAGCATCGCAAACGACGTGTGAGACAGAAGATACTTTGGGAGGTCTCATCGACCCCGGTGGTACCAGACTCGCGGTTCTTTGGTGATATGAAGCATTGTTCCAAACCTCGTCCCCTAAGGTGGGTAGTACAGTCGGAACGAGCCCTACCAATTCCAAAACTCCAGAAATTAAAACACCGTCACTGTGAATGCTTTAATTGAGTAGCAAGATCACTAGTACCAACCCCTTAAGCGCACGCCAAGATAGCGCAACAGGAGAAGCACCTGAAGAAGGCAAAGGCGCACAAAGAGTGAAGAGAACATAGACAGGTACGATTGGTGGTTATTCAATTGGCGCGCCCTACTCCTCAGCAAAGGCGTCTTTCGCAGCGACGATGACGTCGACATTTGCGTCCGATATCTTCTGCTGCACGTGTATTTTGGGCAAATCTTACCCTCCTGCGCGACATCGCAAGGGATCAACCCACTCTCACGTGGAAGAGGAGTGAGAGCAACTTGGTCGGGGGATACTATAATTAACAACAGTCTACTGCATAATGCGCCAAAGATTCTGCGTCAGCATTGATCTCTTCCAATTGGTGCAGCAGACATCACAAACCAATGCCACACAACCGGAACACGGAGCATCAATTCTCTTCATAGCCATCCTCGAATTGAACAATATCTGCTCTGTCGCTGCTTGGCGTGAAAAAGCTTCCCGTACACATACCCGTGCATGGCGTCCACCACAAAAGCTCACATAGATGTGCAAGATCCCGCATTCCAGACAAAAAGCCAGAATACAATGAGACAAGGAGACGTTCTTCCCATAGACAATTCTGGTGGTCAACACAGAAAGTCCATGTTCCGAACGCGGTGGAAAAGTCGGTCAGGGGGGCCAAGCGAAGAAGCCCTCACGAAGCAATACCCACAGCAGCTGTCTGGAATGACCCACTGCCTTGGTAACTGACTCGCTGTCAACCACAATACGCTGCTGGGGTTGCGGCATCCACGAAGCATGTAGGAATGACAAGACGTTATTTTATAACATTATAAATTTCTAGAACCGCCAAAAATTCATCAAAGTAACACTGGTTCGATGGTGTAGTTGGGTACGTAAGCCGCTTAGAATCACACCGGCTCAGTCACTAACAATCAACAGTTATCACGTCAGTCTAACATTCCAGTTGGATCACTGAAGGTCTCCAGTTCAAGTCTGGGTCGAATCATTTTTTGCGATCGTGGGTGCGGTAAACCTCGCCCGCGTGCGAGGGCGCTCTTTTTACGCTAGTGGAACTCTCCGCGCAAGGCTGTCTACTACGGAGATCTCAGTATGGACAGGATGGTATGCGTAATGCCAGCTGCGGGGCGGGCTAATGCTGGAGGGCGAAAGGGTTGTGGCAGTGGTGGTGTTGGAACAAGTTCATTGTGGGCTACAACAACAGGAAAGACTCCGCAAAATCGGCATGTTCTCATATATCTTGTATAGCACTCTAGAAATGCTGAGCTGAGCAGCTTCGAGAAAAGACATGATACAAAAACGCCCCTGGTCGGTATCGACCACCTGTCCGTTATGGTATCCCCACCCCTGAAATGCCAAACGCCTGTTGATGCCACCCATGTATGATACACGTCAATCTGCGAGCTCGACACTCGTACTCGCCCGTTCTTTCCCTCCGAGGCTGAGCTTGATCTTCTTCTTACGCGGCTCTTCGCCCTCGTCGCCGTCTCTCTCCCGCTTGCCCTCGCTGCGCTCACTCGTCTCGCTGGCTTTGCGCTCGACCTCAGGCCTTCCGGTCTTCAGTTTGACTTTCAGGCTCCCGGAATTCCCGTTCTTCTCGCGGTCGGCCTTCTTGATGTATGAGCTCTTTTTCTTCTTCTTGCGCTCCGGGGTGTCGTCGCCGAGCTCGTCCGCATCGTCGTCGGCCTGCGCAAGCTTCTTTATCGGACTGATGCCCTTGGCCTTTACTTTGGAGTCGCCCTGCGAGCCGGGGTTGGGTGTGCCCATACGGCTCCCAAGGGGTGTGTTGCCTAGACCTGAGCCTGTGCCGTTGTGTCCAACGAGTTTGGCCATAGCGTTACGGCTCGATTGGCGCCCTGAGATGCCAAGACATTTTTCCAAGTGCTGTGCGAAGCGCGTGATTAGCAAGGAACGCTTGCAGTTTGGGCAGGTGTGCCACGGTATGTAAGAGGCAGGCTTGCCACCGGTGTTGAGCTTGATCTCTTTGGTATCGCCCGCCATTTCTGTGTCCTGCGAGCCTGGTGTGCCTACGCTCTCCTTGTCGGCGTTCTTCTGCTGCTGTTTGATGAGCTCACGCTCCTTCTTCGACTTGGCCATGTCGGTCGGAAACGGGTTGCCGTAGACATCGTGGCCTGGCCGTTGCACCCACGGGTACAGCATGCAGTACTCCTTGGTAAGATCGGGATTCTGCATGCCCATGCCCATGATCGGGTGCATCAGCCGCGGCAGCTTGCAGTGCGCACATATGATCTCCGGTGTCGTCTTCAGCGGGTTGCCTTTGAGAAAGACGCGGCCATTCTCATACTCGGCAGCAGACGTTTCGGCGACGGGGATTGCGGGTTGGCTTGTCGCACCTGCTTTCTGGGAGGCGGGCTCGAGGGCGGCGAGGGCAATCGACTCGGCCTGCGTCGCCGCGGACTGCATGCGGAGCAGCTTCTCGGCGCGGTGACATGACAGCGCTGTCTGGAGCACAATGTTCGACAGCGTGTCCTCGAGGATGTCCTGGATCTGCAATGCGCGTGCGCTTAGTAAGGAGCTCTTCTTGCTCTCCAGGTGTCTCAGCCTACCATGTCAGGTAATGTGTCTGGGGGCAGGCCCGACGCCGACTCTGCGGCTGCGTCCTCAGACATGCTGCTGGGTCGCAATGGCGATGTTGGCAGTGCAGCAGACAGTTGGGACGTTGCAGGCTACGTCGAGGGTGTAACACTTGCGCGGGAGCGAACTCCTGTTCGGGCAGCTTCCCAGCGCGTCATCCCTGCAAGCACCCGTAACCCGTGGCACCCCACACTCCTAACGTGGCACAATGCACATTTGTACCCAGACACCGCACATGTCTTCATGTGCGGTGTTTTCATGCGCGATCGCTGTAAATCCGCTGTTGATAATTCAATGTCGCTCTGATACATTCAGCTCTATTCTCACGCAAGACACAGAGAAGGCCGTATCTCTTACATCAGTAGGAAAAAAGTATAGACGTGATTCCATTCGTGTGACTGAGATATGATGGCGTTCTGGAGCCACAGGGGGACCGAGAAGCATCCTGCGAGCCATTCATACCAGCATTGAACAGCTTCTGTTGGCCAGGTTCTAAGCTTTGAAGTCCAGCGATCTGATACAGCTTCCGGTACCTTACATCGATGCAACCCTAGTGCTCATCTGAACTTAATCTCTACACAGACGATTGACCGTACTAACATTCGCCTTCATCGCGCTGACTGGCTTGCTGTAGACTGGCTTGCTGCAGACTGGTTTGGGATAAAGAAGCTCAGATGAAGTGCCTCGCAGCTCTTGTTCGGAGCCAGTGGGGGCACCCCATGGTGACTACTTTGCGGGCTCGCAAAAACCGATGCAATCCAACGCCAATCGCGGATTCAGTTTATTCACCACTCTTCGGTACTTTTGATTGATGACCGACCATGGCTGCACTCTCGTGTTCGAGGTTTCGTTGATAATTCAATCAAACCATATGGTGACACAGATAGGTACATAGCCATAAATTGACCACATGTGCCACCGCATGCATGCCATCTGGTTGCAACATAATGACCCAGGCGGATGGATAGGGTGCCGAAACCGGGCACGAGCAGTTCAGCTTGGGCTGTGACTCTGTTCTGTGGCCGAGTGAACTGCAGAAGTCGTCGATTCGATGCCTTCCATGTCGCTTGTCGTTGCAGTCTTCAAGGCAGCTAGTCGATCGCGTTTCTTTGCTTGCCTCTCCACGCCCACAGGCATCCTTCTCTTACTACCACAGCGCTTACAGCTTACGACCAGAACGTCAGCCCATGGCTTGCGCCCACCCTTGCTTTGATTCTCAATCGTCTGCACTGCGGTTCGCCCAGGCACCAAGATCGCGTTACAGCTCTTGCACATGGAGCGTTTCAAGTCAATCGATAGACGGAGCTGGGCCTTCCTGGAGACTGTATGCAGGTCGGAACCCAGGTGAAGGGCCAGAGAAGATAGCAGTTGAGGCTGGTCTGACCCGGAAGGTACCGTCTTCTCTGACCCGGATTCTTTATTCTCGTTGGAAGGGTGTAAGGTCAGGTAAGAGGCAGCCTGGTAAAGGAAGGTAGTCCGCGCGTGCAGGTGCTTATTTGGGATTCCTTTCGGTTTGGTGGGCTTGTCCTTCGCCATGGTGCAAATCTTAGTCTAGTACTGCATAAGTGAAGAGCACAAATGCATTTAGTTTTTTTTGCCGATTCGACAGGTTGTTACCATGCCCTTCTTGTGAGAGTCGTTTAGTATTGTCTGGTATTGACATCGCATCGGCTTTGTGGTTTGACGCCTATGCACGGACGCACCTGCCTAACTCAGCTAGCGCGCTTGACACGCCGAGCCTTTGGTCCCACCGCTGCCTGCGTCTCGCTCTTTCCCATCCTCACCTGCTACCACAGTCACAACATCGCCCAACCTCACAGTCGCGTCACGTCGTGTATCGGCGAATCGCTTACTGATCCTCTTCTCCAGGTCCTGCTCTCTGAAGCCTTTCTTACCGCATAACTGCCGCTTTATTGTTCGGCAGCCTTGTTTGCGACGCGCGCAACCCCAAATCTCAACCTCACTTCACCACGACCACCAATATCTAATCATCATGTCTCACGAGGAGGACCTCATCGACTACTCTGACGAGGAGATTCAGCCAACGGAGGCGCCCGCCAACGGCAACGCCGCCGCAGCTAAGGGTGGTCTCACAGCTGGAGAGGCCGCTGGCGACAAGAAGGGCAGCTACGTCGGCATCCACTCGACCGGTTTCCGCGACTTCCTTCTCAAGGACGAGCTCGTGCGAGCGATTACGGACTGTGGCTTCGAACATCCTTCCGAGGGTTAGTCTAATAATTCCCCTCAGCCTTCTTTCACCTGAAAGCGTCCGTCCACTTGCGCATCGAAGCGCCATCATTTCTGCGGCCATGGTTTTGTCTACACACGAGCGAGCTAGTGAGGGGCCCAGTCTCCTTCCACTGTGCACGAGCCACCAGTCGACTGCTGTATCTGGGCGCGATTAGATCGGTCCGCTACACAGACAAGCTTTCAGGCTTATGCCAGTGCTTCGTTTGGAATGTGAAACTGGGCGTGGCAAACAAAGTGCTCTAGGAGGGCATACAAGAGAAGGTGTATGGGTTGTGTAGCCTGCGTGTGGCTAGGCTATAGGCTATCTCGTGTGAAGGACTTCGACTGCGCATGTTGGACGGACGCTCCCCTTTGCTACTTCGTCGCGACCGCTTTAAGATCCCTTCTGACATGCCCTCGTGCTCTACAGTCCAACAAGTCACAATTCCCCAGGCCATTCTCGGTAACGATGTTCTCTGCCAGGCCAAGTCCGGTCTTGGAAAGACAGCCGTCTTCGTCCTTGCTACCCTCCAGCAGATGGATGAGAAGCCCGAGCCCGGTGTCGCCACGATCTTGGTCATGTGCCACACTCGCGAGCTTGCCTACCAGATCAGGAACGAGTACAACCGTTTCGCCAAGTTCCTGCCCGAAGTCAAGGTCGGTGTCTTCTACGGTGGAACGCCCGTTCAGAAGGACATCGAGCTTCTCAGCAACAAGGAGACCCACCCTCACATCATCGTCGGTACGCCCGGTCGTATCAACGCTCTTGTCCGCGACAGGCACCTTCGTCTTGCCAACTTGAAGCACTTCGTCCTTGATGAGTGCGACAAGATGCTGGATCAGCCCGGTCAGTAAAAGCATGCCACGATACGCAATTACAACTGACAAACATGCAGATATGCGCAACGATGTGCAGGCCATCTTCCGTGCGACGCCCGCTCACAAGCAGGTGATGATGTTCTCCGCTACCCTGGCGAAGGAGATCCGTGAGACTTGCAAGAAGTTCATGCAGAACCCTCTGGAGATCTATGTCGACGACGAGAAGAAGCTGACTCTGCACGGTCTTCAGCAGTACTACATGAAGCTCGACGAGCGTGAGAAGAACAGGAAGCTCAACGACCTTCTCGACGAGCTGGAGTTCAACCAGGTCATCATCTTCGTCCGCTCGACTCTGCGATGCACAGAGCTCGACAAGCTCCTGCGCGAATGCAACTTCCCTAGTACCGCAGTTCACTCCGGTATCGGTCAGGACGAGCGGTAAGTACTTGCATGTCGACGTTCAAGGTCTTTAAGCTAACTTCAAAATAGTATCAAGCGCTACAAGGAGTTCAAGGACTTCCAGACCCGTATCTGTGTGTCCACCGACATCTTCGGTCGTGGTATCGATGTTGAGCGCATCAACGTTGCCATCAACTACGACATGCCCGACAAGGCTGACTCTTACCTCCACCGTGTCGGTCGTGCTGGTCGTTTCGGAACTAAGGGTCTCAGCATCTCCTTCATCAGCAGCCCCGAAGACGAGGCCGTGCTGAAGTCGATTGAGGAGCGTTTCGAGGTCTCTCTTCCCGAGTTCCCTGAGAAGGGTGTCGACGCCAGCACCTACATGGACAACTAGGTCTTTCCTATGGGCTGTCCACGAAAACCTGCGCGAGACACACGCTACGAGGCCATGGCTTTTGCGAGAAAGACTCGTTTCGTTTTGCACGGAAAATAGTGAGCATGGCGCGGGTGGGTTTGTCTTGTTATGATCTTGTACTTTAGCTTGGGGTGCCCTCGGTCAGAATGAAAAGCAAATTGGAATGCATTGGTTCCAAACTCTTCGACGCTACCTTTTGATACCGCGTGGGACCCACTTGGCATACTTGGAAGGCTGACCAAAGCTGACTACGCTTCGGCAGGGGTAGCTTTGAGCTGCCCCGCTGCGCGCCGTTTATTAAACTCCCCAACCAGGTAACGTCATACATACGGGGATCTAATAGGAGCTCCGGCGCACTTTCCACAGATCAAGATGTAGTCACATCCGCTTATTTCCAGACTCTTAACTCCATTGATACCGAGCAAAACAGCCTCATAACTCACCTTCGCGCACACCAATTGACCCCTCCAACTCAGACCAACCCCACCATGCCCGACCCACGCGTCTTTATCATCCGCCACGGCGAAACAGAATGGTCCCTCAATGGTCGACACACAGGCACATCGGACATCCCACTGACCGAAAACGGCGAGAAACGCGTACGCGCCACAGGAAAAGCGCTTGTGGGCGATGACCGCCTGATCGTACCCAGTAACCTAGCACACATGTAAGCCGTCCCCTCCACATCCTACGCAAACCAACCACCTAACACCATACGCTCCAGCTACGTCTCCCCCCGCACCCGTGCCCAGCGCACTCTCGAGCTCCTCGACCTCGGCTGCCGCGACCGCTACCCCTGGGCCTCGCACCCTGCACAGTCCGACGCGGAACCCACCCGCACCCTCGACGTGCGCACCAACGCGTCCGTCGAGATCACCGACCGCGTGCGCGAGTGGGACTACGGCGACTACGAGGGGATCAAGAGCGCTGAGGTGCGTGCACTGCGCGAGGAGCGCGGTTTGAATGCCGACTGGGACATCTGGCGCGATGGGTGTGAGGGCGGCGAGAGCCCTGAGGACGTGACGAGGAGGCTGGACGAGCTGATTCGTGAGTTGAGGGAGAAGTACCACAAGGGCAGGTTTGGGAAGGATGGGAAGCCGAACGATGTGCTTATTGTGGCGCATGGGCATATTCTGCGGGCGTTTGCAGCGAGGTGGATTGGGAAGAAGTTGGAGGATAATCCGAGTTTGATTCTGGAGGCTGGTGGCGTGGGGACGCTGAGTTATGAGCATCACAGCATTGATGAGCCGGCGATTCTGCTGGGTGGTGCATTCGTTGTTGATGCTATTGAAAAGGAAGAGGAACAGAAGCTGGAGGCGCAGAAGCAGTGTTGATTAGTGGCAGATTGGGATTTCTCATTAGCATGGGCTTCGTCAGCTCACCATGGGCGTTAAAGGCCTCCTGTCAGCAGTGGCATAAGTGAAGTGCAAAAATTATCAACAGTAGGTCTTTTCGAATGTTTTTTGCGTTACTTGGTCTGTCCTTGCCCGCTTTTGCGTCTCTAGACACCGTTTCACACACTCATGAGCCCTTTCCTCCGACCGCCTGTGTTCAGATCACGTTGCATTGCTCTTTAAGCCTGCATCACCAGCTGGTACTCCTTTGTCTTCGCCTTAGCCACCTTCTCAAACATCTCCCGGTTCTTGATAGACCACAGGCCAATCTCGCGCGCTGCGAACGCATTCATGACACAGTCGCGTCCGAAGACTGGGTCGGTCTTCAGTTTGGCAACGTTTGCGACATCACGACACCAGCTGTCGAGGCTCACTTGGACCTTCGACAGCGGGCCCTGTGCGGCCTTCTCCACCACCTTGGCGATATCAACTGCGCGACCATGAACGATACGGAGCGCGTCCAGCTCAGATCTGAGGTTGTGGCCAACAATGATCGTCTCGTTGTCAATGAACTTGAAAAGAGCTGAGCGGGCCGCAGTCCAGCCTTTCAACACCTTGTATCCGGCTTGACGAGCATCCTCCATATCCTTGAAGCTTGTTAGACCTGTCGTAGACGAGTTCCAGTTGGTGACTTGCGCGTTCGGATCGGTGCACACCAGATGGCTCATCAGCACACGGCAAGTAAGAACATCGATGGCGGCGATCTTGACAATCTCGTGACGCCTGTCATTGAGGGTAATTTTACCGCAAGCCATGGCAACGATGCCCAGGCCTGGCTTTGTAGAGTCGCGAGCTGGTGCGCTTTCGAACTCTGTCACGGAATACTGCGCGTTGTACTCAGGCAAGAACGTCTTTGGCGCCGGCACGTATTCCAAGGCTTGAAGTTTACGAGGCAGATGACACATCCCTTCGAACATGTTGACAAGTTCACGTTGCCGATCAACTCCAATGCGCGTCCAGTCGATACCGCCGATGCTCATCTGTCCGTCATGGTGGATGAAAATGTCAGTCTGGAGCAACAAGCGTAGCGTCTTGCCACAGACGAGTTTGGCTTGTTCCATTTCGAGAGGGCCGCCGACGTTCGGACCTGTGGGCAGAGGAAGTGCTGGTGCTTTGACGTTGGCATGAAGCGCCGCCTGGTTGTAGGGACCAGGAGTCGCTGGCCCACGCTGCGCAGGTGTAACCGAAGGCGATGCACGTACTACAGCAGGCATTGGTGAAGCATTTTCACCTCGATTACCGCGACGGGTCTTACCACCACGCGCAGCGTTTGGTGGAGCTCTGAGGAGACCTTCGGCTTTGAGCCGCTCCCGCTCTCGTTGTCCAAGCATCCAGGAGTCCTTCCCATGCATATCGAGACCTTTACCTCCCACACCATGTGCGTCTGTCTGATGTATCTTGAAACCTTGCTCTGATTTATAGCTTCGTTGGCATCCTTTGACGGTACAGACATAAGTACCTGTCACGGTTGACTGGATACTGGGCGCTTGTAAGACTGCTGGAGCTGGTACTTGAGAGGGTTTGGACATTCCAGGTTCTTGCTTTGGCTGAACAGACACCGGTGCCTTCGTTCTAAGTGTCATCGTCTCGAGAGGCAAGGCGAGCGAAGACCCAGCTGGAGTGGCAGAAGCGAGGTCATGCAGGGAAGGAACTTGAACAGTCACAGTATGGCCCTGGGCGACTGGTGTTGGAGGAAGGGTTTCTTGTTCTTGCACCGGAGTACGTGGAGGTGAGTCCGACATCAACTTCGTGTTGATCGCAGTGCAGCCGAGAATATGGCGAACATATACGCACTCAGACGCGAACGTCTTTTTGCAATAATGACAGTACTCACGGCCGGCGCTCATATCGCTGGGAGTACCTGTCGAGACATCACCGTACTCCAGTCCTTGGACCTCCCTAGAAATGGCACTGGGCTTGTCTGAGTCGACGTAGCCTGGACGAGACGCTTTCTTCCAGTCTCTGGAATGAAAAGCATCACAGCATGGCTTCCCATGCTCTCGGTGGCGCTGGAATTCTCGCTGGGTGGTGAATGTTAGAGTGCACCGATCACAGCTGTACCGCGCTGCAGGTTCCCAATGCTTGTTGAGCAGCTGATGGTTCTCGAGCGCAAGTAGATCTGGAAAGAAGAACATGCAGCCTGGGCACTTGTGCGAAGGTGCCTCGGCGTCTGGGTGATTCTGTTGATGCTGTCTGAGCTCTTGTTTGCTCTTGAAGGTGTCAGTACAACGACCACAGTCATACTTGACCGCGATTCCAGGCTTCTTGCCCATGGCGCCTGATACCGTAGCGAACGAGCGTGTACAGATGGAGTTGTTGCCAATTGTCGTGGGCTCGGATTGGCTCAGGTGAGGTGAGGTGGGGAAGGCGTTGGCGGCGCGTTTGTTTATTAACAAACAGCTAGGAAGGCACAAACCGCGCACAGACGGTCATGGTGAGAAAGCTGCGTCATAAACGGCCCTCAGATGAGAGGGAGTGAAGTCGAAATCCTAAGTCGCCGGCTCTCTCTAAGGGCAGAAGAATGCTATGCTTGGAAGATCTGCGGTCGAAGTGAAGATACAAGTCAACCACAAAGAACAGCGAAACCAACAACGCGCTTCTGTGAGTACAAGTAGGACTTTTGTCTTAAAAGTTTGCAACTAGGAGGTGTTTAAAGAACCCTGGTATATCTGAACAGTGACTTGGAGTACGAAGCGTTCTGTTGGAACAGCTCTCGCAAGCAAACACTGATTTCTCTTGATGTGCTTCAGCAGAGTAACGACCAGCAACATATCCCGTGTATGTGTGTTACGTTCATGATCTTGTAGCTTCGCTGATTAACGTCTGTGGCGTTATCTCGTTTCGTAGAAATAAGGGCATTGTCATCTTGCACATAGTGGAGTATCGGTAACGTCCTTGTGGTTGGGTCTGCTGGCCGTATGCATGCAAGTTCATCTCAAGTACTGTAAGAGAGACCTTTAGAAGTCCAAGGGGCTTACGCTAAGTCTAATAACAGCTTTACATTCAAAGGTAGTCGATGTGGTACCTATTCCTCTGTATGCAGAGTCTCGACCAAGCTATGGTCGGACTGGTCGGACTTATCGAAGATTTACGTGGAGTGCTCGAGAGGTGTGGCGAAGGTGAGACAAAAGACCAATGGGAGAGAGTCATTACGGTTCTAAATCCATAAGGCCCATTATTCTTGTGTACATATGCTGTGGTGGAACTCCGCGGTCCAACTATACACCAGTTCTTTCCAGACAAACCAACTAGCCAACTGGCTGTTGCATGCGACATACCCACAGACTCCGATATCAACGACCTGGTTGCATCCTGTATATCTTGCTTGATTGAAGACCTTGTCACCGACACCTGCGAGAGTGAGTTCTGCAGCGCCCTTAAGGGCGAATAGAGGGTCGGCGAGAGACAGTACAAGAGTTTGGAGTGGACGAGATCAAGCTGATTAGACGGTATAAATCAGTCCTTTTGCTTTGCGCAATGGACAAGGTCATCACAAACCATCATCCATTCTAAGTGACGCAATTCCAGCAACACCGCGTCCTTTCAGACACCACCAAAAGCCGCATTTCATGCCTTCTCACATGCAAGCACACCAGAGCCGACAAGGTGGTGGCAGCTCTCGCCCCACAGCATTTCGGGTCATCAAGGACTACGGTTTGACTAACAGGACTGGGGACAAAATCGCCTTGATCACCGGAATCTCCTCCGGCAGTTGTCGAAACTGCAAGGATTTCCTAACGCGACTGGTATGCACGTCTTCCGTCCGGTACGCAACCTCAAGAAAGCCAAGGTGTCGTCGCAAGACGAGCTCGAGCCTGGCTGCCTTGAGCTTCTGTGACTCGACTTGGATTCCCTTGCTAGCGTACGAGCCTGCCAAGTATTTCGGGGATTACGCAGTCGTCACGGACCCAAGCCCCAATGGTGATTCTTCGGCGGATCTGTGAGCCCCTGGGTACCCGGATTGGGCATGTCATGAGGTGAAGGAGAAGGCGCTATGGAAGATCAGCTGTGGGATGGCTGAGGTTGATGATGAGTAAGCTGAATTCAAAGGTCCTGTGCATCTTACCGAAGTGGAGCGTCTCCCTTGGAGTTCGTGCGTCGTTTACCACACATTTGGCGCTGTTGTTAGAAAATGGATCTAAATGGTGTTCACATAAACAGTCTTACTTTCACATACTTTATAACCCGAATCTGGATCCAGAGAGTGCCACGGCTCCACGGTGCCTTACTGACTATGTACTAGCTTCCCCCAGCCACCTACCTTTCAGAGCTGCTCATCTTTGGCCAAGATGATGATGAGTGGTGATTGTGGGCTTAGTCATCTACTACAAGGCTATTATTCCACGAGGTCTGCAGAAGTACCTCCAGGACTTTGGTCCGAGAACCGTAACTGCCTATGCCGCAAGCCGCACACCCACCTGTTGGCATCCAGCGATAAGGTTCAGGAGTCCTGTATGCAGGAGAACTGCTTCAGTGCGGAAAAGGCTATCGAGCGGCTGGAAACGATACTGACCTCGCAGGTCGGTGTAACATATTTCCCAGACCCCAGCACCCCCTCCTGCACAATTTGATGATCACAAAGCATAAGGCCGACATTGTTCCTGAGCGAAATTGGTCGCCCACGTGGTGTCACTCTCGTGCATACACCCTCATGCATCGGCATGCGTGTCCAACGACGAGAAGATGCCGCGAGCGATTTGCACCCGTGCCGTCTGACGCAGATCTTCCGTCCAGTAGATATTGGCATGTTTGATGAGCGGCATTAGCGACATGACATCAGACTCCCATCTGACCTACAGCGTGCCTCGCAGCAGCAGCGCCTGCAGAGAATGTCCGAACGAGTGCATTATTCGATAGTTGTACTTGACGTCTTACGTGAGCTGATCGAGCGATGTGCAGCCGGCCCGGTATCCGTTCAGGCATATGCAAAATTCGGTAAGGCCTTTAGGCAGTGTCAGGATTTAGTTGCTGCATTTGTGAAAGCGAAAGTTGGTTCGCGCGATCAGCGTCCAGGGTGCACGCCAGACAGCGATCATATGGTGATGCTTGCGGTTATGATGTGGCTGTCCAGCACGACATTGGCGTATATCATCTCGATTTTCGATCCGACGTGGGATGCAGAACTGGGGTCAAGGAAGCAGACAAGCGATGACCTATACACCACTTCGAACGTGGCCTGCCAGAAGTGAATCTGACTTTGTGTCTAGAGAGCTTAAGGTTCTTCCTAGCCAAGATACGGTATGCGTTGAGTTCGCCCTGATTGTGTGTGGTGTACTTGGTTCTTGACTTGTCCTTGAATTTACCCTCAGCGTCAAACACCCATCATAGAATTAAACTTCTATTAACTCAAACAACGGCACAGCTTAATCTCACCAAGACTCAGCACGTTTCCGAGACAGTGCCTATGCGACAGATGTCGTCATTGGCATATCGTGTCTGGAATCAAGGTCGGACGACTCGGCACCCTGATAGTATCGTCATGTTAGTTGTTTCGGTGATTATCAACGACCACTCCCAGTTATCCGGACTCCAGGCAGGTGTGTCGTCATATGTACAGGACCCATGCCCAATCCTGATGGTACCTGTTACGGATTCGCGGCATTTGCAACTCAGAACCCCACACACCGATTTTACGCATGCCGGAACGCTCCAGAGGGTCGAAGCAGAGACGCTCGCAAGACTTCGTGCATAAATTGTACGTCAAATAACGTGACAGTTCGAAGATAAAGAGATGACCTTGTGCATTACGAGGCCTTTGAAATGAAAGGACAGTTTGACTCAGGCCAAAGTTTGTGTTTTGTGTCCACTTGCGATTACGTTGATACTTGCGATGCCCTGAGGCCCACCATATCCTGGGTCTCCCCATTTGATCGACTGGTACTACAGGGTTTTGGTAAGCCATACTCACCGCAGCAGCATTCGCGGAGAAACAGCGGGTGCAAATCTGGCGAAGACTCAGGGAGAGCTCCGCCCCTTGGCTATTTGCTTGCAAGGGTATATCCGAATGCGATGCACGCCAGATTGCGAAGCACTTCCGGGGATTTGCCGCTACTTGTGATGGCCGTGCAGATAACGGCGGGAAGACTGACGAATTCGTATGCTGCTGGGTTCTTAATACCAACGAGTATCACTGGTGCATTCATGCTTTTTCTCAACGACAATCAACGTTGCGCGTATTAGCGTAGTACATATAAGTGGCGGCTCGTTAGCTTCGTGCGACACTGTCGGAAAGTGTAGTATTGTTGTGCCCGTTGATGGGTCATCGTCAGAATCGAGTTACCTACATCTTAATGGACCAGTCTTTTATCCGGATGGCCTGTTGGATCTGCGTCCCCGCCGAGGCACGTAGACGTTGGACCTTCAGGCACGTGCTATGGCTGGAAGAGTCGGGTACAGAGAGTGTGGAATCAGCATCTATCGCGCCGTGCAACGACAAGTCTCCGTCCAGTAGTGATCGGCGGCGATCGTGCCCCTTGGTGCATTAAGAGCGTCAGATCGCTCACTCAAACTCAGTGGTGGAAAACCACCCTGCAGAATTGAGCCTCCTGCAGGAATGGTACGATGAGACCAGGCTGCGAGAAGCCAATGTTGCCGCGTTCAGCGCCTTCATTATTGAATCGGGAAGAGCGTTGGTTCGCTGGATACCATGTGCTTGGGCTCGAGACACGACCAATGAGTCGGGTTATTGTTTCATACGTACGCATCTCGCAGGTTCTCCGGACAAGCACATCGCGATTTGCGTCCTTGAGGATTGGACTCCGATCGAGGGCGCCTGTCACGACGACAGACCCTGAACGATCCGGCAGGTTTGTCGATAGCGCCTTACTAATGTTTGCGAAGGAGCGTTGCGTACATCCACAAAGTGGAGATAGCGCTTAGCCCTTTCAGTAGTGACATGGGAAGAGAAGCAGGCCGACGCGGACGTTGGTGGAAAGTGGGGACGCCCGAACGCCTCGAGAAGGCTAGAGTGAAAGTATGGCTGTGCACCGGTAACGGTCTTCCGAGACCGCCAAAGAGCTCCCACTTTGTGCGCATTCAGTGTTCGCGGCTGAGAGGCACATAAGCAAAGATTGCAAGGGACGGCACGTCAGGGGTGGTAAATCATGACCGTCCAAGAATATGCCCAAAGTGTAAGATGGTTCTGGGTGCTTTTCTGACGCCCGAAAACCATGATGGGTCTACGGACTATTGAATTTTGCCACAAGAGTGGATCTTAGGGGTCGTGAGCGCGCTGAAACAGGGCATGCAGACAGGCTGTTCTGGTTGACAGTCTCCAGCAGTTCTCTAACGGCCTTGGAGCAAGCACAATGGCGCGTCCCTGGGGCATGGGTACCGTGGCAAACTAGGGTTAACCGTACGGCCGGCAGATCGTTCCAAGTCAACGGACCAGCTTTCAAAGATATTTCTATGCATTGAGGCAGGAAAGGCGATCAAGGCGTATCTCTCGGTTGATCTGAGACTTGGCCCGATAGCTGCAGGATGTGTCGGCGGTCACCCGAGCACATCTCGGTGATAATGGTGGGAAGGTCCTGAGATTGATCTGCGTCAGCCGTTCTCAAAGCCTGGTCGAATCGGACGATGACCTCAAAACGGCGGACATGGACCAGGGCCTGGCGATCCTTCAATCCATCTCGGTTTCGAGGCGCGTGCTGACTGAGCGTCCAGAACAGATCACGCCGCCTCCAGCTCATCCCTTTTAGGCTCAAGGCCTTTACAAGTCATATGGAACGGCAGGCGCCTGTGGCTTTGGTCAACCGTGATACATTGGTGGCTGGCCTTACCGTATGTACTAATTGACTTCGAAGATTTTCCGAGCAAAGTTGAATTGCAGGCTATCCCAGCAGCCACATGGTCTTCACGCAGCTACGCAGGGGAGCCCAAAGAAAAGTCGCGCACATCGCGGAGATTTTGAGGGCAGGTGACAAGGTCGTGTTGCGCTGTAGCTTTGCTGGATCAACCGAATGGCAGCAATGTTGCAAAAGGATTCCGGTTTCCGAATGACAGAGCAGGCCAGCTATTTCGGAGTCGGTCCTTGCTTTGAAGAAAGCAAATCAGTGTATTGCTTGTGGAAAAATTGGATGTTGCTGAAGGCGGTAAGATAGCGCGGTAGTTGATATGGGTACCCCAGTCGCTGCGGTTATCGAAGCACTTCGAGCTCTGATGAAATAAACGGTGACTTTCCAGGTTATTGCTTGCAAACTCGAACGCAATACCATTTAGCTCATTCTGTGTGACTGACACCACGTACCCTGCATACATGTACGCACGAAATACCCAGTAGTCCCAATGTTGCTTGCAATCGCGCCAGAATATCGGGGCGATGTCATCTATGTTCGAGCTTGAGTCAGGTTGGAGCCCTGTCAACTATCTTGACAGATGATTGCTAGTCATTGCTGCTGAAGTCGGAGATAAAACCAGGGTGGAGGACTGACTGCAGGTCATCTGGATTTATTACCTGGAGAAAATGTGTTTCAGATATTCGCCACCAGTCGAATCGAGTTCCAGTCTCTCATGGATTTCGGGAACTTGCTTGGGCACCGCATGGCACTTCGAAGCAGCCAGTGAGGCTGCGTTTACAGCTGTGATGACGCTATCTTGTCATCGCCAACGTCATTGTCGTTGGCAGATGGAACCACTGCCAGGTTGATCGATGCTCCAAGTACTTGTGCGAACATGCTTCCACAACGGTGTGATCCTACGCCAAACCATATCGAAGACCAGACTCGATGGAAATAAGGTTGGTTGAAGAATGTGGTTCCGTCCCGTCCCTGTGCAAGCAAGCGTTCTAGTCCTCACGACCTGTAACCACGATCTCAAGCCAGTGCAACCGACACAAGGTTACGGACTGTCCAAAGCTGTCTTGTAGGTATTTGTACACCGTCAAACCTGTTCGGTAGTGGGAGGTTTGGCTCACAATACTCCCCTAACACAATGTACTACAATGTGTGGACAGGACAGCCTCGGTGGCAATACTGGTGGAGATGCCGCTGACATGCCGATTCGTAGAGGTAATTGGCCGAGATGATCACAAGGATGGCACAACCGTCGCTGTTTGGAAGCAGTATTGTCCCGTGGATGACGGATTTGGTTACGGCCAAAGCAGCGACACCCCTGCGGAGTCGTGCTCGCTTAAAGAAATACGAAGTGTCCTGGTTTAGCGCTGTGCCGGAAGATCACGCAAATCTCGAGCCAAAGGCCTGGGCGAAGCGGGTGCATGACGCCCATTAAAATCGGTGGCAGAACGCTGTCGACACCAGAGAGTCGATTGTAGCATATATGCAACAGCGTTTGTTGCACCTCTTCTGTGGTGGAAGCACCAGTTTCCAAAAGCCGGGTAAATAGGATCCCCACATCGGGCACAAGATGCACGATGGTGGCAGAAGGTCCGTGAATCGCACGAGTGATCATGACCAAAGTGGGAGATTTTCCGTCAACGTAGACCCTGGCCGTTCATCTCCCACAGCGTCAGTGCCCCGTGATGTCGTGTCCGCAGCACAGAGGCAAGCTGGTAGGATGTGATTACAATGTGTCGCGCACAACTTTCCGCGTCTAACTTTCCGCGTCTTCTGGAAGGACGCATACACGTGGTGAAGAAGTGGTACGGCATAGTCATGTCATGAGACAGCTGCTTCACCGTCCGGTGTCGGTGTCCTCACTCCATCTCAGAGGAGTGGTGTGGCTTTTGCGTGCCGTCGCCGCAGTCAGGCCTTCGGTAGATGCGCAAGCTGCCCCTGATGGACATCCTACGCGGGTGACGGCTCCGAGGCAGTCCCGCCTCGGCGTACTGCGCAAATCGACGTGGACTGAGGCCGGCGTTGTGGTGGCATGCAAACTCACGTGGTACTGGTAAGCTTCTCGAAGGCGCGGAAAAGCATAGAGTACTAAACGGTGTGGTTGGATGGCGGGAGGTCGGCTAGAGTGAGCAGATGGTGACAACAGCCAACGTGGCTTCAGGGTTTAGCTGCATGCGCTTGTACTGATCGACCCGCCTCTTTTGCGAGATCCTCCACAGACGAACGAGGCCAAGACATGGGATTACGCCGCCATCCGCCCTCGCGGCGTCGTGAGGACCTCGCGTACGGGGGGCGGACATGGCTGCTGGAACAGGACATTGTCCGAGCAGCCGTCACCGTGAGCTCTCCCGCGCTTGCCTCTGCTCTGAAACTGCTGCAGACCACGCGGCCGAAGCAGCTAGTTCGAAGGAGCTTGCCGTCAAGCAAAGGTGCGGTGAGTTGCTGGATGGGGGCAGAGCCTCCACTCTCCACTCTACATAGTACGTACTCGGCAGCACCTCGACGGTGAAAGGAAAGGGAAGGGCATGGAGCGGTGCGGGCGGCGAGTCACGAGCAATGCTGAGGCTCATTGCAGCGGCGGTGGCTGCTATTCGGCCGTGGAGGCTGCTGCAGTGCGATACGAGAGCGCGCACGATGCGATGACGGCTGGAGCTGTCTCCTAATATTGTCGTCACATCATCCCGTGTTCGCTTCGCCAGCGGGTGCGGCCTTGTGCAGCGCCGTGCAAACTGTCTAATCGCTTGCAGTGCGCTTTTCGAATGGGCGGCGCCTGAGTGGCCACAGCGGCTGCTTGGAGCGCAGCGCAGCGCCCGCGGCTGGTCGGTGAGGCTGCCAGCGGGAACGGCATTATCCCCAATTAGAGGCGCTGCATGCGCTGCCAGTCGCGCACCCTCTTCCCACTGAACCTTCGCGGGACGATATGGGACCACGAGTGCTAGACTACAGTAGTGAGTGTCGCCTGCCTGTCGCCTGCCTCTACCGCGCGCCATGGTCGTTCGCGTGTTGTAGGCGATATGAGAGGACAGGCGGCTGGGGTGCTTAAAGCGTGCAGAATCGTCGCTCGTCTCAAGTCTGTCCCCATGTGAAGCTCAGCGTCTGCCGCTCCGCCCCCCCTGCGTGATCCTTCATCAGCCCATTCCCTTGTCGACGTCGACGCCCTGTCCGCTGTCCGCGGCGCTGTCGTTCTCGCTCGCTGCCACTGCCGGGCACTGTTTGCGCGAGGAAGCAGCCTGTCGGCGGTTTTCTGGAGCCCTTCTGTCACGTCCGGCGAATTCGACCCCGACTCTGGGACCGGGGACATTCACACCTGACTCTGGTGCCTGGTCTGACGCTCACGGCGGCGTCGACATCTCCACGGCCCAGCGTGCAGCAGGTGCTCGCAGGCCTGCTGTCGATCGATCTCTCGCCGAGCGGACAGTGCAGGGCCGCTCCCACCCACCCCTACCGCGTCACCCACGCCGGCACCCAGGCGTCTCGCGCAGTGCTCGAAGAGGCTGCCAGCAGCCGTCGCCGACGCACCGCAGCGTCGAGGGCTGTGTCACTATCGACGGACTGCAGGCGCGGGCGTGCGTGACTGCTTCCGGAGCTGGTTGATCCGCTCCGCTGGGAAGGCACGACCACGACATTGCCTTTGACTTTTACCAGCATTACCACTGCGCAGTGCGACGTGAGCATTGCGCTGCGCTCCGCACCAGCAGCAGGGTGCTTGCAGCCGACAGTCAGCATCAGACAGACATCCTGAGCGTGCTGCGAGGGTCGATCTGCGGTGCATCACGGCCTGTCCTGGAACAGCAGCCGGGACCCCCTGCAGCGCCATTCACTAGCATTGCACGCCTTCCGTGCCAGAAGCCCAAAAGCGACTCTTCGCCGGCGGCGTGCAGATTGGCTGGTCTGGGATGTGTGGGCGGATCGCTCGGCCAAGGCATTGTTACGGAGGGCGTGCGCATCGCTGCCCTAGTCCTAATTTACCCGTCATCTGCATTGCCGTTGCAGGGCTGGCAGCGTTCGTCTAGCCGTGCTAGGAGCCTGGCTGCTTGTCACAACGGTCCGCCGCCTCGTCGACCGCTCTTGCAATTTCGACAGGGACTTGACAGGACTGGGGTCGACCGCTGTCTGACCCACCTCGTTGGCAACGGTTTGGTCACCACGGGCCTCTCCACTGACGACGCTACAGCGTGAACGGGCGTCGTGCTGAATCTCGCCAACCGCTCGCTACTCTTACATAGGCTCTGCAGGCCGCCCGGAGTCCTGGCGCAGCATATCTGCCACTACCCGTCCTCTATCGTCGACTATACCCAACCTCTCCATCTCGTCATCACTTGCTCACTCTGCACCTAACCCTTGCACCCACCCTCACCACCACCACCACCACCACCGCCCCAAGCATTTCAACGCACGTTACGCAGCCTCTGCTGTGCCCCCGTGACCTGAGCCTTCTCCATGGCAATGCATCTCGCCAGCATGGTACACGGCAGTGTTCGGGAGCGCGAAGCCTTCCAGCACCCACCGCAGTCGGCCTACTACCAGCAACCGCAGCCTCGCGGCTACTCTGTCTCGACAAATGTAGCGCCCACTCTCTACTCCGCACACCCACAGCAGGTCGAGTACCAATACCAGCGACAACGGCCGCAGTCGCCGCCTTCACCACCTGCGGAGGAGCAGAAACCATCGCTGCCTTCAATTTCCAGTCTCCTCGAATTTGCCGGCGGTGAGAAGCCTGCATCAGACACTGGTAAGTGCTCCGCCGCGACCAACCCCTGCACCATTCATTCTGACCGAAATAGCCGCCGCGCAGAGCCCACAGTCACAACACAGACAGTCGTCTTCGCCACAACTTGGACAGACACAGCAGACAGGCGCAATGCAAAGACAACAGCAACACTCGGCCTACATTGCCGCCCCAACAGTGAACACCAACACTCGCATGACACTACCCCCGACACCACCAATGCACCCTGACGCCGCTGGTGACGGTCAACGGTCGCCCTCTTCCACTTCGGCTCACTCTGCCGCCTCAGCAGCCTACTTTATGGGGGCATCGCTCAACAACATGGAGCCCCACCAGCAGCGTCAAGTCCTGTCCTCAATGCCAGCTATGAAGCGGGAATCTGTCCCGTCGCACTCCATGTCTCCGTACAGCGGCTCGATGTACGCCCAGTCGCCATACCAATCGTCTCCCGGTAATGCATCAGCAACCTCGTTCTACTCGCCTGAACAGCACTCGTACAACAGTGCAAGCATGTACGCTCAGCGTCCGCTACCTTCGAACTATCAGCCAACGATGCCGCTGCCCATGCCTCAGCCTAACAATGCCGCTGCTAGCGCAAACCCCTGGCAACACCACCACTACATCAGCACGTCGAGCCAGTCAGCTTTCCCTCAGTCACAGGATCGTTACATTTGCTCCACATGCAACAAGGCCTTTTCGCGGCCAAGTAGTCTGCGCATCCACAGCCATAGTCACACTGGCGAGAAGCCGTACAAGTGCCCTCAGGCAGGATGTGGCAAAGCTTTCAGTGTGCGAAGCAACATGAAGCGCCACGAGCGAGGGTGTCACGCTTCGACCAGCACTACCATCACGACATAACGACTCAAAAGCTAATCTCGACTGTCATATTTACCGGCGTTTGGCTAAGCCCCAGTTGCCAATAATGTATACTTGGATCCAGCAAGGCGGCACCTGTTCGTTTGGCGCGCGTTACCATCGACATATCGTCATGGTCTTTGAATCGGCGTTCTTGGAGACGCTGCTATTGTTCACTGCTAGCATTTACATCGGCGTCGCGACCATTTCCCAGCTTGCGCTCTATTGCGAGGCTACTTTCAAATACTTTTGCCTACTCACGCCACCAGCTCCCTGGTCCAGCGTTTTCTCTTCTTCTCTGTATCATAATAGGATTACCGCGTAGCACATGGTGCTTCGACAAATGTCAAAACAATTGTTCAATGTTCACAGTTTTCCCTCCAGGGTATATCCCGGTAATGGCGTGTTTTGATCTGTTGGATGAACCACGGATCTGATGAGCTGTCTGCATGAACTTCACCGCCAGATTTAGCGTTGTCGCAGCTTCTCACACCCAATGCAATTAAAAACACGCTGAGGAATACCCATGCTGACCCCGTGATATAGCATGTCTTCACTGCCTAGGGCCCGTGGCTCTATTTTGTTGTCCACGCATCAACTACAACTGGCTAGACAAATAGCGCTTTCCACGTCAGCCATGGCGCCTGGTTTATGCCTGACAACACTGACACGGTGCTCGTCTCTGTGTAAATCACTATGGTTATGCACATCTCCCGTCGCCCTACACTTCTTGTGGACTTACACTGCCGGAGGACAGGATTATCGGTGATGTGGAGATGGTGCGCTTCTGCTTATCGTTGCCCAAGCAATGCTTCCTAACTTCACCGCCTCCGCTGTGGTTAGATGAGAACGCAACCCACAACATGTCACTTGTTCCTATGCTTGCAAGGCTTCAGAGCAAGGTTATGGTGTACAGCTCATCCATCGTGGTTTAATTTGACTGAACAAGGCCAGGAAATCTCTGAGTGCTGCGACGTCTAGGAGAGCGGTGCGGCCACTTGAATCAAGCATCGCAATTCCGCCAAATTCTACAGCGGACGCCGGCAATTGCTTTGCAGCTAGCAACCGATTTTTTGACGTGGATCCACCTTCCGGAAGCGAAGCAAAGCACCTGAATGATCTACAAACTTCCCTGATCTTTGTAGTTTTTCACGTCAGCAACAGAAGCTGCTGCAGCTCAAGTTTGGCGAAGGTGGACCAGGGAAAGTGGGCTGCGCTCCTGCTTGGTCGTTGAATTTGCGTCAAACTTTCAGTATCATCCCACTCATACTCCACAATGTTGGTATGTCAGTGAGCCACTGTAGGATCGAATCTCGGCGAGTGGCCTCTGTAAGCTTGCTCGACAAAGTGCGCCGAATCACGCCGTACAACGAGTGCTTCTTCTTACCAGGCCCCCTCAGCAGCTCCATTGATTTGCTGCAGATTTGATTCCAACGTTTCACCATTGTATGGATGAGCAGTACATTGCAATGGAGCCGCCTGTGGCGTCTGTCAGCTCACTGAATCCAAGCACTTTCTACATCGGCGCAATTCAGCAACGGGCCTTGTATCTGAGACCCTGCTCGACGCTTCACGCCGAGAGGTGAGTCTCGCTCCCGAACCTATACCGTGGAAGGCCATATGTGTCCAGATCGCCCATCTCAATAAAATCTGAGGCAGCCCAGTGCAACTGCGACTCATGCTGCAATCATGGGTATCACAATAAGTAACGTGGTTCAACAAGGACGTTCAAATTAGCTTGCTCGTCTATGGCTTGAATCACCCGTGCCGTTGAAAAGCAAGACTTATCGATCGATCAGCGAACGATTGCAAAGGGTGCGGTTGCACGACCGGGGAACAGCAAAAAACACTTTTCCCGCGACCAAAACGATGGTTTTGAGTCGCATGTTGGGACAAACGCCCGCTGGAATTACTGTAAACGATCGTTGAGCCATAGCAGCGAAAAAGAAAAGCTTCACTGAGGGAGAACGACTCGAGGCTATTGCCATTGTCCTGTGGTGCGATCCAAACTACCCACCGTAGTGAGCTGCAGAGCGCCACAAAGGAGATCTCGGTGCTTACGCTTGATCTGCATACACGCTATGGAGAGCTTTGTTGTTTTTTTCGTCTTCTCGTCACGAGCTGCTTCTCCCTTCCCAGCGCCACCTCCATGGCGAGGCATACTCGTGAAATCGTGATACCGTCACCATGCAGATCTCTGTTTTCGCAAAACACGGAAACGGTCATCTTCAACTTGTTATCCTTCCTTCAGTGACGGCAGAATCATACGATGTCTCGATTGAAGTCGCAATAAGTTGGTCCCGGCAGGTAGGTACGTCCGCTACGTCAACAGTCTAGTGCTGCTCATCGACAGATCAAGGCGAGTACCCGAACCGCGCTGCATCTCCTCACATCGTATCTCGCGCTCAAATTAGCCACAACATCTGATCATCTTTCGTGTAATCATTGCGCAACAACAACCGGCGCAAAGTCCTCCCCGGCTCCAGCAAGCTTTTGGGAGGCTCCTGCTGTGGCGCTTGCAGCGGACACTAACTAGTCTTGAATCTGGCAGCTGTCGAAGATTCGACGATTTCCCGCCCGACGCGATCGTTACACTGTATCTACGGCACTACAGCGATCATCCTTGAAACCACAACTTCGAGAAGACGGCTGTTCGAAATTACGCAGACGCCAACTCGCTGCCCCTCTTGCGTGCTCTTGTGCGGAACACACAATGCACGAGCACAGCAGCAACGTGGGCATTACATCCACTTTCGTGGCACCCTTTCGCTCTCGGGGCTTTCGTGCGCAAGGGGCCCCTCTGTAACGTGCATTTTTGCGCGCGCTCTTGTCGTCGCACCTGCAGCCTCAAAATCAGTCACCTGCCTCGGACGTACTGCGCCGAACGCTTGACTCTGCACTGTATCTCCGGTTCTTTATGATCGGCCATATAGACCACCATGCTCCGATGTCCACCGCCGTTGTTATGGACACCAGAGCGGTGAGTATCACCTCCAGGGAATATACCAGACGCTTTAGGCTCTGGTGGTCCTTCCAGAAGCTTACGAGACACGTCAATATTTGGCACCTGCTTCAGTCGCACTGTCGCCACGGGCGCGACAGCTGTGATCGCCCTGTTAACTTTGGTAGCCCGCCCTCAGACCATCATTTTGTGCGAACAAGCGGGCCCCGGTTCTTTGCTCCGGGACTAGCTCCAAGACGAGCGTCGATGACTATAGGATCCCTGAATTCTAGTAGGTGTAGGGCCGTCCTTGCACTTCCCGGCATGGCAACATGCCATTTCGCACACACGGAAACGGTGCGAGTCACGGCGTTTCGGCGGTGAGCTAGTTAGCAAGTCATGGCGTTCCGAGGTCCGCTCCGGCGCTGCTACAGCGCAGTGTTCTTTAGATGGCTTGTTAGCAGCCACCAGCCTCATGTTCTGACTCTCGAGATGGCATTGCGCGCAAATAGCAGTTTCACCAGTCTCGTCTCGGCCACTGCTCTCCAAGAGCAAAGTTTGGGTCGCTTGACGGCAACCAAACTGGCTCCAAATCGGTGCGTTTTGGGCTATCCTTGCGCATGTATCCTTCCAGCATCATCCCGGAACGTCCAACGCTGGAGGGACACGACGACTGCAGGCTGTCACGGACCAAGAGGGGAAACCAAAGGTGAGGCGCCATTGTCACTGCTTTTATGAAATTGGACCAATCCTCCTCCGAGATAGACTATCCAGCGCAATTTCCAGAGAGTCTGGGAATGCCTGCTGCGAGTCGTGAGAACTGATGAAGATGTTCAGGTACCCGCGTAAAGATTGGGCGGTAACGAGTGGAACCGTATGCATGGATCAGCTTGCTACAACACATGTCAGTCTGCTGACTATCATCTCATCGCGCAAATTGCTTCAAGTAGTAATACCCACACCTCGTCAGCAGCCTCGCGGCGCTTAGGTCGGTAGTTAGTCGTCTGGCCGCGAGGCCCAGTGTTGTACATGGTGATAAAGCAGGTGGCTGGGTGCTCAGGAGATATGCCTGCCACAATACCAAGCTTGAATACAAGTGTATGCCTGATTGCGGATTCGTCGTTTAGTATTTACTGAAGTTGTGGTTTCAAGCTATCTGCGGGCCCCCAATTCCTCCTTCATTGAAATGGCAGACTCGTTCACAGAATGTCTCTTGAGGACCACGCCTGAGATTTCGACTGGATGGGCAGCATAGCTATGGGACTAGACAGAGTGACGACGGCAACATGTAAGCACTGTGGTTATGTCTGTACTACATCAGCTCGCAGAGGCGTAACGAAGCCAATCCATACACTAAGTGCATAGCATATACAAAGGCCGATGTCCCCGTGACAGTCTCAATGTGTCCACAATGTGAGACAATAACGTGCAAGTACTTCTTGGACTTCTAAATCTCCATGCATTCGAGGCCATTAAAACATTTTGTTATTGCCTGTGCAGAACCTAGATGCTTGGTGTCCTACGGTGAGCCCATACATTGCCATTTCAGAAAAGAGTGCATCGTCATATTCCCTCGGAGGCTCAGCTACCTTGGCAGCAAAATCTTTCAGACCATCACGTTTGATCATCTTACCTGGTCGCGAGTGGAAGTCGACGAACTCAGTGTGCACGACTCTGAGTAAGACGTTCGGTGGTGTTGCACTACAGAGACGATGCACGATCTCACCTTCTATATTTCCCCTGATTTGACATTGTCGTGCTGGTTGGAGCAGAGCGTATATGCATTGGAGCTGGCAAAATAGGCTCATGATACCAAGTGATTTGACGATACTGGTCGAGCTGTATCAGAGCGTGGAAGTGTCTTTGACTCGATTAAGCCAGCTTTATACCTGTTTGCCTGCGTGAGCTTCTTTGCTTGAGAGTGTTTCTCGTTCACGTGATCTTGCGAGACAATGTTGGCACGCAGATCCAATGTGCTTGGGAGCTGAGAGCTGAATGTGGGAGGAAGTTCAGATACTTTTCAGAATACGGCCCAAACAGGCCCTACAAGCGCTTTCAAGGGGTCAGCGACAACATTAACGCCATCTTCTTACATCCTTAGAGGTTTTGAACAGAATTCCGCAAACATGTAGACACTGGAAGCACTTTATGGTAAACGAGTCTAGCAATTTCAAACCCCCTTCCCCTTCTTCTCCAGCAACTTCCCCAGCTTGTCCAGCCCGCCCAGCCCCTGAAAATTGCCATCCGTCAGATAGTTCGGCAAGATACTGTCCATCTTGCTGGTCGCCTGAATCGTGCCCGCCGCACCGCCTCTCCAAATCTGCGGCGGTGGGCTATCAGGGTTCTTCATCAAATCCTTGACGACGTTCTTCGCCCAAGCTCTCCTATCTTCCGCATAGGCTTCCGTGACCTCGCCTGTCATAATCTTCATGACTTCGTCCTTGATCGGCTGGTACGGTGAATCGTCGGGGAGCTCATAGATATTGGATTTGTTATCGCCGAAGTTGGATTCCAAAGAACCGGTCTTGAGATCGACGACTTTGATGCCCAGCGGTTCGAGCTCAACGCGTTGGATGTCGTTGAACATGGCCATTGCGGCTTTCGAGGCCGAGTAGGCCGAGTGGTAGGGTGTTCGCAGGACGGAGGAGATGGATGTGTTGTTCACGATCACGCTCTTGCGGCCTTTCTTGCCAGGCTCGGCATTAGCTAGCAACAGGGGAAGAAAGGCTTGAGTTGTTTCGACGAAACCCCAGACGTTTACATCGAAGAGTTGCTTTGCTTTAGAAATGTCCAGGTGCAGGAATGGTTGGTAGTGACCACCGCCAACTGAGTTGATCAAGATGTCTAGTTTGCCCTTTGTCAAGTGCGTGACCTCTTCCACAAGCGCTTTGATTGATTCCGATGATGTAACGTCTAACTCCAGTGTCTTAATTCCGGCGGACGAAAGTGCAGTCATCTTGGCAGTGTTGCGCGCTGCTGCAAATACCTGCAGATCACCATGCTTCTGTAGTGCGAGTGCGAGTGCGGATCCGAGGGAGTTGTCGGAACAGCCAGTAATGAGGACGGTGCGCTGAGCTGAAGACATGTTGTTTGAGCTCTGCAATGCCGAATTGCGCTCAGTACACAATTTTGAGGGTGGATTGACCTTAGGTTTCGATGAAGGAGGTCGTGACGTGATTTTTTTCGTCCTTACCAAGAGCGTCTTGCACTTACGTACGAGCAAACGGCGCTCGTAGTCCCCTTTCGCGCCACCGTTCTGTATCGCGCATCCATTGATCTGCTTCTCTCCTGCAGACGCATCTCTCAAAGCATACTCTTCCGCAATAATTCGCTGCCAGAGGGAAGCTTCTGAACATACTGCTCCATTTGCTGTCCTTCAAATGCCATCGCACGTCTACGTTTTGCAACTGTGTATGCCAAAAATTTCTATCAAGCTCTCATAACTCCCAGTTCTCATCGAGCTTCTGTATATCTGTTCTAGGTTGAAGGTAGGTGGATCTGCTTGTGAACCCATACGTCGCTGCTGCCTCGCTGCGTTGCTTGGCAATTCGCGCTATCTCCAGCACTCACCTATTCCGCGCTGTGCGCTGCAACCTCTCACCCCACACCTCTGTCTATCTTTTCGTCCGGCAGCTCGAGAGCCATCATCGCCGTTTGATGGTGAACATTTCGAGCGTGGCTTAACGCACAATACGCGCCCCACTGTCAGCCGATAATTTCAGCCAATAAGAGGGTCGTCAGTGCGGTAGGGTCAATCTTTGGCCTAATCGGGGGCTGACTGCGAGTCGTACTACGACAACCGCATGAATGCTTATATCGTGAACAGCCTTTTAAATGATACCCCTCTCTGTCACAAGCACCACTCACCCGAAGTCGACCATCCGGCTTGATCTTGAGCCATGGAAGAGAAGCAATCACTCCACTACGATTCTTTGCCTTCGGATGGGGCAAGTTTCCGGCTTCTTCGAGTTCTACCGAGCCTCAAGACGCATGCTCCGATACAGTGCGAATTGGTCACAACCACTCTTGCTTCATCCGCTAGGAAGTATGTTGCTGGCTCGTACGTTTGGGGCGCTCTTAAGCCTAGCTCTTACATAATCGTTAACGGCGTCACGGTCCAAGTCCGTGAGAATC
This sequence comes from Stagonosporopsis chrysanthemi, assembly GCA_022560025.1. Taxonomy (NCBI): domain Eukaryota; kingdom Fungi; phylum Ascomycota; class Dothideomycetes; order Pleosporales; family Didymellaceae; genus Stagonosporopsis; species Stagonosporopsis chrysanthemi. The sequence continues at coordinate 1,832 of JAFISE010000039.1, read as the reverse complement.
TGGCAGAATTTCTACGCGGCTGTCGAGGACGAGCAAAGAGCCTCGCCGTCTGGATTGATGCCATTTGTATCAATCAGAGTGACCTTGCGGAGCGGAGCTCTCAGATTCGCCTCATGGGTCAGATTTACACCAACGCTTCGGCAACTTACTGCTGGCTTGGGTCCGACGCAAATGTTATCAACGCACTAAAGGTCATCGACAGATTCAACATCCCAGGAAGCAACTTCACCGACGACAATGTGTCTTTCAAGATCGGGACTGTGGAGTACTATCCAGCAACCGCATTGAGGGGGGCATGCGTCGCCTTAGTGGAATGCGATTATTGGCGCAGAAGTTGGACTGTACAAGAGTTCGTGCTTGCTCCCAGGATATCACTTCTGGCAGGACGGACCTGTATCTCGGGTTACTATCGCGAGTACATCAGCAAAATTCTAAGGACTCTGGGCGACGAGACGAAGGTGGACTCTAAACGGCTCGCCCTTGTGCTTAGACTCCACACTATGCATGAAAGCTACCACCGTGGAATTCGTTTCGATCTGGAACATCTATTCAGAACCTTCAGTAGCTCTGATTGCGAAATTCCCCGAGACCGACTCTTCTCTTCGGTCGGGCTGCTCTCGCCGGAGGCTGCAACGTCGCTTGAGCCTTCACTCAACTACAGTGTCTCCAGCTGGGATATTCTTCTCCGCGTCTTGGAGTCAGGAATAATACTCGATTACCCACGATTTACAGACCTGTTTTCAGACAAGGTGCTGCAACGTGAGCAACATCCAGTGCTGACGGCACAAGTCCAATTACCATTCCTCTTCTCGTTCGACATACCGAAACATGATACGTCAACATGCCCGGACCACAAACTCGGGTCACGCTCAGATACGATTATCTCTTGCTGGTGGTTGGAGTATCTGGCTCGTGCCTACGAGGTGGTTGTATTATCAAGCCAGGAAATTTCCGGTAAACACGCCAATGGAAGGAAACTGTATACATGTGGCCTGGTAGGCTCGTGTGGCAGTAAATGTGACAAACAATGCTCGAGCCATGCGATAGATGGCGTCGCGTTTCTGTGGGAGGCAACCTTGTACGATCGCAAGCTACGCACGTCGAAACGAGTGTTCAAATTTGCCTGGGCGCACACGCTCGAAAGCGGACAGGCAGACTTTGAAAAGCACTCGGACTTCCATCTCAACAGTTTGGAGCCCAAGACCCTGTCTGAAAGACTGCGACCGCACAGCAACGCTGTGGTGATGACGAGGGAAAGTACAGCTACGTACAGCATGGCCGCAGACCTCCAGGCGTTCGTTGGATTGTCTCATTTTACTGTACTAAGCCAAAAGTCTGTTCGCCCGAAACGCACGTGCCACCAACACCCACCAAAACACCAGAGCGATGCGTTCTTTGACGCCACATTACTCCATCAATATGAGGTCTTTTGGCACTGAAATTTCAGGAAATCGAATGCCTGGGGGTGAATTAACAGAAGCGCAACGTATTTATTGCTTAGCCCAAGTTGACGCGGGCGCGCGGACGTCTGAAATAGCAGCCAATCTTGGCTGCTCTCAACGCTGTGTCCAGAAAACGATCGCCCGATGGAAGGATACCTCCAGCAACACTACAAAAGCAAGAGATGGCCAGCCACCTGTTTTAACTAGGAGAGATCATCGTCGGCTTCTTAGAATTGCCAAAAAGAACCCTCAAATTGAGTACCGGAAGCTCATGGATGAGGCAGGGTTGTAGGATAGTAATCAGGCTATACCTCAGGTATCACGACGCACTGTACAACGAGCAATGGCTGCAGAGGGTTATTGCAAGTGGAGAGCCAAACGCAGACCAAA
>JAFISE010000399.1:0-10366 GCA_022560025.1 Stagonosporopsis chrysanthemi | reverse complement strand
TACTTAGTTATAAGCTTTTTAGATATAGTAAGTACACACTACTAAGTGTAAGACTATATATAGAGAATTTTAGTATAAAAGCAGACTATTATAGATTTAATAACTAGAGGCTAAAAATTTTTACTTTTTTTAAAGGCCTAGCAATTATATTATAGCACAGCTTTAATTAGTTCTAAAGAGTCTTACTATATCTCTAGCTATAAAGTATAGATAACATATACTAAAGAATATAAAAGATAGACTTAGGTAAGATTAGAGATAATATAGTTATAAAGTTAATAAAGACCTAATATTACCTAAGAGTAATTATCTTTCTAAGTTGTCTTAAGGTTAGCTAGGTCTTGCTCTCTTTAACTAAGAATATTAGCTCTTTTCTTTTTCTTTTCTAAAGTGTACTTAATTTAGAAGTTAAACAGAGTAAGTGCCTCTGCCTACCTAGCTTATTAGGCATTTAAGACTTTAGTATTTATAAAATATTCTAGAGAATAGTAGTTAGAATAGACACAGATCTAATTTAATATAGATACTAGCTTAGCTCTCTACTTATTAAAAGCTTAAAGAATAGCAAAGAGCTCTTTATTATAGATCTCTTAGTTAAGCTCTAAACCTAATAAAGAATAGCTATAGAATGCTATAAGGTACTAGCAGTTGTCTGCGTATTTCTAAGATATAACGCTAGCTACTACTCTATCTAATATATTAGTCTTAAGCTTTGTTTTAAAGTCTAGGTTAAAGTAGCACAGAGTTATAATAGCTAATAGACTCTGTTTAAGCTTCTTAAAGCTAGCCTAGTAGTCTAAAGTCTATTTTAAAGTATTTAATAGACTTTATAATATAATTAAAAGTTTTGCTACTTAAAAGAACTTAGGCACAAATTGTTAATAGAAACTAGTAAAGCCTAAGAATAATTTTACACCTATTATAGTTATAAGTAGCTTTTAGTCTACTAAAACTTATACTTTTTTTAGAATCTACTTTAATACTTTTGTTTATAAGAACATACCTAAGGTACTAAGTATAAGTTATATAGAATTTACTTTTCTTAATATAACTTGTAGGCCTGTAAAGTAAAGACATTCTAGAACCTTTTTAATATATATCTAGTAAGTCTAAGCGTCTTTAGAGTAGATAAAGATATTGTCTAGGTAAGCAATGTAGAAGTTATCTAAGTAGTTAATTAGAACATTGTTTATATAGCATTAGTATATAGCAAGGCTATTGTACAAACTAAATAGTAAGACTTTATACTTGTATATACTCTAACGCGTCTAGAACGTAGTATACTTTTTAAATACAAGATCTATATAGACTTAGTTAAAAGCTAATTAAATATTAAACTTTATAAATATCTTTGCTTTAAATAGTTAAGAAAGCAGCTTATCTATACAGAGTATTAAATAGAAGTCGTTGCAAGTTAAATTATTTAATTTGTAATAGTCTACACAGATAGACAAGCTTCTATTTAGTTTTTGTATATACAGTATAAGTAATATAAATAGGCTTTAGCTGTGTTTAATCTAACTATAGCGCAGCTATTCTTGTATAAACTTCTTAGTAGCTTTAAGTCCTTCTAGGTTCTGTTTGTATAAAAGAAAGTAATAGTTTAGTAAGAGTTCTTTTAAAACAATCTTGTAGTTATAAAAGTAGTGTTCTAGAACGCTTTTAGCTTCTGCCTTACTAAATATATTAGTATACTAAGAGTATTAAGCTAGTAAGCGTTCTTAGATTAGTTAGGCGTTATTAGAGTTGTCTTAGTTATACTTTTTTTCTATAATATAATTTATCTTGTATAGATTAGTTGTAAAGAACTTGTTTTGCAGTTTCTTTATTAAGAAGTAGAAAGTGTTAGGTATAAGTACAGTAATAGTAGTAACCTTAGTTAGACTAGTTATAGGGGTGTTTACTACTTTGTTAAGTAGTACTAAGAGTTGTAAACAAAACTTAGGCAACTTTAATATACTTTTTATATATTAAATAGTTGTACAAAAGCTATATTATTACTAATACTTTTTTTATTCTTATAGAGTATTTTGTTGCTATATATCTTGCTAAGCTTTGCTTTTCTGCAAAGGTTATTGCAATATTATTAGTAAGAGCAGCGCAGGATTATAAGAATAAAAGTATTTAGCAGGCTATATTAACTAAGACTACTCTATATTAAGTTAGAGCTTAAAGCGCTTAAGCTATTTAATTCTAACAATGTAATCTTGCAATCTAAAGTCTACAATAATAAACAAGAAGTTGTATACTTTCTAGCTATTAACTATAAGATATAATTGTATATACTAGGTAATAAGGAAAGTAATTTAATTCTAGAAACCTTTAACTTAAACTAAGAAGAGTAGTTTTTAGATAAGTTTATAAAGAAAAGTAGAAATAGAATAAGTAATATTAGAATTTAAAAACAAAAATCCTTAGGCACTAGTATTAACTAAAGATTAAAGTTAGACACTAAGCTCTTAGTTGCAAAGAATAGTAGAAGTAAAGAAATAAAGACTGCTAAATAAAAAAGATAGTAAGAGATTAGATAGATTATAATAGTTTAGGCCTAGGTAAAATAATCTTCTTAGGCAGGACTGTTTCCTATAGAGATTAGATTAGTCTTGTTAAAGTCTTCTTTAGTATTAACAAAATCTTCTTACTTTACCTTAATTTTGCATATACAGAGTACTGTGCAATTCTTAGTAAAGTGTCCTAGCTTCTTATAGTTATAGCAAGCTTCTAGAGTTATATTCTTTATAAGTGCAAGTATATTAGAAGGTTAGTAGAGTATAAGAGTACTCTAGGCAAAGTAAGTAAATTAACTAAGAGAGAAGTAATCTTGTTAACTTGTTATAATAGAGCTCTATTTTGCATCTAACTAGTAAGCTCTTGTTAATCTTAGAAGTTTGGTAATAGTAATTAAACTAAATAATACTTCTTATTCTAAAGTATATAATAAGTACACTTTAATAATAATACTTTGTTAAAAGTATATACTACTATATTTCTTTATACAAAGGCCTAAATTAAATAAAAGTAAATAACCTAATAAGCTACTGTAAGAGTGCTAAGAAAGACAAGTATTAGTATAGTAACTAAAAAAACAAGCCTAGTAACAGTTAGTAGTAATTAGATAGAGTTGTTTAAGGTACTTATAGTAAGAATTAGTGTCTGTTAGAGAATAGAAACAGGCAGAGTATATATTTGTTTACTTAAGAAGCACACTATAAGTAATTTAACTTAATTAAAAAGTAGATTAAATACGTTTCTACAGTTACTACAACTTTAGTAAAAGCTACTTTGTTATAGTATAAGCTCTTACAACAGCTATAAGCCTAGTAATAATCTAATTTACTTAGTTATTATTACTAGAAAAATTGCTTAGGACAGATAAGTACAAAGTAGCTAACATAGCTTGTATTAAAAAACCTAAATAGAAGTTAATAATAGTAAAGAAAGACTAGAGTCTTAAGACAGATAAAAGTTAGATATATTCTACGCTCTACTAAAGTTTAAACCTTTATAGTATAAAAATTCTCTTATAATTTTGTAGAATTAGAGACAATCTGCTTATAAAGAGAGAAGTAATTTTAGAACAAGCCTAGTTCTTTAAGCTTACTTTTTACTACCTAACAACTACTTAACTTAGATTTGTCTTCTAACTACTTCTTAGTATAGTCTTCTTTAAGCTCTTTGGTATAAGAAAAAAAGTCTCTATAGAGTTTAGATAGATAGTTTTAAAGTATCTTTTTATACAAGACCTATAGGAATAGAGATCTAGTCCTGTAGTTTATCTTAGTGCTCCTATATAGCTTGTAGCAGATACCTATGCAATTTAGACCCTTCTAGCATTCTGCGTTGTTATATCTATATACTAAATACCTAGAGCTACTAAATACCTACTTTAAGCTTTATAGCTTATTATAACAATAAGGCTATAAAGCTATATATAATAGTTTTTATTACAAGACATTTTAGTAGACTATTCTATAGATTATAAAAATTATACTTTTTAATATATTTAATAAGCAAGTTGTGTATATAAGCAAGTTATATACTTAACTAATCTTAATTACTTTAAAGCCTTCTACCTCTATAATATTAATATATTGTCTTATATAGTTACTATAGTATTTTTTTTTAAATATATGTGTATAATACTCTTATTACTTACACCTTGTAAAGTGCACAAGAGCCTAGCAGCTAATACTTAATTACTTTCTTCCTTAATACTCTTTGTATACAATCTGCTAATTAGCTTTATATTAAGTAAGTAGATCTTCTCTAGCTACTTTTATAATAACTTTTTTTTTTAAAGTCTTTTTTTCTTACGTTGTTTATATATATATATACAGCCTTGTTAGCTTTTTTAAAGCTAGTAATATTCTTGCATATAAGCTTAGCTAACAGGATTATTACTTTAGCACCTATCTTAAGCTAGTTAATTGCTTTAATAATTAAAGTAGGCAAGAAGCTTTTATATTAGTATACATGCTTATAAATTAGTATTAATTAAGCCTTAAGCTTATATATATTACTTAGCGTATAAGCCTGCTAGATAGCTTTTACCTAAGAAGGTATAGGCATACACAGCTAGATATTAAGTCTTAAGAGAACAGTGTCTAGCTAGTAAGGCACAAGGCCTGCACTTTAAAAAGCTAAGTAGATATTTTATATAGTAAATAATTACTTAAATACTACTTTAAAAGTAGGTAGAAACTTAAGCTTAGTAATATAGTTAATATAATTATGTATACAGCTTTTAACCTTATAGCTATATATATACTAAAAAGGTAAGAAGCAGTTAATATTAAGCAGCTATAGTAGGTTAGATAAGTAAAGTAGTATATAGAGTATATAGATATTACTCTCTTTACAAAGCTGTTAAGATTTAAAAAAGTAGTAGCTTTTATATCTATTAAAGATAAGTAAGCAATATATACTAATAATACAAGACTTTGCAAAAGTGTTATAGTGTTTTAGCTACTTAACTTTTAGCTTATTATTTGTCTAGCTATTATTACTAACTATAATTACTTAATTACGTAGAATATCTTCTTTGTACTAGGTAGAGAGGTAATACTAGCTAGCAAAGATAAAGAAGAGTAAGATAGCCTAGCTAGCAGCGTTAATTGCAGTAATTACAGTTACCTACTTGCAATTGCCTAGCTAGATAGCTTTTAGCCTACCTCTTTTCTTTAACTCTATTATAACAAGCTATATTATAATCTTGCTTATTATAAATCTAGCCTTATAAAAGTTATAGATATTTTTATTATAAATACTCTACTTAGCCTTTCTCTCTTTGATAAGCTTAAACTAAGTGTATATAAAAGTAGAATCTTTGTATAGAGCTTTTTATTAATTATACACGTAATTAAACTAAGACTTAAGGCTATTTATATACTTAACAAAGTTATACACCTAGTTAATACTAACTTAACTTATACTACGCACAGTAAGCAAGCTATCTACTATACTATATATAGCTATATATATAGGCATAAATCTTTATAAATCTAGGTTAAGTATAATATATTAGAAAAGTAAGTTAGCTAGGCAAGTAAGTTTACTACTTTAGAAAGTCTACGTAGCTCTAAAGTTATATAACTTAATAATACAGTACTATAATATATAGACATTAAGAAAGTAGACTAAGCTATAGCTAAGCTATTTTTCTTGAATATACGTAAGTTATAGCCTTGCTCTCTGCACCTTGTGCAGCGCACAAGAGCCTAATTGCTAACGCTTAATTACTTTCTTTTCTAATGCTTATTATAAGTAATCTACTAATTAACCTTATATTGAGTAAGTATATCCTTGCTAGCTCTCTTTATTAGCACTAGTTAGTAGTGTATATACTTTTTCTTGCGCTACCTATATACAGAAGCTGCCTAATTTACTTTCTTAAGACTAGCAATCTAAATGTATATTAGCTTAGCTAATAGTATTATTACTTTAGTACTTATTTTAAGCTAGTTAATTACTTTAATAATTAACACTAGTAATAAGCTCTTGTACTTATAGATACACTTATATATTAGTATTAATAAAGCTTTAAGCTTATACACGTTGCTTAGTGTACAAGCTTTTTAAAGAGCTTCTATAAAAGTAGCTAGTAGAGTTAGTATATATAGCTACACGTTAAGCTTTAAGAGAATAATATCTAAGTAATATAAGATAAGGCTAGTGCTTTAAAAAGCTATATATATATTAGCTAGTATAAATAATTAATTATATACTGCCTTAACAACTAGCAGAAACTTTACCTTAGTAATATAGTTATTCTAACACTAGATTAAGCTTTTAATCTTATAGCTATATACGTGCTTTAGCAGTAAAAAGCAGCTAATATTAAAAGGCTAGAGCAAGTAAGATTAGTAAAGTAGTATATAGAGTATATAGATATTGCTCTCTTTATAGAGCTCTTAAAATTTAAAAAAGTAGCAGCTCTTAAAGCTATTAAGAATAAGCAAGTAATACACTTTTACTATATAAGCGTTTGTATAAGTGTTAAAGTACTTTAGCTACTTAACCTCTAGCTAGTTAGTATTACAATCCTGCAAAGGATGCAGCATAGTATAATAAGTAACTAACTAGAATCTTAATAAGAGCTAGAGATTAGAGTACAGGACAAAGTAATTACAAGTTATGTAACTTGCTTATTAAGAAGCATATACAGACTATTGCTTGTTAACAAGTATAATATAATTCTGCTTGTTTATAAGGAACTATAACTATATCTTATTAGACTAACTTTAGTTACTTATTAATAAGCATCTTATAGTTATAGTATATAGCATAGTAGAAATATAAACTCTTACAGTTTATGTTTAACCTAAGTAATAATCTAAGTTATTAGATCTTAAGTTTAACCTTTAAGCTAGACAGTCTACTCTATACTACTTATTATTACCTCTGCTTTTAAGATAGACAGATAGTATCTATACTTTTTACTATAACTTTCTTCTTTAGCTTCTTATTACTATATTTATCTCTAAGAACTAATTAAATAAGTGCTTACAAGCTTTGCTTAAAGTACAACCTTAATATTTTAAACACTCTTAAGATATCTACTACCTTAGGAAACTAAGCTACTCTAAGTAGCTCTAACAAAGCTCTACCTGTGTACAGGGTAGCTTTTAAAAGCAACATAATCTCTGTTGCAAAGCTTAACCTTTACTATAAAGACTATAATAAGCTAGATAAATAGCTACTCTAGTAAGACTTATTCTTTACTTTCTAAGGACAGAGTATACTAAAAGTCTAGTAAGTTACCTTTATAGCTAGTTATATATATAACTAAGCTCTAAAGTAAATTAAGCTATTCTTCTAATAGTATACTATAAGAAAAGCTTTAAATAAAGTTAATAAATAAATATATAATATTAACAACTTTAAAGAAAAAATTAAGACTATCTTTAAAGTTATTAATAAACTAAGCATTGCTTAATATAAGATTTAGTATATCTAACAGTGTAACTCTGCTATAGATTATGCTGCTAACTTCTAACAACTTGCAGCTAATAGTAACTAAGATAACACTACTCTACTTACTATGTTTTAATAAGGCCTTAAGCTAAGAGTTAAAGAAGAACTAATATATAGCAGTACACAGCTTAACACTCTTAATATACTTATTTAAAAAACTATTAATATTAATAACTAACTTTATAAACTTAAATAAGAACTTAGTTATAGAATTTATAACAGCTAACAAAACACGTTTACTACTTAACAATACTAGCTCTAGAAAGAAAATAACAACTTCTAATATATATAATATAGAAGACAGTATCTACTTAACACCTTATAATATATCTATATAAGAACTAGCAACTATTATAGCTTTAAAGCTATAGACTTCTTTAATCTCAATAAGAGATTTAAGTATTAGAACTATAAGAATAAGAGTAGTTAAGAAAGTAACAAGCTTTTAGTAACTTATTATAGCTGTAGCAAATAAAGCTACTACGCTAGAGACTGCTAAAGCAAGAATAAAGTTACGTAGCAGCTTAATATACTTACTAGCAAGATAGACTTTAGAAATACTAGTAAATAGAAAATACTTACTAAAGACATAGAATGTCTTATAAAGAACCTAGAGACAAGATCTAGAACAAACAATAGATATATTATACTTAATAAAGACTAACAAAGTATTTATAGCAGAGTACTTATATTATATAAGCTTAATAAGGTTATATACTAACTAGTATAGTAAGTAAAAAATATATACTAAAACTTAGCGTTTAAAGAAAATTATAATAGAATAATCTAAGTTCTAGACTAATAATTAAAAAGACAAGAACACTAGACTAGTATTACTAACTACAAGCCTAACAAATGTATAGTATATAACAAAGTAGTATATAACTAGAAGTACGCTTATAACAATAATATACTTAATATTATATATAATAAGCTTAAAGTAGCTTGTATTAAGTTGTAGAAGTTACTTTAGCAACTCTTAATTAACAATGCTAACATAATAACTTAAACTTAGACAATAACACTCTTTTAAGTTTGTAAGAACTATAAGAATACCTTAGTATCTATTTACTAGCTTTTAAAGACGTAAGACAAATAGCAAATAGAATAGTTTAGCAAATACTACTATAATAATTATACTATAATTAACAAACTAGAACAATACAGCAAGAATATACATAGCCTTAATAGGCCTAACTTTAATAGAGCTCTAGCATAATACAGCAACCTACTACTAATATATATACTAGACTTATAGAACTTATAACACTTTACTACTATATAGACTACGTGTAGTAATAATAGTTATATAATATACTACAAAGACAAGCTCTATAGTAGATAGTTTTCTAGTACTAAATACAAGTATTATAAGAAGTAGTATAAATATACTAATAATATATGCAAAAACTATCTCTAGAATAAACAATAATAGAAATACTTTCTAGAAGAAAAAACAATATAATATATATACTTAAAATAGTTGTTAGTTAATAAGTACTGCTTAAACCTATATTAGTAATAATACTTATACTAAGACTATAAGCTTTACAAAGAAGCTAAGATACAGAACAGATTCTTCAACTTATATAAAACAAATAGCAAGAAAGAGCCTTTTTTAGATATATACTAATATTAAGTACTAGAGATTAATCTATTAATTCTATTAAAACTAATTCCTTTATTAGAATCTCTGTTGTGCTAAATAGCTAACAGATAACAGTAATAGTAGACTAAAAAGTACAAAGAAATTACGTATCTTAAGCTGCTATTAATTATACAAGTATAACTAAGTAAAGAAAAAATAAGCTATACTCTTTATAAGTTGCTAATAGATAGGCTAGCAAATAAGTGCAAGGTACCTAGCAGTAGGTAGGAGTAAGGTTAGAGTTGCACAGACTTAGAGGTTGTAGTAGAGTAGAAGTTGTACAGGCTAGAAGTAAAAGTTAGGTAGAGGTACTTCTAGTATAAGTAAGAGTAAAGGTTAAGTTGCACAGACCTAAGTTAAGGTTAAGTTTAAAGTACTTAGCAAGGTTATATCTACGCTAATATAATTATAGTATAGTAGCTTAAGTATATTTCTTAATTTTTAATACTTATATAATTTTATTATTAAATTTAGTAGTTTTAGTTTAGATTTTCTACGTGTTAAATAACTAGTTATTATAGTTATTAATAACAGCTACTTTCTAAATTATATAAGCTTTGCTTTTTTCTATAGCTGCTATTTTCTTTATAAAAGAGTAGATAGGCTAACTTTTTTAATATCTTTATCTGTTTTACTCTTAATATTAATTCTAATCTTACTTACTAGCTTAATATAGGCAGGCAACTGAAGAAGATTATCTACTTTATTATAGAGTAGAGTGTTGTCTTTTACTATAGCTTCTAAGAATATTAAATCCTTTAGAATTATAATCTTTTAGATAGCTGAGGCAGAAAGTCTATGCTTCTAATCTTTAAGTATATCTCTAGCAGTATTAAATACTTACTCTACTTCTACTTGTAAGATAGGCACTACTAGAATATCTTTTACAACTTGTGTAAGATAAGAATAAAAAGCTTTGTTTAACTTCTACTACTTTAAGATATTAAAGCTGTTGCTTAATAAAATATAGAGTGTACTTAGATAAGACTTTCTTTTAAATCTAGTTAGGCCTATATTTTTATCTGTATTAAAAGTTAATTTTTAACTATATATAGAAGAGCTTGCTAAGTATAATTAAATTAGTGTAGCTAGCTTACAAAACTATTTACTCTTTAATAATTACTTTAGAATAGTGTTAGAGACTAGGCTATTACCTCTAGTCTTAGTACTATTATAGCAGTCTAGATAGTCTAGAAATTCTTAACAGTAAGTATGCTTATAATAAACTTTTAACAACTTATTCTA
>JAFISE010000398.1:0-10396 GCA_022560025.1 Stagonosporopsis chrysanthemi | reverse complement strand
ACCAAAGTCTTGAATGCCCGACAAGCCAGGTGGGCGGAGGCACTCGCTCCGTTCAACTTCCGAATCGAGTACACCCCAGGGAAGAACAACGAGAGGGCTGATATCCTCAGTCGAAGGGAGCAAGACCTAGCCAACCTCAAGACGGCTCAGGAGGATAATCGCTCCCAAGTGATTTTGGGTCCCCAACGACTCCACAACCGTATCAACTCCGATCTTGCCCAAGTCTATCTTTTGCATTCCTCAGTACACGCTATCCGCACCTTGCAGCCAGAGATGCAGTTGGACTCCTTGGAACTGATCGAAGCCGTGCTGCGACACAATCGCCAGGCCTTTGAGAAAGAGCGAAAATCCCTAGCCCCTGGTTATCAGATCCATAACGGTCTGCTCCTATATCGAGATCGGTTGTGTGTAGCCTCAGACTCCTTGTTGTGCACGCGCCTCATCTAAGAAGCCTACAACCAAGTATCCACTGCTCACCCAAGCGCGAAGAAAACCTACTAGCTACTGTCCCAACAGTATCACTGGCAAGGCATGGGCGCTAGCTGTGAACGATATGTGCGAAATTGTATCCCTTGTCGCCGTGGTCATCCGAAACAGACCCCACTCCGCGGGTATCTCCACCTGTTGCCTATCCCTGATCGACCCATGCAGCACCTGTGTATGGATTTCAAGGATTTTCCAAAGGACAAAGCTGGATACGATTAAATACTCGTCATTATTGACTGTTTGACAAAGCAGGCAATTACTATCCCGTGCTACAAGACCACAACTGCACGAGAGATAGCCTCCTTGTTCATCCAATGGGTCTATTGTTTTGGTCATACCCCTAAATCAATAGTGTCCAATCGTGGACCCTAGTTTGTGTCCCGTTTCTGGTCCGAGTTCTGTCAGATCATTGGCGTCAAAGTCAAGCTTTCTACTGCCTACTATAAGGAAACTGACGGCCAAACAGAGATCATAAACAAGTACATTGACCAGCGGCTACGACCGTTTGTGACGTACTATCAAGATAACTGGTCCAAATTGCTGCCGCTTATCGACCGCGCACAGCTTACCTTACCTCATTCTAGCATTGGAATGACTCCCTATCAAGTATTGTTTGGAAGCGAACCTAGACAGAGCTGGCAGTGGAACAGACATGATACGGATACGACCCCTCGTGACGACCTAAACCACCAGGATGCACTTACTCTAGCAACCCGCATGCACCAAGCTTGGAAGGTAGCTAAGGAGAACATAGAAAAGGCGCAGCTGCAAATAAGAGCTACTAAGGACAAGCACCGCAGTCCAGTTGACTGGGCAGTGGGTGATAAGGTATACTTGTCAACTAAGAACTTAGCTGTTGAGCGTCCTAGCCGAAAGCTATCCGACCTCTGGGAAGGTCTGTTTGAAGTTCTTAAGCAAGTTAGTCATTCATGGCGTTTGAAACTTCCTCCTGGCTCACAAATTCACGACGTCTTCGCCCTAGATGTACTCTGCAAAGACCCAGCAGACCCTCTGCCTGGACAAGAAGCCCCGAAACCCTCAGGTATCCCAATTCAAGGAATTGAGGAATAGGAAGTACAAGAGATACTTGCAAGTAAGCTAGTCTAACAACGCTTGAAGTACCGTGTGAGTTGGCTAGGACACGACCCTGACCCTACCTAGTACCCAGCGGAAAACTTTAAGAACGCTCCCTACAAGCTGAGAGCGTTTCACAATAAGTATCTGCAATTACTAGGTCCCCCAAAGCAGTTACCAAATTAGATCAAATCCTAGGAAGAAAACAGCCAGTAACAGTTTAAGTGAGCACGTTATGAATTTAAAAGACAAAGAAAATCTTGACTACTCTAAACACCTACTGACCCAGCCAAGTAACAAAGGAAAACGTCCACCCTACTGTACAGGTGGTGATCAAGCCAGAGCCTCACCAACGTCGCTTATCTCCTCCTCAGCGTCCACCATAGGAGTATCCAAAGGAAGCTAAGCCTTCTTAGGCACAGTTTGCTTAGGACCCTTGCCCCTAGTGCTCCGCCATGGAGCCTCAACCACCAGAGCCTGCAGGGATACCACAGCCTGCCTGAGCTCTGCCACCTCATCCCGCAGGGACCTTACCTGCGCGGTGAGCGCCCCCATCGCCTCCATCAAGGCCCGATCAGTGACGGGCTGGACGTGGTACTGATGGAGTAACACGTCAGCGGCCGACACCTCTTTGAGCTGCGCAGTCGCCACCTGCACCACACTCGCCAAGGCATGGGCTGACCAACAGAGGTTATTCTAAGCAGTCTTACAAACAGCCTGCGCAGCTGTCGCCTCTAGCTCCCCCAACTCCCCACTTTCCTCTGCCGTAGCCTCCTCCCACACGACGAGGTTGCCCTGAAAAGCATCGTACTCAGGTCCAACGTAAATCGGCACCTATTCAAAAGTTAGCCTAAGGACTAATAGGAGGAGAGTGATAGTAATTAAACCAGACAACACTTCTCGTTCTAAAGTGTGTAATAAGCACACTTTGACAACGACGCCTTGTTAAAGGCGTACACTACTGCGTTCCCCTGCGCAAAGGCCTAAATTGAACAAAGGCAGATGACCCAATGGGCCACCGCAAGAGCGCTAAGAGGGACAGGTATCAGCATAGTGACCAAAAAACGAGCCTGGCAACAGTTAGCAGTGATTAGATAAAGTTGTTTAAAGTACTTGCAGCAAGAATTAGTGTCTGTTAGAGAACAGAAACAGGCAGGGCATGCGTTGTTTACTTGAGAAGCACGCTGTAAGCAATTTAACCTAATTAGGGAGTAGATCAAACGCGTTTCTACAGTCACCACAATGTTAGTAAAAGCTACCCTGTTGGCGCAGGCTCTTACAACAGATATAAGCCTAGTAACAATCTAATTTGCCTAGTTATCATTACTAGAGAGCTTGCCTAGGACAGATAAGTGCAGAGTAGCTAACATAGGTTGTGCAGCAAAACCTAAATAGAAGTTAACAATAGTAAAAGAAGACTAGAGTCTTAGGACAGATAGGAGTTAGATGTGTTTTACGCCTTCCTAAAGTTTAAACCTTTATAGCACAAGAATTTTCCTTACAATTTTGCAGAATTAGGGACAATCTGCCTACAAGGAGGGGGGTAATGTAAGAACAAGCTGAGTTCTTTAAGCCTATCTTACATTACCTGACAACTACCTAACTCAGATCTGTCTTCTAACTGCTCCTTAGTACAGTCTTCCTTAAGCTTCTAGGTATAAGAAGGGAAGCCTCTACAGAGTTTAGATAGATAGTTTTAAAGTATCCTTTTGTACAAGACCTATAGGAATAGAGATCTAGTCCTGCAGTTTATCCTAGTGCTCCTATACACCTCGTAGCAAATACCTATGCGATTTAGACCCCTCTAGCATCCTGTGTTGTTACACTAAGTAACTCTTAGCTATTATATAGCTGCTGTCTGTTTTAATATACTATAAAGCTATAAGTAACTTATTTTTCTCTTTTTTTTATATACTATTTAGAACTATCTAAGAAGATAGTAATATCTAATAGTAAGAGCTAAGCCTACTATTTATAGAAGGTTTTAGCAGCAGTCTTCTTATCTATACTAAGTATTAGATCTGCGTAGTAGCTAGCTAAGTAGTAAAGTACTGTAAGTGTAGCTCTAGAGATCTTTAGTAGAAGAAACACTATCTATTATACTTTAGTTTAAACTTACTAGACTTATCTAGTCTTTATACTTTTATTTATAATATATGCTTTTATATACTTAGTAAGAAGGTAGTCTGTATTTATAGTGTATAGGTATACTGCAAATCTAAGTTTAGCTTTTTTTAATACTACTACTACTAGTAGCAGTCTAGTATCTTAGAAGAGTACAGCTATAAGAGTTGTTCTCTAGGCTAGTAAGATACTTCTTGCTGCTATTGCTAGTGTCTTATCTATAGTAGCTATATACTACTTAATATAAACACTAACTACTTATAGTTTATTTATTTTAAAGTCTTATACTTGTTTAGTACTACTTTTATACTAGTATTTAATCTTATAAAAAAGTAATAAGTATATATAAGTAATAGTAGCTTTGCAAAGTAAGCTAGCTAGAAGCTTATAAGTAGTCTTAGCTAGGCTATATATATAGTAAGCTACCTTAGTAGCTTTTGCAGTGTGTGTAGCAATATAGTATTAAAAGGTAAGTCTGTAATTAAACTAGACTCTTAGCTACTATAAAGCAAGCTAACTATACTCTTTACTTAAGAAGATTAAGTAGATTGTAAGATACTTGTCTACTATATAGAAAAGAGTATAGCTACTATATTATCTAGTTAAGTAAATTATTTCTTACTTTTTTAAAGTAAAGGTAACTTTATTTATATCTCTCTATACTAAGATCTGCCTTAAGTCTACTACTAAAAGCTTAATATTATTATCTATAAAGTGTAAAGCTTAGTATAAGTATATATTGTTAGCGTACCTAAACTTCTGTTTAGTATCTATAAAGAAGAGCTCTGCTAAGTACAGTATATATAGAATAAGTAAGAGCAGTAAGCTTTAAAGTGTACTGTAAGCAACTAGGTAGCTAGAAGTAGTTACTTAGCTAAGGCAGACTTAAACTCTGCGTTTAGTAAAGAAAGAGTCTATAAAAAGCAAGGTCTCTTACAGCTAGCCTTGCTAAGCTATCTAGTGCAGCAGGCAATTCTTAAAAAAAGTGTTAAAAGCTCTCTGCATGTCTAAAGTAACTATTATAATATACTACCTTAGTACCTATACTACTTTTATATTATAAGTAAACACTACTATTAAGTCTACTATAAAGTACTTTAAAAAAGTACTACTGTGCTAAGAGCTAAAGATCTTGTGTATTATAGTAGTCTAAGCTATTTATCTAGCTACTATCTACTTAAGTCTTTTTCTAATACAAGAAAAGAGCGCTATAAGTCTCTAAGAGCAGAGCAATATCTAATCTAGTTTCTCTGCCTTTAGTATTATTATTACCTCTACAAGCTTTTATTATACTAAGAAGTAACTAAGCTGTAAGTATTGCTAGTAGATCCTTTGTATAAGCTCTACTATATAGGTTTAGCAGGCATAAAGTAAGTATATAGTAAAGTAATTAGTACTTAGTAAGGTATTTAAGACTTTTATTATATTTTACTTAGTTTTTTCTAGTAACATGTGTGTGCTCTATAGGAGCAACACTGCAGTCTCTTTTAAGAAGTAGCTAAGGTTGTCTTTTGCTTTAAACTAGTTAAAGACTTTCTTTCTAAGAGCTTCTACTTTCTCTAAGAGATCTAATATAGTTGCGTTGTTTATTATAAGTAAAGTGTCTTAATTTTCTAGTATAAGCTTATACTAAGTAATAATCTTAAACAGGTCTTTATTATACTTAGTATTGTTAATTACATATCTTTAATACTGCTTCTTTGCTTATTAGACTATAGTTTTAAAAGTCTGTCTTTTTTTAAGTAGACAGCTAGAGTATAGCTAGTATGCTTGTTTATAAACTTAGTAGGCTACTTTATACTCTTCTATCTACTATAGTGCAGCATAGCTTTTTTTATAAACACTTCTACTTACTATCTATATTATATACTCTATAGTTTCTATAAGCAGCTTAATATACTTATTAAGCTGTAATATCTTCTATATAGCTAGTAGGTCTAGAATATTCTAAACTTTTATCTTTACTAGCCTAGTAAACTTAAGTAGGTTTGCTTCTAAGACTCTATAGTAGTGCTGCTTAAGGTACTAAGTGCTTATTATAAAGACAGAGATAGAAGTTACTATTATCTTATAGTCTAAGCTGCTGTGCATGTTAGTGTTAACAGCAGACTAGGCAAATAAAATATTAAAGAAGGTAAGATTTAAGATATAGCTAGCACTGTGTATAAGCTACTCTAGTATTCTAATATAGTCTATAAAGGTATTAAAAGCTTACTTAGTAAGCTCTATCTTTTTATTAGCTGTAGTAATAGTAAGCTTAAATAATTTATGTCTAGTATTAAAGTCTCTCTTTACAAGGCACAGTAGTAAAAGTATAAGACAAGAGACGTATTGTATAATATCTAGAGTATAAAGACACTTATAGTAGTTAAGTATAAAGATTCTGTTTACTACTACCTATAGTATATCTAGGTAATTAAGGCTCTCTCTAGCTTAATAGTATAGGTATAATCCTTTACAGATGTATATTATTACTCTAGAGTAAGTAAAGCTTAGTATATTAGAGTTGTTCTAGGTACTAATAGGTACAGTATGCTTAAAGCTAGAATAAGTAAAGGTTCTAGATTTAGTGCATATAAAAGGCTCCTAAATATACACAATATCTATACCTTTCTAATAAGCTATTTTTAGTAGTATAATATACTAAAGTAAGTATCTTCTAATATTAGCTTAGTATATACAAAGGCTAGGTTATTAATACCTACTAGAAGCTAGAGTATTGTAGAAGTGTTTTAGTATAAAGATAGTAAGTTATTACTTATACTAATATCTTTTCTTTCTAAAGTAGACAAGTTAGTATAGATAGTTAGTTAAGAGTAAAGGCTGCTAGCTAACAGTTGCTCTATATTTAGGCTTTTCTAGCTTATAGCAGCTTACCTTAGTTTCTTTGTTCTGCTGTTAGTTAGTACAAGTACAAGAAGAGTAGTAGCTCTAAGAGCTATAACTATTTTATACTTCTATACTATATTTATTTTAAGCCTTTGTACTAAAGTATAAGAAGCTGCTAGCTCTATAGTCTCTTACTAAGTAGCTTCTAGTTAAAAAGTTAACTATTAAAAAGTTTCTTTAATAGTTTAGTAAAAGTACTACTGTGCTATCTTGCCTGCACAGTAAATAGCTTTTAGCTTAGCCTTTATAAGTTTAATAATATACTTATTAACTTAGTAAAAAGCTGCAGAGTAGTTAAAGTAGCTAGCTAAGTATAAGCTATAGTAGTTAGTATAAAAAGCTTTATAAAAGCACTTTTCTTTATACTAGCCTTAGTGTCTGTCTATATAGTTACTACAGTAAACACAGTAAGCTATTTAATTATACTAAGCTAAGTTATAAAAGCTCTAACAGCTAGAGTTATATTACTAGATAGTAAAATACTTGTTAATTTTCTTTAAAAACTAGCTAGTACTAAAAAGCCTAAACGCCTTAACTAGCTCTTTATAAGAGACAATCTAAGTAGTAAGGCTTTAATTATTAGCTCTATATTGTAAAAGTCTGCAGCTAGCTAGCTGCTTTCTTGTCTGTAAGTAGACTTCTTCTTTAACTAGTTAAGTAGTAGTAGGTATCTCTATCTCTTCTAGAGTCTAAAAGAAGCTAAGTACTCTTTACACAGCATAGTTAATTTAGCACTCTAAGAGTTAAACTGTGTTACTTTCTAGAGCTCTAAGCATGTAATCTTAGTTCTCTTAGGTTATAAGCTAGTCCTAAATTGCCTTGCTAGCTAAAGTAATAGCCTATCTTGTTTTAACTAGTACTATAGTAGAAATTGTAACGACACAGGATGCTAGAGGGGTCTGAATCGCATAGGTATCTGCTACGAGGTGTATAGGAGCACTAGGATAAACTGCAGGACTAGATCTCTATTCCTATAGGTCTTGTACAAAAGGATACTTTAAAACTATCTATCTAAACTCTGTAGAGGCTTCTCCTCTTATACCTAGAAGCTCAGGGAAGACTGTACTGAGGAGCAGTTAGAAGACAGATCTGAGTCAGGTAGTTGTCAGGTAATGTAAGATAGGCTTGAAGAACTCAGCTTGTTCTTACATTACCCCCCTCCTTGTAGGCAGATTGTCCCTAATTCTGCAAAATTGTAAGGAAAATTCTTGTGCTATAAAGGTTCAAACTTTAGGAAGGCGTAAAACACATCTAACTCCTATCTGTCCTAAGACTCTAGTCTTCCTTTACTGTTGTCAACCTCTATTTAGGTTTTGCTGCACAACCTATGTCAGCCACCCCACACTTATCTGTCCTAGGCAAGCTCTCTAGTAACAATAACTAGGCGAATCAGATCGTTACTAGGCTTATATCTGTTGTGAGAGCCTGCGCCAACAGGGTGGCTTTCACTAACGTCGTGGTAACTGTGGAAACGCGTTTAATCTACTCCCTAATCAGGTTAAATTGCTTACGGCGTGCTTCTCAAGTAAACAACGCGTGCCCTGCCTGTTTCTGTTCTCTAACAGACACTAATTCTTGCTGCAAGTACCTTAAACAACTTCATCTGATTGCTGCTAACTGTTGCCAGGCTCGTTTTTCAGTCACCATGCCAATACCTGTCCCTCCCAGCGCTCTTGCAGTGGCCTATCAGGTCATCTGCCTTCGTTCAATTCAGGCCTTCGCGCGGGGGAACGCAGTAGTGTACGCCTTCAACAAGGCGTCGTCGTCAAAGTGTGCTTATTGCACACTTCAGAACGAGAAGTGTCGTCTAGTTTGATCACCATCACTCTCCTCCTATCAGTCCTTAGGCTAACTTTTGAATAGGTGCCGATTTACGTCAGACCCGAGTACAATGCTTTTTGGGGCGACCTCGTCGCGTGGGAGGAGGCTACAGCAGAGGAAAGTGGGGAGTTGGGGGAGCTGGAGGCGACAGCTGCGCAGGCTGTTTGTGAGACTGCTTGGGATGACCTCCGTCGGTCAGCCCATGCCTTGGCGAGTGTGGTGCAGGTGGCGACTGCGCAGCTCAAAGAGGTGTCGGCCGCCGACGTGTTACTCCATCAGTACCACGTCCAGCCCGTCACTGATCGGGCCTCGATGGAGGCGATGGGGGCGCTCACCGCGCAGGTAAGGTCCCTGCGGGATGAGGTGGCGGAGCTCAGGCAGGCTGTGGTATCCCTGCAGGCTCCGGTGGTTGAGGCTCCACGGCGGAGCACCAGGGGCAAGGGTCCCAAGCAAACTGTGCCTGAGAAGGCTCAGCTTCCTTTGGATACTCCTATGGTGGACGCTGAGGAGGAGATGAGCAACGTCAGTGAGGCTCCGGCTTGATCACCACCTGTACAGTAGAGTAGACGTTTTCCTTTGTTACTTGGCTGGGTCAGTGGGTGTTCAGAGTAGTCTAGATTTTCTTTGTCTTTTAAATTCATGACGTGCTCACTTAAACTGTTACTGGCTGTTTTCTTCCCAGGATTTAATCCAATTTAGTAACTGCTTTGGGGGACCTGGTGATTGCAGATACTTATTGTGAAACGCTCTCAGCTTGTAGGGAGCGTTCTTAAAGTTTTCCGCTGGGTACCAGGTAGGGTCAGGGTCGTGTCCTAGCCAACTCACACAGTACTTCAAGCGTCGTCAGACTAGCTTACTTGTGAGTATCTTGTGTACTTCCCATTCCTTAACTCCTTGAATTGGGATACCTGAGGGTTTTGGGGCTTCCTGTCCAGACAGAGGGTCTGCTAGGTCTTTGCAGAGTACATCTGGGGCGAAGACGTCGTGAATTTGTAAACCAGAAGGAAGTTTCAAACGCCATGAATGACTAACTTGCTCAAGAACTTCGAACGGACCTTCCCATAGGTCGGATAGCTTTCGGCTGGGACGCTCAACAGCCAAGTTCTTAGTTGACAAGTATACCTTATCACCCACTGCCCAGTCAACTGGACTGCGGTGCTTGTCCTTGGTGGCTCTCATTCGCAGCTGCGCCTTTTCCATGTTCTCCTTGGCTACCTTCCAAGCTTGGTGCATGCGGGTTGCTAGAGCAAGTGCATCCTGGTGGTTTAGGTTGTCACGAGGGGTCGTATCCGTATCAGGTCTGTTCCACTGCCAGCTCTGTCTAGGTTCGCTTCCAAACAATACTTGATAGGGAGTCATTCCAATGCTAGAATGAGGTAAGGTAAGCTGTGCGCGGTCGATAAGCGGCAGCAATTCGGACCAGTTATCTTGATAGTACGTCACAAACGGTCGTAGCCGCTGGTCAATGTACTTGTTCATGATCTCTGTTTGGCCGTCAGTTTCCTTATGGTAGGCAGTAGAAAGCTTGACTTTGACGCCAATGATCTGACAGAACTCGGACCAGAAACGGGACACAAACTGGGGTCCACGATCGGACACTATTGATTCAGGGGTATGACCAAAACGATAGACCCATTGGATAAACAAGGAGGCTATCTCTCGTGCAGTTGTGGTCTTGTAGCACGGGATAGTAATTGCCTGCTTCGTCAAACGGTCAATAATAACAAGTATCTGATCGTATCCGGCTTTGTCCTTTGGAAAATCCTTAAAATCTATGCACAGGTGCTGCATGGGTCGATCAGGGATAGGCAACGGGTGCAGGTACCTGCGGAGTCGGGTCTGTTTCGGATGACCACGGCGACAAGGGATACAATTTCGCACATATTGTTCACAGCTAGCGCCTATGCCTCGCCAGTGATACTGTTGGGATAGTAGCTGGTAGGTTTTCTTCGCGCTTGGGTGAGCAGTGGATACTTGGTCGTGGGCTTCTCGGATGAGGCGC
>JAFISE010000396.1:0-10410 GCA_022560025.1 Stagonosporopsis chrysanthemi | reverse complement strand
GTAAGAACTAAGAGTAGTATAATCTATTACATAGCTTAAAAAAGAACTATAGTAACTACAGTTTAAATTAAAAAGTATTTAGTATAATAGATAGTAATATATTGTTAAGCTTATAGAACTATACTGTAGTAATTAAAATAAGATACTACTATTATTAAAGTCGTTACTTTTAATTGCTGTGTTAGTTTCTATATTTAGACTACTAGAGAGTTATATAATACAGCTCTAAGATTATTATTAAGTTTTATATTAATCTATATTATAAACTTAGCTAAATAGCTTAAGCTTAGTTAGATAGCTTATCTATAAGGTGCTTATTTGTTTAGCTTACTACTAAGAAGCTTTAAGCTTCCTACTTAAGAACTTACGTGTACAGCTTAGCTACAAATATATAACTACTAAATATATCTCTAATATCTAATAATATTTTATATAATCTATACTAAAAGTACTAATTAATTAATTTAATAACTAATATAAGTGTATAGTAAGTATGCTAGATAAGCAAGTGCGCTACTCTAACAAGCTATTAGGGCTCTACTACTTTAAACCTTAATGTCTTAATAACTTAATTTTAAACTGCTTTTAAAAGAAGAGAAGATTAAGCTTACTCTTTAAGCAATTAAAGAGCTACAGAAATTAAGTGTGCAATATACAGCTTTTGTCTACAACGTATTTTAAAGGTTAATTAACTGTTAATACGCTAAGACATAGTTAACACGCAATACCTACTCTAAATTAGCAAACCTGTAAAAGATAGAAGAGAAGGCACTTGTGCAGTATATTAAGAAGCTAGATTCCTAAGGATTTGCTCTAACGCTTTATTATATTAAAGATATAGCTAATTAACTGTGTACTGCACGCAGTACAAAGCCTATTAGCTTATAATAGGCTTTAAACTTTGTTAAATATAAACCTAGACTTAAATTGCATATAACTTAATAGAGAGATTGCTAGAAAGTCTTATACAGTAATCTAGAAGTTATTAGGCCTTAGTTTAACTTTATACACAATATTAAGGCTAAGTACAGTATCCTAGATAAAGATACCTACAACTTTAACAAGACTAGCTTTACTATAGGTATTAGAAATTACGTTAAAGTAGTTACTGTATTAGAGAGACGTACTAAGCCTATTAGGTTGCAACAAGGAGACTGTAAGTAAGTAACTTTTATTGCTGTAATCAACGCAATAGGCTAGGCAATTGCGCCCTACCTTATCTTTAAAGCAAAGAACTACAACACGTCTTAGTACTTTAATTTAAGGCTCTAATAGCGTATTAGAGTTAGTAATAACAGCTAGACTATAAATAATATTAGTGTTGCCTAGTTAAAGCACTTTATTAAGTAGATTAAGAGCTAGAGGGTAGGTAGCTATATACTGCTTATAATTAACAGCTACAAAAGCTATAAGTTGCTTGCTTTCTAAGATCTTTATAAGGAGAATAAGATAATTACTCTATATATGCTCTTACACTTATTACACATCTTGCAGCTACTTAATATAGGCTGTTTTGCCTCTTTAAAGTAGAAGTACAGCAAAGAGATTAGAGTCTTAGCAACAGACTATATTAGCTAAATTAATAAAAAGGCCTTTATTACAATGTTTATAAAGGTTTTTAAGAAGGCGTTCTTAAAGGTAAATATTATATTAAGCTTTAAGGCAACTAGCTTAGTACTTAATAACTTATTAGTAGTGCTATTAAAGCTTAATATTAAGCTTTAGATGCTAACACTGCTTTTACTAAGAGGGACCTAATAGAACCCTAAGACACTTACTAACGCTAATAAGATAGAGTCTTAATTAACGCTGCTTTGCAATCGTATTTAAAAGCACTAAGGATTGTTACTAACTCTAATAGTAGAGATTGTTAATTAGCTGCAGAGAAGTACTGTAATGCTACTGCATAGGCAGATATTATTAGCAGCCTAAGTGCTGCAGCTTAAAGTATTAAACAAGGCTGCTTCTAAACGCAAATTACGCAAAAAAAAGTAGATCTAGAAAAGTAAAGACTTTTTAAAAAAACAGGCAGAAGATTTAATAGCTTAATATAATATTAAGGTGTAAGTAGAGAAGAAAATATGTAAGAGTAGAGCCTAAATAGGTATAGGCAAGCAGGGCAAAAGGCACTGTAAGTGCTGTAGTAAGATAAGGCACAACTTGCGCATATATAGAAAAAATATAGTAGACGTTAGTAATTAAGAATATATACTATTACTTATAGTATAATATTATAGTATTAAGTAATTATGTATAAACAGCCTAATAGCTTGTTAAAGTAGCGCGCTTGCTTATCTAGCACACTTGCTATATACTTACATTAGAATAAAATCTTTAAAGATTAATAGTATTTAGAAGCCTAGCTTTATAAGTAAAATAGACCTTTCTATATACTTAGTCTTAAACCTATTAGATGCTACTCTAATGCTTTATTAAAATTTTTACACTATTTATTTTATACTACTAGACTACTTATAGAATATATTATAAACAAGGTTATACTTTATAGTAGTGCTGCTCTAGAAGCTAATAGAGCTTGTTAGCTTAAGACTAGAAGCAACTAGCCTAGTTAGTATATCTAACTAACTTAGAACACGCAGCTTAAAGACGTGTAAGAGCTTGTTAACCTAGACAGTCTTACAGCACCTAGTATCTATAAAGATACTCTTTATCTACTAAGAGTAAGCTTTATAACAGCTTATCTTACTAACTTTAATAGTATAGATTAAGCTACTTTCTTAGTAGAGATAGGCTCTACTTAAACAACACATAGCTAAGTAACTGTCTAAGGCTACTTAAGTTCTAAGTAATACTCTTAAGAGCTTATAAAATATGTACTTAGAGCAAGTAAGTAGGTAGTAAAGATAAAGTGCTTATTAAAGCTATAGAATTAGATTAATATAAAATTTAAGCTAGTAATTATATTTACTATAATAAGGTAGCTTGCAAAGAAGGTAAAACCTCTTTCTTAGCTCTTATTATAGAATTAAAGAAAGAGTTTAAGCTAATAAGTAGTAGCCTGCTTACTTAGCTGCGCGTAGAGTACTATGCACACCTTAGAGCAGCTTGTTAGAATTAAGTAGCTCTTTAAGAATAGTTCTAAAAATTAAATCTTTTCTATTTCTAAGCTAAGATATATAAGCTCTTAGAAGTAAGTAAAGAGCTTACTACTTAAAACTTTTAAAAAGCAATTACTTATATTGTTTTACTAGAATAAGGTTGTTTAATATACTAAAAGATTATCTAGAATAGTATTCTAAAGCTTTTTACTTTTATACTTAACTAGATAGCTAAGGTGTTTAGTATATTAATTGTTATTAAGCTTGTAGAACTCTACTCTAGTAATCGAATTAATTAATTAGTACCTTTACTATAGATTAGATAAAATATTATTATATACAAAGGAAATATTTAGTATTTATATGTTTGTAGCTAAGCTGCGCACATAAGTACTTAAGCAAGAAGCTTAGAGCTTCTTAGTAGTAAGCTAAACAAACAAGCACCTTATAGGTAAGCTATCTAATTAAGCTTAAGCTAACTAGCTAAGCTTGTAACATTAATCTATAAGTATATAATTAAAGTAGAGAAATATAACCTTAGTATTTTTACAACTTTTAAAGCTTCTTAGATAGTACTCTAATACTTAGAGTACTTTAAAATAGACTAAGTAGCTTAGAAGAGTACTAACGCTATTTATACCTATATAAGTCTTAAAGCTATAAGTATAAGTAGAAACCTATTAAGCCTAAAAGATATAAAGTAGCTTTACTTAAGAAGAGTACTTAGAAAATAATAGAAAAGTACTACTTAGATAGTATCTAGAAGCTTAACTTATATAAGTTTAAAAATCTTAAGCAAGCTATTAAGCAACTTAGCTAGAGTATTAAAGCTCTACTAGATCTAGTGCTAAATATTGCTAGTACTATAAAGATAGTAGAGTTTGCTAGTAATATCTAAGCTACTTTAATAGACTTTAAGATAATAAGCAAGCTTTTAGACCTATAAGTAAGTATTAGGCTAGCGAACTAGGTACTTCTGTATACTTAGAGTCTCTAACTCTAGGTAGCTATAACTCTATAAATATTCAAGATATAGCTTAGTAATATATTCTATAATAGTATACGCTAATCTAGAGCTTTTAAACAAGCTACTGTCTGCCTAATCTAGATTAGTATTAGCTTAGTTATATTGCCTAGAATAGCTAGATAGTTTGTACTACTTCTACCTCTACCTAACTCTAAGATCTACAAACTCTCTATAGCGTCTAAGCAATATACCTAAGCTAAAACTAATCTAAATTAAGTAGATAGTAGCTTGTTTAGAAGCTTTAGCTTAGCGTATTCTATTATATAATATATTACTAAGCTATATCTTAAATATTTATAGAGTTAAAGCTACTTAAAGTTAAAGACTCTAAGTATATAAGAGTACCTAGTTTGCTAGCTAAGTAAGTATATAAATAAAAGTATATAAATATTATATACTTTTATTTATATACTTACTTACTAATAGAATTATTATAGATAAAAGCGTTGCTACACACTTTATTAGCAGCGCTAAGCTACTAGTGCTTAGCACTTTCTGCTTAGTATTAAAAGCAAAGATAGTAAATACAGATACTTAACTATTTTCTTTTACTAGCTAAAGAGCTTATTTGTTTACAAATCTACTCTATAGAAAGTAAAGACTATATATAGATAAAATACTCTTATAGAATATAGTTATACTAGAAAGATTATAGATAAGTATTATCTTAGAAGCTTATATAAATAGCTAAGATCTTTAGTACCTTAGCTTTAACTCTATACTAGAGTAGAGTAGCTAGTTTTAGACTAAGATATAGTAGAAAGAGCAGCTAATCTTTCTTAGCTCTTTACTGCTCTTATCCTTAGCTATCTTGCGCAGTAAGGTCTTTATTTTAAGCTAATCTTTGCTATAATAAGTTAAAGAAGAGCTTCTGCTAGCATTAGAAGCCTAAGGAGAAGGCTTAGCAAAGCAGTAAAGAATAACATTAGGTTAGAGGGGCTGTTAGTTAGTTAGTTAGTTAGTATTTATTTTACGTCTAGTTAATAGAGATAAAGTCTACTATCTTGCCTCTTAAAAAGTATATATAACATGCTAAGCTATAGAATTCTAGTGCTAACATACTACCTTAGAAAGTATTTCTTGCCTGTACAGGTATTGCTACTATTTTAAAGCTACAGCTCTTCTTCTAGTTAAAGAGACTAGGTAATATATATATATTAGAGTAATTTCTTTGTATTTTAAAGTATCTATATACTAAAGTAAAAGAAAAAGAGAAAAAAAGTAAGTAAGTATATATGTGTAGGAGAAAGGATAAGAAGAAAAAAAGAAAGAAAAAAAAAGAGATAGAGCTTTGCAGCTAATATGCTAGACCTGCTTCTGCTAAGTGCTGTATTGCTTGTTGCTGTTGCAAGGCTGCAGAAGCTAATAGGGGTAGATCTTAGTATAGTATTGTATAAGCTAGACAAAGGCCTTAAAGGCCTTTAGATCTTTAATTAGCTCTGCAGTATACAACAGGCCCTTAGCCTAGCTAGATAGCAGTGTAGGTAGTTAAAGCAGCTATTAGCTAAAGGTCCCTAGAGTCTTACAGCAGAGTGCAAAGTACTTTAGTGTCTTGTCTTGTCTATATAAGCAGGTAAGGTTTTTATCTTTATAGTTATACTTTTAGTAGTACTAAGTAAAGTCTCTATATATAGATTAAATAGAAAGAAGCCTAGCTAAAGTAGCTTTTAGTAAGTCTAGCTCCTTTAAACTACTGCATAGTGTATAGTCTAAGTCTTAGCTTTTATACTACTTAGAGAGCTTAGTCTTTTTATTAGACTACTAGGTCTGTTACGTGTGCTAAAGCATCTTGCAGGCTATTGTTTTAATGCCTAAGAGTGTAAGTATAGCTGCCTTTTTAGTTAGAGGTAATAAGTGCTAGGCTTTTAGGTTAGTAAGTCTATCTGCTGCTTTGTTTCTTTTAATACCTAGGTGTCTAAGGGCCTATTTAATAGAGACGTTGTGTGTCTCTATAGTACTATAGCACTCTAAAAAGGCTTATTATAAGGTAGAAGGTATAATACTCTTAAAGCACTATATAACTAAGGTGCTATCTATATATAGCTAGATTTAGTAAGTATAAAGTGCTAGCTGTCTAATAGTGTATTAAAGGCCTCTTTATACTCTAATAGCCTCTGTATTAAAGACGTGTGCAGTAGAGTAGAGTAAGCTGCGTCTAGTCTGTAGTTGCTTTTTGTCCTAATATACTATAAAGCTATAAGTAACCTGCTTTTCTCTGTTTTTTGTGTACTGTTTAGATCTATCTAAGAAGATAGCAATGTCTAAAGGTAGAAAGTTAGCTTACTATTCTTAAAATACCTTTGCTACGCTCTTTTTGTCTATACCTATTATTAAGTCTGTTTAGTAGCTAAGTAAGTAGTAAAGAGCTAATAGTATTGTTCTAGAAATCTTAGGCAGTAGAGATCCTAGGTACTAGACTTTAGTCTGTATTTACTACAGCTTTCTAGCTAACCTACTTATACTTATCTTTATAGCTGCTGTGTAGCTAGCAAGTAGGTATTCTGTATCTATTGTGCGTAGATATGTTGCAAAGCAGAGTTTAGCTTCTTCTAATATATTAGTAGTAGAGAGTAGTCTAGCATCTTAGAAGAAAGTAGTAATAAAAGTTGTTTGCTATACTAAAAGAATCTCTCTAGCTGCTATAGCTAGTGTTTTGTCTATAACTACTATATACTACTTTATATAAGTACTAACCTCTATAGGTCTGCTAGGTTTTAGTATGTATAAAAGCTTTATATAACCTTTATACTAGTACTTAGCTCTATATAAAAGAGATAAGTATATATAGGCTATTATAGCTTTGTAAAAAGAGCTAGCTAGTAGTCTATAGGTTGTATTTACTAAGCTACAAATATAATAAGCTACTTTAGCTACTTTTATATTGTGTATAGCTACGTAGTGCTTAAAGGTAAGCTTATAGTTAAACTAGATCTCTAGCTATTAGAGGGCTAGCTAGGTTCTTAACGTGTTTAGCAAGATTAGATAGATTGTAAGATATTTGTCTACTACACAAGGTAGTGTGTAGCTGCTCTTCTATTAAGTAAGGTAGATTATTTCTTGTTTTTCTAAGGCAAAGGTAACTTTATTAGCTATGCTCTATGCTTTAATCTGTTATAAGTCTACTGCTAAGAGCTAGACGTTCTTATTAAGAAAGTGCAAGGCCTAATATAAGTATATATTATCTGCGTATCTAAATCTCTTCTCTATGTCTATAGACAGTAGCTCTGCTAGGTACAGTGTGTACAAGACTAAGAAGAGGAGTAAGCCTTGTAGTGTGCTGCAGGCGACTAGGTAGCTAGAAGTAGTAACTTAGTCTAGGTAGACTTAAACCCTTTAATTAGTAAAAAAAGAGCTAATAAAGAAAAAAGTCCTTTAAAGCCAGCCCTGTTAGGCTATCTAGTATAGTAAGTAGTTCTTAAAGAGAGTATTAAAGGCGCCTTACACGTCTAAAGTTACTATTATAATATACTAGCCTTTTACTTATACTACTTCTGTGTTGTAAGTAAATACTATAGTTAAATCTATAGCAGAGCGCTTTAGGAAGGCGCTTCTATACTAAGGGCTAAAGATCTTGTAAGTTATAGCAGTCTACATAATTCTTCTAGCTACTGTCTTTTTAAAGCCTTTTTTAATATAGGAAAAGAGCGCTATAGGTCTTTAAGATTAGAGTAATATCTAATCTTTCTTTCTTACCTTAGGTATTATAGCTACTTTTACAAGCTTCTACTAGCCTAGAAAGTAGTTAAGTTAAAGGTATTGCTAGAAGATTTATTGTATAAGTTCTCTTACCTAGGCCTAGCAAGCACAAAGTAGTTGCACTGTAAAGCAGTCTATTTCTAGCAAGGTGCTAGAGACCTTTATTATATTTTACTTAGCTTCCTCTAGTAAAATATATATGCTCTAGAAGAGAAGTGCTATTACTTCTTACTATAGTTAGTAGCTAAGGTTATCTTCTACTATGTAGCAGTTAAAGACTTGCTCTTAAAGTGCTTCTGCTTTCTCTAAGAGGTTAGATATTGTTTTACTGTCTACTATAAGAGAAGTGTCTTAATAGTTTAGTATAAGCTTGTACTAGGCAACTACTTTAAATAAATCTTTACTGTCTTTAGTATTGTTAAAGACATGTCTCTAGTATTATCTTTTAGCTTGTTAGACTATTGTCTTAAAAGTTTATATTTCTTCTAGTAAAGTACTACTACTATAGTACTATCTAGTATGTTTGTAGGCTTAGTAGGCTGTCTTACACTCTTTTGTCTACTATAGTGCAGCACGTCCTTACTTATAATCTAGCTTGCTTACTGTCTTTATAAAGTACTAAACTACCTCTATTAGTATTATAATATATTTATTAAGCTGTGCTGCACTTTAAGCTCTAAGCAGGTCTAAAATGTCCTAAACACCTATTTTAACAAGCTTTATAAACTTAAGTAAGCTTACTTCTATAACTTAGTAGTAGTATTAATCTAGGTACTGTATACTTCTTATAAAAGTAAAAATATAGGTTACTATTATCTTGTAGTTTAAACTACTGTGTATGCTTGCATTAACTTGTAATTAAGCAAATAAGACGTTAGAAAAGGTAAAGTTAATAACCTAGCCTGCTTAGTGTATTAGCTGTCTTAGAATGCTAATATAGTCTATAGAAGCAGCAGTAGCCTATCTAGCTAGCTTAGCACCCTTGTTAGCTGCGCTAGCAGCTAAGTTAAAAGACTTGTGCTTAGTATTAAAGTTACTCTCTATAAAGTACTATTAAGAGGGTGTTAGATATATAATATACTATATTACGCTAAGAGTATATAGCTGTCTGTAGTAGTTTAGTATAAAGACTCTGTTTACAACAGCTTATAGCAAGTCTAGGTAATTAAAGCTTTTTCTAGCTTAAAGTTTAAGGTAGTACTCTTTATAGATATATATTATTACCTTAAAGTAGGTTAAGCCTAGTATATTAAAAGTATCCTAGGTGCTAATAAGTATAAAGTATCTGTAGCCTAGGTAAGTAGAAGTTCTTAAGTTAGCACAAGTAAAGAGTTCTTAAACACATACTATGTCTATACTCTTCTAAAAAGACACTTCTAGTATAGTAATATAGTAAAGAGAGCTCTTACTAACGTTAGCTTAGTATACACAGAGTTAGTTTTCTTGCTAGCTAGGCTGTTAATACTTGTTATAAGCAGGGAGTGTATGTAAGTCTTCTAGCATGTAAATAGTAGTTTATTACTTATACTAGTATTTTCTCTTTCTAAGGTTAAAAAGTTAATATAGATAGTTAGTTGTAAGCGTAGACTATTAGCAGACATATCTCTTATATTTAGGTTTGCACAGCTTACAGCAGCCTATCTTAGTTTTTTTTCTCTGCTATTAGTAGGTAAAAATGCTTAAAAAGCACTGCTTGTTTTTATTATAGCTGCTCTGCTATTCTCTTTAGGTGCTTGCTTTTAGAAAAAGAGGTAGAAAGCTAAGATCTTTTAAGCAGCTTCTAGAAGAGTACCTTTATACTGCAGTATTGTCTAGTAAAGAGTTGCCTCTACTGTCTTGTAAAGATACTAATATATTACTTTGCCTGTGTAGTAGATAGTATTTAGTTTAGCCTTAGTAGGCTTAATTATGTGTCTATACACCTAGCAAAAGGCAGCTAGGCAGTTAGAGTAACTAGCTAGGTATAAGCTATAGCAGTTAGCACACTTAGCTTTATAGTAACAGTCTATACTATAAAGCTCTTAGTGTCTATCTATATAGTCTCTATAGTGTACACAGTAAGCAACTTATATATAGTAAGTAATATTGTAGTACTGCTAGCAGCCTAGGTTGTATCTCTAGATAGTAGAGTGTTTGTAGATTTCTTTTAAGAATTAGCTAGTACTAAAAAGCTAGAATAAGTAGACTAGCTCTTTATATAATATAATCTATATAGTAAGTCTATTCTAGTTAGCTTTATAGTATAAAAGCCTGCAGCTAACTAGCTACTTGCTTGTTTATAAGCAGACTTTTTTTTTTACTAGCTAGGTAGTAGTAGGTAGTTTAGTACTATCTAGAGTCTAGAAAGAGCTAGGTACTCTTTACACAGTATAGTTAATCTAGTGTTCTAAGATCTTAATTACTTCTCTACTTAGAGCTTTTACTATTAGTATAATTGCCTAGCCTATATTAATTAGCAATATAGTAAAAATATCTTAAAAAGTGTCACAAGCTCGGCTAGTTAGCTTGAGCTTGATCAGATGGCTTACTCATGAGGTGCTCGTTCGTTTGGCTTACTACTGAGAAGCTCCGAGCTTCTCGCTTGAGTACTCACGTGCGCGGCTTGGCCACAAACACGTGACTACTGAA
>JAFISE010000395.1:0-10474 GCA_022560025.1 Stagonosporopsis chrysanthemi | reverse complement strand
GGGGGGGGGGGGGGGGGGGGGGGGGGGGGGGGGGGGGGGGGGGGGGGGGGGGGGGGGGGGGGGGGGGGGGGGGGGGGGGGGGGGGGGGGGGGGGGGGACGTGGTGGTAGTGTCGGGGATAGTGAAGGCTACAGGCGTACCGGTTCGCGAGCCGTCTTCCATGACGCGGCACGTGATGTGGCCCAGCTTGAGAATCTCGCCGCTTTGGGCGGGGACGTAGTTGATGGGTCGGCGCGGCATTTTCATGCTGGCGAGGGCCTGGCGGGCTTCGTCGTCCATGGTGGTGGTTGTGAGGGTGTGTTGAGAAAGAAAGTGATACGTGTGGACGTTAGGTCTATGGAAGGTAATCTGTGAGGTGGGCGCGTGTGTATCAAGAAGCAGATTAAACTCAGGCTGAATTTCGAGGCTGGCGGCTGTAGACTTAAGTATACAAGCTAGATCGAGCTACATATTGCGGAGAGCCGGTGTGTTACCTAACTTCTCAATGGGATGGGCACGTCGATGTTGACGCAGCCCGAGGTCATGAAATGCAAGCAAGAGTACGGAGAAAAGATTCTGGTCAGCCCGTCACAATTCTAGTCGGAACCAATCGCACTGTCGATTGGAGTGTAAAGCTATGAAGAGGTCAAGGCCCCACATGACGACAACGGTGGTAGTGCGGGGAAGTCGCGGACCTCCGAGACTCTGTCCGCTCCTGCCTGAACTCCGGGCGGGTTACACACTAACGCGCCCTGCTGCCTACCATTGACACGTCTGATAAACGCCGGGAAAGTGTTTTGACATGCAACAGATCGCCTGTTCTCACTACGACTGACCATCTATCCAGCACTAACATCGCCACAGCCCCTTTTTTCCAGCGTTTCTTCCCCAAACAAACCCGCCATGTCCCCCAACACGCCAAAGAAGATGTTCACCGTCCTCGAGAACAACCCAGACGTGATGAATTCTCTGGGAAAAGCTCTTGGAATGCAGGACAGCCTCTCGTTCTATGACGTCTACTCGCTCACAGATCCAGCCCTACTGGCCCTGATCCCTCGACCCGCCTATGCACTGCTCGTCATCATCCCATTAACCCCAACCTGGCGCGAAGCACGCGAGACAGAAGACCAAGGCAAACCCGACTACGCGGGCCACGGCGCCGCCGAGCCCGTCATCTGGTTCAAGCAGACGATCGGCAACGCGTGTGGCTCGATAGGTCTTGTGCACAGCCTGCTCAACAGCGGCGCTGCCGCACACATCGCGCGTGGCTCTGCGCTCGACCAGATCAGGCGGGACGCGCTGCCAAAGGGCATGGCGGCGCGTGCGAAGGTGCTGGAGGACTCGGATGCGTTTGAGGCTGCGCACGCACAGGCTGCTCGGCTGGGCGACACGGCTGCGCCCGCTTCCACGGAGGAGTACGGCAGAGGGCAGCACTTTGTCGCTTTTGTGAAGGCGCGGGACGGGCATCTGTGGGAGCTGGAGGGCGGGCGGAAAGGGCCGCTTGATCGCGGCGCGTTGGGGCTCGATGAGGATGTTCTTAGTCCTGCTGCGCTCGAGAACGGGCTTGGGCGGCTGATGAGGATTGAGGCTGAGGAGGGCGGCGATTTGAGGTTCTCTGCCATTGCTTTGGCTCCCCGGCGTTGTGTGGATTGAGCGGCAGTGCGCGCTGCAGTGCCAACGCAGATTCCCGAGCTGACTCGATTGAGAAGTTGAATGTCTTGCAGCGTGTTGTGTGCGCGTTGCCCGTCAAGCCTGTTGTGGGGGAGAGTAAGCGCCTGCTGGGGGAACCGTTGCTGAGCACCTGGCCAACTACATCTCATGTCCATCCTGCCATGTGCTTTCTTCGCTCTTCTTATCAACATCGCTTTCACATTAATCGCTACGCGAACGCATGACATATGCGGCAGTATGAGGCACTGACGACGAAGAACGAGTGTGTGGAGATGTCGAATTGGGATGTGACAAGATGGGTGTTAGGTGGTATGGTGATGAATATCCCAGACTCCGCTTCGTGCGTGTGGAAATCCACAGCTGCTGTCCAGCAGCAACTCACAGCCCGACTCCAACCCGCCTCAGCAGTCAACCAACCCACTGCTACATCTCTCCACGCCCTCATCCCTCATCCTTCATTCCTCTTCCTCCTCCTGCCCCTCCTCCCCCTCCTCCACAGGCCGACACGTCCTACACTCCCTATACAACATGCCGCAAAACTCCCTAACCGTCTGCTCCGGCCCCCCATCCACCCCGACCTTATGCCCTTTCATACAGTACCACGTCCACGCGCCCCTCCCCGCGTCCTCGCGCTCGAGATAGTTCTCGCCGGGACTCCACGTATCGAGGCTGAAAGTGATCTGGTGCAGCCGCGGGCCCAAGAGCGGCTGGTCTGATGACAGCGGCGTGCCGATGTTCTTGAACGACTGCGCCGCGTGGAACCAGATCCACAGCGGGTTCCACAGCGGGTCGCCGATGGCTGTTGCGTTGAGCGTGAGACGCGTGCAGGCTGTCAGGGCGCTCAGTTCGCGGCGCAGGCGCGCGGCCAGCGCCCATGATGCAGAGGCCATGGCGCGCGGGTCGGCGCAGCCCAGCATGGCGCTTGTGGTGATGAGTTGGAGCGAGGCGGTGCGGATGTGTTTGAATGTGGTTGGGGCGATGGGCCAGATGCGGGTGTCGTTGTTGGCGGGTTGGTAGTTTTGCGGGGAGACGGTGAGGTGGAAGGTGCCGTGCCTGCAGAGCGTGTCCATGTATTCGGCATAGATTTGTTTGTTGGCGAGGAAGAGCCAGTTGCTGGGTTTTGGTGCGCGTGCGGTGTTGCGGGGGTTGGTGGCAGAGCCCCAGAGGCTGGCTAGCATTCCGTTCAAAGGCGATGCAGGCGGGGATGCGGCAGGTGGGGGGTAGTAGACATCTTCCAGGAGCTCTCTGTAGACCATGTCACGTAGCTCCTGGGGCAGTGCCTCGAAAGGGAAGGGTTTGGTGTTGTTGATCTGCATCCTTCGTAATCGCGTGAAGGCTCGGTAAAGTAGCTGGTAAAAGACGTCTAGATGAAGGATGACAATCGTGAGAACAAATTTGGCGGCGATCCCAATTAAGAGGTCGTCAGATCCTACAAGGCCTGCTGCTCCCGCATCCCAAAGCTGCTCGTAGAGTACGGTTTTGTCCATGGTGGCAAGGTGGAGTCCTTTTTCGGACAGTGCCTGCAGGTCCGGCCCAGTACACGACACACTATGTTTCTCTCCGATAGTGTGGGCCCTAGTACGAGTCTTTCAATACTGCGTGCAGGTGTTGTGCGATGTCCGGGCGTTTGGTCGTGGCCGCGATGTCCGGATGATGGGTGAGAAGCGCGCGAAGCGGAGTCCGAGGTGGATCGGTGGAAAGACAGACAGCAATGTTGTGCACACAGCTCTTGTGAGGGGCTCCAAAAAAGGCAGAGTAGTAGAGAGAGAGAGGCCAGGAAGAGCCTGAGTGAGGAAGAGAGTCAATAGATGCGTATTTACAAAGTCAATAGACTGGTGCCTTGCACTGCCCGGAAAAGGCAGCCTGAAACGGCAGCGCATACAGCACCGCCACGACAGCTGATCATCGTGGCTTTTCCAGGAAGGACTGGTGCTTTCACGACGAAGAGTTGAACGAGATTGCGAGCATTGGATTGTATTGCGTGTCGCTCTGGAATTCGTCGCTCGAGGGTTCTGCATACCGTCGACGAGGTGCGAGGAAGGCGCCCAGTGGGGCTCGGAGATGGAAACACGGCGCGACTCCGAAAATTGTCCGACTTGCAGCTCGCAGCACAGCGTCAGCCCAATTCCCGCCAGCCTGATCGGTTGTCCACAATGTCGCACTTGACAACACACACATCGATAGATGCATGTTCTGCTTCGCGTGCCCAAGGAGTGAAATCCAAGACCGTTCAGGGTGGCTTCACCTGTCCACGTTGGAAAGGCGAGGCAAGGTCAAGCAATATAGACACAGCGCGGTGCAGAATAGATATAACACATACTCATTCATCTACGTGCCAACACCAGATCCATGGGTTATATACCCAACCTCTCCCAAACTCAGCTGAGCAAACCTGGCCTCTGCTGGTAATTACGCTCTAAACCCAAAACAAAGCTGGACGCGAATGTGAACGCCTTTTCCACATGGTCCTCTGCGGTAAACGAAGAACCGGTAATGCTGCGCTGATGCCGTCGTTAAAGCAATCTATGCCAATCTCAAGATGAGAAGAAAAAAACATGTAAGAGAAAAAAAAAAACACGGCGGTCCAAAGGTGGATGACGTGTCGAAGAAATAAGGAAAAAGAAAAGTCGTCGAAAGCGTAAAAGAAGGACAAGGCTCATGCACCCACCCTATCTGCGTCCATATCCACGTCCATATCCAAAAAATCCGCTTCCTCGAAATCACTCGCATGCCCTGCCGCCAGCCTCCCCGCATGCGCCACGCCCTCGACCTCCATGTCCCCTTGGTCGCGCATCGCCCTCCTCCTGCTCTTCGGCTGCGCGTAGGAGCGCTGCGGCGCGACGTAAGAAGAAGGGGGCGACTCGGAGAGCGGGGAGACGGGGATATCGTCTTCACCAGAGACGCGGGCAGGGATGGAGAAGAGGAAGTTGTTTGCGCGGGAGGTCAGACCGCCTCGCGCTGCCGGCCCTGCTCCTGCGCCGACGGCGAGGAAGCGCGACGAAGCGTCCACGTCGCTCCACCCCCGCTTGGCCCCGCTGCGCGCCATGTCGGTCCCGTACCCGCTGTCCTGGCTGGAGAAGGGCTGCGAGAACGCCTGTGCGGGGAGCGGAAACGATGCCGTGTTGCTGAGCAGCGGGTGTGTGGTCGGCTGCTCGGCGTACCCGCCGATCTTGTTCAGGCCGCAGAAGGGGAGCAGTTCGCGCTGGTGCTGCAGGGTCGCGGCGAGGGCGTCGACGGGGATGTGCAGCGGCTCGGAGCCGGGGAAGTCGCGGTAGGCGCTGTGCGGTTTGCGCAGCGGGGTGGGCAGGTGCGTGGATGCGAGGGCCTTGGGCGTCTTGTAGCCCTCGGGCACGGATTTGCGGACGCGCATGCCGACGCTGAGGAGCGAGGATTGCACGGCCGAGGGGAGCGCGGGCGCGAGGGTTGCGTGGGGCGGTTTGGGCTGTGGGATGGAGCGCAGCTGGGGGCCGCTGCGGGGGTGAAGGTCGTCGGCGTCGTCGGCGGAGGAGATGTCGATGTCGGAGTCGGAGTCGTCGGCGGCGGCGGCGGCGGCGGCGGCGGCGTGGAAGTAGCTGGTGATGGCGGGCTGGAACGGGCGCTTCGTCCTGTGCCGGTCTGTTGCGGACGACATGGTAGGCAGGGGCGTGGACGACATGGTGGGCAAGGGCGAGGGGCGGGCGGCCGTAGTGGGCGGGCAGTGCGTGGGTTGCTGCAGGCGCATATGCAGTGGTGCTCGAGACGTGGGGCGTTCTGATACTGCACGGCCGCTGGCCGCGTGCACAGGCGCTGATGGCTGCTGCAGCCGGGCCAGCGTCGAATCACACGGGGCCCGTCTATGCGGCGCGAGGATGCTCCAGCGCTCAGAAATTGGCGAGGGGCGCGGGCGGGCAGGGCTTGACACGCCGACGCGGGCGTGCGCGATGGAATGTGCTGAGGATCGTGAGAGCGACGAGATGAAGGTGCTGCGGTCGAGTGCCGTGGAGAGCGCTGGCGCCGCCGTTTGCTTGCATCGGATGACGGCACCGCGCGCAAAAGAGGAGGCTGCTGATCTCGACGATCGGTCGCGCTCGTAACGCGAACCAAGCTCCGGCGACGCGTCGACGTGCACCAACCCACACTGCACACGGCGATGCAAGCCTGTTGGTCGTGTCCTCTGCAGGAAGAGTACCAACCGGCACCCCGCACGTCGAGGTTATATCGTGCTGCCACCCGACCTGTCTCACGATGCTTCTACAAGTCTCAACGGCTGTCCTCGTGTCTTTGTTTCTCCATCTGGCAATTTGCACGACAAACGCCCACCGATTGGCCTCACACCGCTGATTGTGTTTCACGACACTCTACCTCAGACAACAGCAGCAGTTTGACTCAGTCCAGCTCTGTCGTCGTGGCCGACCGCCGTAGGTGATGTGTTGACCACTGCCCAGCCGACAACTGCCGACGACCTGCATGGATGCTCCTGCTCGTATCTTGACACGGTCGTCACAACAACCTGTGCAGAAGCCAGCGACGCTGTCTCACGCAGACCGGCGAGAAATCCAGTCTGGGGCGCACGCCGAATCCAATGCATTGCAACCTTGTTTGTGCATTGGTCTCCTGTGCGTCGGTGCCACGCCAGAGGCACGACTCTCGTTCGACACAGCCCTACCGCCACATGACACCACACGCCCGTGCTGCCGGGAGCGCCTGCATAGCGCATGAGCATTGATGGTACTTGGGTCGTTGCGCGCACATCGCGATCGACGCTCCATCTAATTTGAGACGTGTAGTATCCTCAGGCACATGGAGAGAGGCTGAAAGTAGACGTACTGTACAATGCAGCGAATCTGCCTTGATGGGAGCGTTGAGCCAATCTCATCGTTGCATTGTATACAAACAGAGCCACTTTGCATGTCCTTCACAACACAGGGCTGACCTTCGCGATTGTACCAATGTAGGGCTGCTTTCCAAACGCGCTCACGAGATACTCACCTTCATTGCTGGCACCATCATGTCACCCCCAACAGCTCGAAGCTACCAAGAGCACAAGGAACACACGTTCTGACTCTTGATAAACCGCACCATCATCCAGTCCTGACGAGATCTCCATCACAGCGCTACCCAAGGAGCCGTGATGAGACACACCAATAGGTGGACTTGCACAGAGACAACATTCTTCATGTTCTCATTCCTGTGTTGGGTGCACGTGAGCCCATGGTGTTTCGTGCATTGCTGCGCCTGGTCGCCCATGTAAGCACATTGACACTCGCTGATTGAGACCAGAGACGGGAAGATGGCTCGCCAGAGTTGCACCCTGACGGCTCAAGCGTTGGCGCAAGATATATTGGTGACTTTGGAAGCCCATCGTAAGATGATAGTGCACTGGCTGCCGAGATGCCATTCTGGCAGCAGGGCATCTCGATCAGGTATGGATACGTTGGAACGTTGCAGTGAATTTTGGCCACCGCCTTTATCCTGCAACCGAGCACCCGGCTATGCAGTCCCAGTAACCTGGGGGCCGTTTTCCCGTTACATACATGCCGGACTGTCCTTTCCTCCACGCTCGCCAACGACATCCGCACATTGCGCCCCGCACTCACAACAAGGACACACGCATCGTGTCAGCCATGCTATCCTTGCTGGAAAAGAGACATTCACTAGACACAGCATCCACCAATCGTGCCACGTGGAGCCCCGGGATGGGGGCCAAAAGGCGGGCATGTTCGCTAAGCGCCAAGGTGCATGTCAGACGAGGCTGGCCGATCTATTCTCAATGGGATCCGCCACCAAACCGCTGCGCCCCGTAAGCCCGGCTGCTCCCTCCCGCGGACCCCCCATACATACGCAAACATAAAGCCGTTAGTGCGCTGCAGTCGTTCTCGATGAACTAAATATCCATCGGTTGTCCACCATGGAGAAACAGGTATTGAACATCCCCCCGCCGAGGGAGAGCTCTCCTACGGCCTATTCTCTCGCTTCGTGTCTGTGCGGTAGCGACTACGAGGGCGTTGAGAGCGATGGCGAGAGAGCGGTGTCGTTGCTGCCCAGGATCTCGATCTCGCCGGTCCTGGTTCGACGGTTTGCGCCTGTTGTGCGGTACTTCACAGTACACGATCGCGACTCAGACGTAAGCTCTCGGCGGCTTGTGGTTCGGGTTGGAGATGAGGATGGCGTCGAAGAGGAAGTTGTTTTCCAGGAGAAGAAAGTTGTCGAGGGTGAACGTATTGGGGAAGGGAATCATGTCGTCGAAGAGAAGAATGTCGAAGAGAAGAATGTGGTCACAAAGAGACACGTGGTTGCAGAGAAGATGGTGGTCAACGAGAAACCTATGCTCCTCGACGAGCAGAAAGATCCGTTCCCCAAAATGCAGGCAATGCTCTACCGCAGAGGGGTTGTGAAGCTCGCAGAGCAACAGATTCCGCTGGTGGCCACGAAAACCCAGAACGTCAACTTTGCAACGTATCAGTACAGATCGTTGCAGGAAGGTGAGATACGTGTCATTGTACTTCACCCGAGGAGGTACGATGACAAGAAGCAAGAGCTTGACAAGTTCTCCAGCGAGATTGTCATTGAATTACAAGTCCGCAAGCGTACAGATCGCACTCCCTACGAAGCAGTGTCGTACGTTTGGGGAAAGGACACGCAGACTGGCACAATCAAAATCCAGACTGACGAAGGCTTGAAAACTTTCAAGATGAGGAGCAATGCTATCAGAATGCTACGCCACCTTCGTGACAGACGGCCCCTCCAGCCCTTGTGGATCGACGCCATCTGCATCAACCAAGACTCGAATCAAGAGAAGGCTGCGCAAGTCCAAAAGATGGGAGACGTGTACCAAAGTGCATCTCAGACCCTGGTATGGATGGGAAACCATGACATACATGTCCTGTCCGATCTAGAGCGCGCTTGGCCTTATCGGCACCATATCAACCACCTGAAAGATAAAGTCGCGCCGCTACTGAGGAACGAGTACTTCACGCGCAGATGGATCATCCAAGAGTTGTTTTTCTCCAGGAAAGTCCTTCTGCTGGACGGCCACGGGGAACTGGACTTCAAGCTCCTCGAAGACGCCAGCGAATTCATCCTGAGACACGTGCACCACTTGCACCACATCGACGACACCAAAGACGACCTGAAGTTCGATGCCAACGCCGTTGAAGACCGCAGCTTGCTCAACGCCCTACACCTCATGCACATCCTCCGCGAGCGCCGCGCCCAGTCCAGTGCAAACCACGACTTCATGCGTCTCCTCGTCAGCGCGCACGTCTCGCGCTGCCAGGAGGCCCGGGACCGCATCTACGCACTGAGCGCGTTCGAAACAAAGGAGCGCGAGGTCAACTACGGCACCAGCGTCGAGCAGCTGTTCCAAGACTTTGCGCAGGCCGAGATGCGCAACAGCGTCGAGACGCTGTACTGCAGCGGCGCTTTTCCAGACACTTATTCACACGCATGCAAGGACGCCAGCGCGGTCCCGTTGCCGTCCTGGGTCCCGGACTGGCGCGCTGAGCGCGCGTGGATCCCCGTCTCGCTCATGCATGGGCAGGACGTGGGGCAGACCTCGTTCGGGGCGACGCTCCGCGTGTTTTCCCGTCCTGACGACGCGCCCAAGTGCAATGTGGTTGACTCTATGCTCGTGGTGCACGGGGCCATTGTTGGGAGGATCGAGCGTGCGCAGGGCATTGAGACGATTGGCGGGTTGTTCGAGTTTTACAACGAGGGCCGGGCTGAGACTGATGACAATGTCGCACGTATGATCAGCACGCTCACGCTCGACTCTGTTCAGGATGGCGGGAGTGCTAAGGCGTGGCTTGAGGAGTACCGCCGCAGTAACGGGAGGCAGTGTCCGCTGAAGAGCCACAAGAGCGACTGCGGGCACCTCAGTAGCGCGAAGCTGCATGAGTGCAATACGCTGCGACGAATTGAAGACGTGCTGTATGGGCGCTGTGCGTTCGTCACGAGCAAAGGACAATGGGCTGTGGGGCCGGAGCAATCGAAGGAAGGCGACTGTATGGTACAGATTGATGGGTGCCGTTTCCCGTTCGTCATGCGGCAACAGGTAAGTCTGCTCCACTTGCTTGCTTACGTGGAATCAGATCTAACGATGCAACATAGGCAAACAACACTTGGAAGATTGTTGGGGATTGCTATTCTGCAGACGAAGCGCAGCCACAGCACCATCTGACGCGTGTGTTCAAAATCGTGTAGCCAACGGCGCACACTTTGATGCTGCAAACCAAAGCAACCAAGTGTCGAAATCTACGATACCAAAGAGAAACATTATGAATGAACTGACAAATGCCAACCAAAGACCACGAAATGCTGCATCCATGATTCCTTTCCTTTACAGTAATGAGAGACGTGGGCTGATGACGTCGCGCTCTTACACGTTGGTCGCCTGACCGCACAACAAGCATTCAGCGTGCCTTGATCGATGCAGTGGAGTATGTAACAGTGCCTAATCACTCGGATAGTAAAGCCGCCTGGAATTAGAAACTACATATATTGTACGAGACAGTCGCCCACATCGAGGACATACATACATGTCGCACTCACCACAACCATACAGTCCCACCAGACCAAGACATCCGCACAGCCAAACGCGCGCATAGTCCCGCCACCTCCTACCTCATCCATCTAATACCTCACCTGCTCACACCCCGGCTTTCCTCCCTTTCTTTTTCCCCCCCCCCCCCCCCCACCCCCCCCCCCCCCCCCCCCCCCCCCCCCCCCCCCCCCCCCCCCCCCCCCCCCCCCCCCCCCCACCCCCCCCCCCCCCCCCCACCCCCCCCCCCCCCCCCCCCCCCCCCCCCCCCCCCCCCCCCCCACCACACACCCCCAAACACACCCAG
>JAFISE010000394.1:0-10505 GCA_022560025.1 Stagonosporopsis chrysanthemi | reverse complement strand
TAGCTGTAAACAGCGCTAGTGCAGGATGGGGAGCCGCATCTCACCAAAGGTGAGGCGCGGGTTGCCCATGAGGCAAGAGAGACTCCAAATCGTGACAGACAAGCTACCACAGGTACAGCTCTGTTCGCCACGGCTACATTACAGATGACATCAAGCAGGCAATATCAGTAAACCAAGCCGATGTGAAGAGTGCTATCACCGAAACAGACAAGCAGCCGGTCGTCCTACAACACAGAATGGACGAGATGAACCTCAGCAGCGATGATGAAGAGACGGCTGGGTCTGAAGAAGACAAAGCCAGTGCTATGCGACAGCTCGAACAAGAACGCGAAGCGATAAATGTGTCGCGCAGACTACTAGACGAGCTGCTAGCAAAGGCGCAAGAAGACGCAGTCGCCAGGGCCGCAGCAAAGAACGAAGCCATCTCGAATACCGCAACATTCGGGGACAACAACTCTGGCATGCAGGTCCACACTCTCAACGGTGGAGTTCATGGAGCTAGTTTTGGGGGGAGGTAGACTGTTCTCTCGTCTGCGAGCACAAAATCTATACTTGAATTACTCTCACCGTGTCTGTGTCTGAACAAACGTTCACCCATCCACCAGCAGCCGTGCACTCAAGAGATTCCACGATGTCCTTACATCAGCACATAAGAAGCGAAGGCAGAAACTGAACGAGAAGGAGGAACAGGAGCAGGACTCCGCAAACTCCCGCGCGCGTTGACATTATAGTTTAGTGTGTAACACAGTCTATACAGTCTAGAAGCAAGCGTTCAAGTCAATCACACGCTTGCTGTACAAGAGCAGTAACACGGGAGCCGCAAGTAAGTCATCATAAAAGGATGACTTTGATAGACTGCGAAGTGATGACTTTATTCCTTGCTCGCTCGCGATTTCCGGGAAGGTAAATTAGGCACTACCTATTTACTTGGGCTTCCCCTTGGGCTTCCCTTTGAGCTACTTGAGCCTCCCTTTGAGCTACTTGAGCTTCCCGCTGAGCTACTTCGGCCATCAGTTGTTCTGCTTGGGCAACCCGTTTTGCTGCTTCGTCCATAAGTTGATCTGCTTTAGTGACCCGTTGATCTGATGTGGTAACTCGTTGATCTGCTGCGGCAATTCGTGCTCTTGCTGC
Organism: Stagonosporopsis chrysanthemi; assembly: GCA_022560025.1. Taxonomy (NCBI): domain Eukaryota; kingdom Fungi; phylum Ascomycota; class Dothideomycetes; order Pleosporales; family Didymellaceae; genus Stagonosporopsis; species Stagonosporopsis chrysanthemi. The sequence goes on along the minus strand of JAFISE010000394.1, from coordinate 9,374 downwards.
GGCTTCCGATGTAGCTATTTGAAGCTCCTTTCTTCGCATCTCGATCTTTTTCTCGGCTAATTTGATTTCTCTTCCACGCAGTTCGATTTTCAAGTTGCTGTTTTCCCTCTGCAAGGTTTCTATCCACTCCGCTTTTTTAATGCTCCCTCCATCAACGTTCTCTGCGGTTGGTCGAGGCTCTTCCAAATATGGCTCAAGTTGTTCGGCCGTCTCTTCTGCGTTAGCGACCGCAGCTTCTAGTCTTGCTATGGCTTCATCTGCAGCATCATTGATTTCCACGATCTTGTCTGTTGTCTCCATGGCAAGGGATAACCTGATCTCCTCGGATTGCTCGTAAAGCGATGCATCCAGCTGGCTATGCTTGTCTTCAGCGTACTGGACATTCATGTCAATGATGTCCTCAATGTGTTTCATAACGCGGCTGGCGGGGCGCTCGCTGAGCAATGCGCGGAGTGCAGTCTCCGCGTATCGACTTAGACCACGAGAGGAGCCAGCTTGTACGTCGCTAATGCTCATTTGGTTTGCGTGCAGCGCGGTCGGCGAAGGGCATGGAGTACCGGGGTTGGCTTGAAGTATTTCAGCAATAAGCATGCCAAAAGCATCTTCGTGACTGACATCGGCGTGGGCAACTGGTGAGAACGCCGGCTTGGGACTGGGCGTTGGTGCTGTAGTTGCCTTCTCCGTAGGCGAGCCGAGGTCAAGATCAGCAGCGTTGGAAGCAGCGTCGGAAACAGCGATGGAAGCAGCGATTGGAAACACAGCCTCGGGGCCTGGTGTCAAGTCCGCAAAATCCTTCCTTGGAGACAAGCCATTAGATGCAGATGAGAGAAGCAAACGTTTTGCAGGCGGAGAAGCGGGTACAGAGGCGAGTTGCCTAGCGCGTTTGGAGGACAGCTCAACTTTCTTATACGGTGGGGGAGACCCAATCGGAGGAGGGCTGACCGGAGCCTCGGCGACGCGTCTTGTAGGTGGATAATACTGATGCATATGTGGATTGCGATCAAAATTGACCGGGATTCCGCACCGACCTTGCGGATGATAGATAATGTCTGCGAGCGACGGACGGTTTTTGGTCGGTATCCATGAATAGTCGAGTGTGATGGATATTTGCGACGATTCAGCCAGCTCGGTGACTCGCTTGACAATGGGATTGCTCTCATGCAACTCTGGTACTGCATCGGGACTATCGGAACACCAAATTGAAGACTGCTTTGTTCGCGTCAATAACATAGTGTGGTAATCAGGGGATCCTCCTTGGGCGAGTGGTGACAGCTCATGATCTGTGCAATCATCTGCAGACTGAATGAGATTCCGACCAGTTTCTAGATCGTCTGCATTGATGGAAATGGTCAAAAACACTTTGGAGCCCGGTTCATCTCGGATAGACATGGATCGGAGGGATATGGTAGCTTGGCTTGCGGTATCCTTCTCGGGGCAGCGAACGTACTTTAGGGTGAAGGCACATTGTAAGCTCGATTTGGGATTGTTTGTCACATAAGCCAATGCAGGGAATCCCTTTCGCGGACCAATATTGTAAACCATTTAGTCTAGAGTTCAGCGCAGACTAACAAAGTTCCAAGAGCTCAACTCAAACAAACTCACCAGGTCCTTGTCACGCCTGGAGATGCTTCCAGGTGAAGCAACAGCTCATGTCGCGCGGAAGGAAGCGATGCGCACTGGACGCTTGCCACTGCGACAGAACCACGCCGGTGCGCCCTACGACGTACAGGCGGCCGATGCGTAAGCTTTGCAGCCCAGGACAATGTACGGCCTGCAGTATCGCAGCCTTGTGAAACTCGCAAGGAAGGCTTGGGCGACGACCTTGGCTTCGGCGCACTCGACCACACCGGCGTCTGGGACAGAACCACCCTACAATGTGCAGGCGGCCGATGCGTAGGCTCTGCAGCCCAGGACAACGTACGGCCTGCAGTGTCGCAGCCTTGTGAAATTCGCAAGGATGGTGGACTGAGCCAGTCAACGGGCGGGACGAGGCGACGAAGGAGGTGTTGGCCGGCGGGTTCGATTCGTCGTGGGTTGCGAAGAGCGAGAGTAGCAGGCGCAGGTCGGGGTGAGGATGTTGGAGGGAAGGCGCGATCGGGGAAATGAGGGCGGCTGGGCGTTAATGGGCGCACGGGATCTCGGAGATGGGCATTCGTGATAGGCCGAGCAGGGGAAAAAGCGGAGTTGCCAAGACTCTGCCTGTCACGTGTGGAGACATGTCAGGCACCCGCGCATTCTGCCTTGAGCCACCGTCTTGGGTACAGCGTCGAGCTGCAGCCCCCATCTCTTGCCAATGCGGTGCCAGGTGGAAGGATTCTGGCGCGAAGTCGCAAGTCGCACAGCTCAATCATGTTGTCTTGTGCATCTATTGCGAAGATGATCGGTAGCGGAACATGTTTAATGTCTTCGAGCTGATCATAGGCTCATGTCCTCTCAAATGTTGAGGCTACGGAAGGCGCGTCAGCTAAAACGCCAAGAGCCACAACAACAAAGCTTTCGCGCGTCGGTGGCGTCCGCTGCTTGCGAATCCGAGCATCAGCAGAAGGCACTGACGAGTGCATTTTCGGCGTCGCGAGGCTGATTACGACGGAGACGACAAGATAGACCTGATGCTGAGCCAAGGCAGAGAAGAGGCTGGGCTGACTCAGCTCTGGCGCCAGCTCACGACGCGGCCAACCTCATCATCTCCAGGTTCTCGTGTCATCCTGCCCAGCAAAAGTCGGCTGCGACCATGACAAGGTGAAGACTGCCTCCAGCACATAACTAGACTGCCTCCAGCACGTAACTAGTCTGCCTGTCCACCGAGACCGCCGCTCTCCCCGTTTCTGCGAGCAATGCGTGTGAAGCAGCTGTCCATCACGTCTGCACACGGCCGCATCATGGTCAACGGTGAGCGTTTCGCTGTTGCTGGGACTGTGCCTTCCTCTTTCACTTCTTTCACTAGAGCTAGCTTCTTAGCCTCCCATCCCCCACCGCCGAGCGGCACATGACCTTCACCAATCTCACCCCAGCGCACGCCGGTAGGCCCTCACCTCATGCCATGACCGGGCCAGACACACCTGAACAGGTAGTGCAATCTCTTGCGCAGCATTTCGACAATCCGGACGACACAAAGGCCGCCCTCCGGAAAGTCTGGCTGGCGCATCTTGAGTATCTCAGACCGCTGCGCGCCAGCGCCGCCTATGCAGATCTGGACAGCTTCCATACAATTTCCGCCTGGTATCTCACCCCGCACTACCTACTCAAGTACCGAGACCACCTTGTTGCTGGCGACCTCAAACGCATTGCCAGCAGCCGCCGCATCGGTGCCATCAGCCGTGTCCTTGAGTTCTGGGGCGCCCTCGCCATCTCAAAGGTATGCTTCTGCTGCACCGGTCGACCCTACGCTGAAGGGTCAGATACGTCGCAGCCTACCGAACCGATTGCCGCTGCCGAGCACGCCGAATCGTGATTTTCTCCTGAACGGGAAAGCTGTGTCTGCAACCTAACATCCTGCCAAGCGCCAGGAGACGGCTGCGAATACCTATCCCGCTTGTAGTGCTATAGCGACCGCGACCACCCCAGACAACCACAGCGCCCTCCGCATCGAAATCAAAGTTTCCCGTCCTACTGATGCACAAGAGTTGCCTGTGAACGATTCTATATTCCGCTATTCCAGCCCTGCGGCATCGATCGGTCTTTTACACCACGCATTGGTCAACATCAACCACACTACCGGCGAAGAGTCTGAACTACAGATCGACAACGAAGAAACAGGAGTGACGTTTCTGGAACAAGCCGAGCCAATCGAACCTGAACCCGGCGTCAACACTATGCTGCGGTGAGAAAAGCAGTCGCAGAACGAGGCTCGAGCGACCAGCGATGTTCAGGACAAGTACAATGACTTTATTCGGCAATTTGGCATGAATCCAGCGTTGCAGTAGCTTATTAAGACATCAAAGCAACGTGCTGTGCTTACAGAGCAAAAGGCAGCAGCGGACGCAGCCCTCACGGCGGCCGAGGAAGCGGTAACTCAACTTGAAGAGGCAATGAATGCTGAACTACCTCCCGGCAAGACCCTAGGTGAGGCAAGAAGTGAGGCGCGTGAGGATCTCACGAACACCAAGCTTGTCGACAGCAGGATAGTATCGCTGAAACAGGCCGCTGAAGACCTCTATGGCATCAGCAGGTCTGCAGGGCTCGGCACAATTCCAATTCACGCTTAACAAGTCTTCTGTCGCTGCTGTGAAGGTGGCTAGGGAGGAGAAGCTGAGAGACTTTGATGATACCGCTGAAGACCTCATACAGAGACAAGAGGACCGCAGGGTAAAGGAGGACGAGTTAGAAAGATTAGAGAAGCAATACGCGCGGCTAGACGCTGAGCAGGAGAAGCTGAGAGCAGTTTTCAACCTGAGGCAAGACCAGCCAACTTTCGCGGCGCTGGCAAGGCTACTCTTGCCGTCAGGTGAGTGATGTCATAGGATGGAGAGGGTGTTGGTGTTTGTTCAGTGGGTCATTTACAGTAGTATCCCTACGGCCCTGTAAAGCTTTTCAACATAGCCGAGCATCAATCAAGGCAAGCTGCCAGTCATGCATCGTCTAAGAGCACTGCCTCCAGACTCCGTGTATCTTATAGGTGTAGATCTTTTGCCGTGGGTGGTGAGAGTACAAGGCCGACACCCAGGACGCTGATGCAATAGGTCATGGTCGCACTGAGCGCGTCTCAACACACGCAGATCCGGTTGAGAAGAGTGTAAGATAACTTTGCCTCTGCGTCAACCGACAGTCCCTTCTCGTGCTCAAGGCCATGAGTGAGCTGTCGGACAAATGTTCATATCAATGCACAGCAGACAAGAAAGTAGGATGGCGACCTACGTAATCGCCTAGCCAAACCTAGTCTTCTTGGTGTGTAACTGCTGTCTTTTATGCTTACAGCTTTGGGTATTAATTAATTAAACAGTTAGGGCTAGCGTTGAGTCGTGGCTGCAGTATTAGCAAATTCTCTAGCCTAGGCGGGAACGCTGGTAATGAGGGGTGAGTGCGTGTTCGAGGGGTGAGAAGAACTAGTTGGTTCAAAATAACAGCAATGCATCTCTATATGTAGATATGCACTTTGACGGGCTTGTATCCGATCTAGGCGATGGGTGCCAAATAGCAGCCCAGGCAGTGACTATAGTTTCTAAGCTATCGAAAGACTGTTTCCCTAATTGTAAAATTTAGTTTTCGGTTCTTGTATTGCATGCGAGTGATTAGGGGCAACATTTCGCTAGACACAAAACTGCCGTCTCGGGCCGCTTGGCTCGTCTGGAGCTCGTGGTGCAGTATTCTAGATATTACATGCGTATCCGTCTTTCTATTGCTGCGATGCAATACCCTCCAAGAGGGCTCTATACTGTCGCCGGTTCATCTCCAGCAAGTCGCGTCTCAATTGGTACACTCACAGTGCTACTCTCACACTAGCATTAGAACTTGGTAGCCGAGCTGCATTGCATAAGATAGCATTAGATTATAGCTGACAGAGATACTTGAACCACTCTGTCGAGAACATCAGTACTTGTGCGCGACAAAATTAAATCTATCTCTGGAAGTTCAGACCAAGAACAAAGAGGACTTGTTATATCCTTGTAATTTACCTACGCATTGCTCTTTGATAAGGTACTAAGTATAGAATTCAGTCATTTCCTTATACCTTGCTACTTTCTATAGTCTATGTCTAACTGTATGAGTTGAATAAATATGCGCTCACAAGACCCAATTGAACCCTGTCCTCTTCTCTACCTTGACTATTTCATACCATGGGCAAGGTACTCCTTAGTATTCGAGTGTACTTCCGTCTCGTGATAGAACCACGGTTCGTCCGGCATCTCATTCTCCTCTTTAGTAATCAGCAGCAAATTGCCGTTATAGTCCAGCCGAAGACCCGGATAAATAAAGGTTCGCCACATGTACAGTACGATATTCGAATCTTCCAGACTGGGCGCGATGTGAGGGGCAATGAGCTCCTGATGCTTCTGCGGCAGGATCGACCAGTGTAGCCCGGGGTGTAGATGGTGAACTGTATGATATCCGTTGTTGAAGCACAAGTAATTGAGTGTCCGGCCAGTAAAGTTGCGTGCAAAGTTGAATTTGGAGCTCATATCACACCCATCGTGTTGGAGAAAGTTCATCGAGAGGATGCCGAATTTGGCGTAAAATTGTGGCAGCAGTGCAAACCAGATCCATCGACGCCAATCTAGTAGAACAAGCACGGCTGTGAAGCTCCAAACAACAATCTCTTCAAGTTGGCGCTGCTTCACGATAGGTCGGTTGAGGCGGGCTTGAGCTTCAAAGTACAGCTTGTCATCCTTGTTTCCCGACAGGACAACGTGCCAAAAGAACAGTAGACCATTCAAGAGGTTCCAACTATATCGAACCTTGGTAGTACGCACTGTTCAATAGGAAAGAGAATTAGCGCTGTGGAAGGCGTAGAGATCGAGTTCCCATCGCCATTAGTCACAGTACATGACTATTGACCCGGCAAGGCAAAGGAGACCAAAGAGAACTAAAGCAAGCACTTACTAACGTCTCTTGCTTGTTGAGGGTACTTGTGGTGAGACAGGTTGTGGCCAGGTATAAAGATCGACACAGCGCCACCATATTGTAGAGACAAGCAAACTTGGTAAAACCTGTTCCAGTTCTTATTCCAAAAGACAGGCAAGTGGATAGCATTATGCGTTGTTACAGCGCCCATAAAGGATAGCTGGAACAACGAAAGCCATGCTATTAAAGAGATCAAACCGTCTTCGAACGGCGATGTCCAGGTTCGCCAAGTAACGACAAAGACGGCGAAAAATAGTGTAGTGGATGTGAGACACCGAATGTCCTCACTATGTCTCATCAGCGACTTGCCGTGGGACTGTACTGGGGATGACAGCTGTGGGAGCGCCTGGGTCGATCGTATGCCTGCCATTGCATCGGCCGGATTGCCGGAAACTAATTGGAAGGCCGTTGCGTATGAAATTATGTTTGGATTCGTGAGTAAGGCCTTAGGGACAGAGGATTTGGTGCGCTGGAAGTAAAAAATCAGCGCTTTTCTGTAGCGTGACCAATGAGTTTGTTCGCCTGTAGAAGCGTGCTGACGATTCTACAAAAATTCAATTCTGTTAGAATGTCACGTGCAAGCGGGGATGATCTGTGGCGCACTAGTCCCAAAAGCAAATTGAAAAGCCATGAATTAATATCAACGTGAATTATGCCAAAGTACGACTCATACGGGAACGAATACGCGTTTGGCTGCCTTTCCTGGAGTTTTAGGGGGCCAAATTACTGATTTGAGAATCCAATTACGTGTTCTTTTCATCGCGAGTGTCGGTAAGATGTAGGAATCATCTGCTGGACCATCAAATCTACAAGAAGAGCTGCTATCAAATTATGAGTTCCCACAATGCAGGTCATAGCTATTCTCAGCCTGTAGATTACTAGTATTCTACTTAAACATGGAGACATCAACATCGATTGGCTCCAGCGGGAAGCACGGATGCTTAGCGCTTTGCCAGATTTGGACAACACGTATTTCGATCCACATAACCTAGATTACGCTATGCCTGTACTGGTTGAATTGCATCGCCCCTCGTAAAGCATCGTATACTAGTCAGGGCCGTGTAGCTAAGGCTAGTCGTCCTTTCCTACAACCCTTACTCTACCCACAGATGTCCAAAGCCGGCTGCCCGGTCTATATTCGGGTGCTACTCCCTGGCATCTCAGGAAGATAGACTCTGCCAAATGAGACGAGGGATTCGTCTCCAACCGTTGTGCGAAACTGACTCAGCCGCTAGCCTCTAGTGGGATGAGACGGCCGTTGCCGGGTAAACCGGCTGTCGGCGGTTAGCTTAAGCCGGCCGCCACGCGTCAATCTCGCTGTCTAGCTGATCCCATGTCATTTCTGTAACCAAATGCCTGAATTGATCGCCTAATCAGTCTATGCGATAATCTGGCTGCCCATTGCCGTTGTACCAGTAGACCATATCGCGCTGCGCGTGCCTTCGACTCACGTCACAGCAAGCAGCAAGCGGCAAGCAGCATTATTCCGATGCGCGAGCGACCGCTCCAGCACTGAAGCAGAAGCGATTGAAATTTCTTCCTCGGCAAGCAGGATCTAATCCTCCGCGAGCTTGTCCAATGTTTTGCCTCTTGCACATCAACAGACGCGGCGGACTCGTATTCTCTGAACGTGATTCGCGACACATGTCCCGCGAAGTGCAGATTATTGTAGACCCTGCCTGCAGACTCAGGGGCTCTGATAGAATCTGAAGAAGACGCTACTATGTTAAGCAGCCATTGTGCGGCGATCTGGAGGAAACCTGCAAATCATGAACGGTTGCTAACAGCTGGCGGAGCCCCAGAGACCAGCCCTCCAAAAGAGCTCTTCTTCGAGGTTCCTGAAGACAGACTAATAGAGACTAGCTACAAGCGTTAGGGGTTAGCAATCAGCTGACCTTAAGTGCACTAAAGACACATCTTCGTCGTTGGATCTTTAAGAAAACGCACACGACCAACCACCCACGCGCAATGCAAGAACCAGCCTTAGTGGTAAGATTGCGTAATCTGTGGAAAGCAGACCGTTGCCAGTATTCAAGGCTCGAGTTTGTTTCCCCTGCAAAATGCGAGTTCCTAAGAACTGTTGTAGCCACCAGTCAAATCACCACTAGAGGAAGTCCTCACCATTTCAAGCGTAACCCTACCTCACATATAATCAATCGACAGGATGTTATGGCAAAACGAAAAGTCAACCGCGAAAAATTAGTCCTGAATGATGATGATGCCACAGAACGCAATGCCCAGCACACTGCCAGTTCTGTCGAATAGTCTCTCTACACAGAGGCGAGGCTTTGAGCGCGTTGGCGATGCTTCTTCGCTAGACGACACTTACCCGACGTAATCCAGCCGCTCACAGCGCGGCTACGACCTCCATAAAGCCATCAATGCAATCAGGCCTTCCCTCCTATGATGTACAGAACGCGATACCCGGCCTCGCTAGCCCTCTTGCGAGCACGTTTGTTGCGTTCAATCGAAGTTCAACCGATAGCCCTACAACCACCGATTCCACCTGCCTGACTGTACCGCACACTTCACCTACTTCTTCTAAGGTGCAGCTCAAGTTAAGCGCAGAGGTCCAGCTCGGCATCGTAAGTGGCAAGCTGCACTTAGCCCAAGATGTTATCACTTTTTTTAAACACAACACTACCAAATACTATAGCACCTTTGGATAATTTCGATACAGCTCAAACACCTAAGCTTCATAGGGCCCTCTATATAGCCTGCACGTCCCCCCCCCCCCCCCCCCCCCCCCCCCCCCCCCCCCCCCCCCCCCCCCCCCCCCCCCCCCGCCCCCCCACCCCCCCCGCCCCCCCCCGGCG
>JAFISE010000393.1:0-10561 GCA_022560025.1 Stagonosporopsis chrysanthemi | reverse complement strand
GCGTTTGGCTACTTCTTCTGCCTTCTTGGCTTTGACACAGTCTTTCTCTTCCTTCTCCCTTGCCCGCTGCTCACGCTTCTCCTGAGCTACTCGCTCCTTTTATAGCTTATTAGAGTGCCTAATTTCAGCCATCTCTGCTTTTCTAGCCTCTTCTGCCTCAGCTTCTTGTTGTTTTGCTTGCTCATACTGGCGTGCTTTATCAATCCTATAAGGAGAGTAAAACACTGCTCCACCGTAATACTCCTTAGGTTCCTAGAAGTTAAGAGGTTTGCTCTTCTTCTTGTGCTTCTTCTAAGTCTTAAGAACCTCTTTTAGGCCTGCTATCTCATAGTAGAGTAGCTGGTTTTAGACTAAGATGTGGTGGAGGGAGCGGCTGATCTTCCTCAGCTCCTTACTACTCTCATCCTTGGCCACCTTGCGCAGTAGGGTCTCAATTTTGAGCCAATCTTTGCCAGAATCAGTTAAAGAAGAGCTTCCGCTAGCATCAGAAGCCTAAAGAGAAGGCTCAGCAAAGCAGCAAAGGATGACGTTGGGTTAGAGGGGCTGGTTAGTTAGTTGGTTAGTATTCATTTTACGTCTAGTTGATGAGGAATAAGTCTACTATCTCGCCTCCTAAAGGGCATATACGACGTGCTAAGCTATGGAATTACAGTGCTAACACACTACCTTAGAAAGCATTTCTTGCCTGCGCAGGTATTGCTACTATTTTAGAGCTACAGCTCCCCTTCTAGTTAGGGAGACTGAGCAATATATGTACATTAGGGTAATTTCCTTGCGTTTTAAGGTATTTATGTGCTAAGGTAAGAGAAAGAGAGAGAGAGAGAGTAAGTAAGTGTGTGTGTGTAGGGGAGAGAGTAAGAAGGGGAGAGAGAGAAAGGAGGGGGGACAGGGAGTTTTGCAGCTGATGTGCTAGACCTGCTTCTGCTAGGTGCTGCATTGCTTGTTGCTGTTGCAAGGCTGCAGGAGCTAACAGAAGCAGATCTTAGTATAGTATTGTGTAAGCTAGACAAAGGCCTTAAAGGCCTCTAGATCTTTAATCAGCTCTGCAGTATACGCTAGGCCTTCAGCCTAGCTAGATAGCAGTGTAGGTAGTTAAAGCAGCTATTAGCTAAAGGTCCCTAAGGTCTTGCAGCAGAGCACAAGGTGCTCTAGCGTCTTGTCTTGTCTGTATAAGTAAGTAAAGTTTTTATCCTTATAGTTGTACTTTTAGTAGTACTAGGTAAAGTCCCTATGTATAGATTAAATAGAGAGAAGCCTAGCTAAGGTAGCTCTTAGTAGGTCTAGCTCCTTTAGACTACTGCGTAGTGTATAGTCTAAGTCCTAGCTCTTGTACTACTTAGAGAGCTTAGTCTTCTTGTTAGACTACTAGGTCTGTTGCGTGTGCTAAAGCATCTTGCAGGCTATTGTTTTAATACCTAAGAGTATAGGCATAGCTGCCTTTCTAGTTAGGGGTAATAGGTGCTAGGCTTCTAGGTTAGTAAGTCTGTCTGCTGCTTTGTTTCCTTTAATACCTAGGTATCTAAGGGCCTATTTAATAAAGATGTTGTGTATCTCTATAGCACTATAGTACTTTAAGAAGGCCTATTATAAAGTAAGAGGTGTAACGCCTCTAAGGCACTATATAACTAAAGTACTGTCTATGCATAGCTAGATTTAGCAAGTGTAGAGTACTAGCTGTCTAATAGTGTATTAGAAGCCTCTTTATGCTCTAATAGCCTCTGCGTTAAAGACGTGCGCAGTAGAGTAAAGTAAGCTGCGTCTAGTCTGCAGTTGCTTTCTGTCTTAATATACTGCAAAGCTATAAGTAACCTACTTTTCTCTATCTTTTGTGTACTGTTTAGATCTATCTAAGAAGATAGCAACGTCTAAAGGTAGAAGGTTAGCCTACTATTCTTAAAATGCCTTTACTGTGCTCTTTTTATCTATGCCTATTATTAAGTCTGTTTAGCAGCTAAGTAAGTAGTAAAGAGCTAATAGTGTTGTCCTAGGAATCTTAGGCAGTAGGGATCCTAGGTACTAGACTTTAGTCTGCATTCGCTGCAGCTTTCTAGCTAACCTGCCTATGCTTATTCTTATAGCTACTATACAGCTAGCAAGTAGGTATTCTGTATCTATTGTGCGTAGATGTGTTGCAAAGCAGAGTTTAGCTTCTTCTAACGCATTAGCAGCAGAGAGTAGTCTAGCGTCTTAGAAGAGAGTAGCAATAAGAGTTGTTTGCTACACTAAGAGAATCTCTCTAGCTACTATAGCTAGTGTTTTGTCTATAACTACTATATGCTACCCTACATAGGTGCTAACTTCTGCAGGTCTGCTAGGTTTTAGTGTACATAGAAGCTTTATATAACCTTTGTACTAGTACTTAGCTTTATACAGAAGAGACAAGTATACATAGGTTATTATAGCCTTATAAAAGGAGCTAGCTAGTAGTCTATAAGCTGTGTTTGCTAGGCTGCAAATATAATAAGCTACCTTAGCTGCTTTTACATTGTGTGTAGCTACATAGCGCTTAAAGGTAAGCTTGTAGTCAAACTAGATCCCTAGCTATTAAAGGGCTAGCTAGGTTCTTAACGTGTTTAGCAAGATTAGATAGATTATAAGATATTCGTCTACTACACAGAGTAGTGCGTAGCTGCTCTTCTATTAAGTAAAGTAGATTATTTCTTGTTTTTCTAAGGCAAAGGTAACCTTATTAGCTGCGCTCTATGCTTTAATCTGTTGTAAGTCTACTGCTAGGAGCTAGACGTTCTTATTAAGGGAGTACAAGGCCTAATATAAGTATATATTATCTGCGTATCTAAATCTCCTCTCTATGTCTATAGACAGCAGCTCTGCTAGGTACAGTGTGTACAGAACTAGAGAGAAGGGTAAGCCCTGCAGTGTGCTGCAGGTAACTAGGTAGCTAAAGGTAGTAACTTAGTCTAAGCAGACTTAAACCCTTTAATTAGTAAGGAAAGAGTTAATAAAGAGGAGGGTCCTTTAAGGCTAGCCTTGTTAAGCTATCTAGTGTAGTAAGCAGTTCTTAAAAAGAGCGTTAAAGGCGCCTTGCACGTCTAAAGTTACTATTATAACGTGCTAGCCTTTTGCTTACGCTGCTTCTGTGTTATAAGTAAATGCTGTAGTTAGATCTACAGCAGAGCGCTTTAGGAGGGCGCCTCTATACTAGGGGCTAAGGATCTTGTAGGTTATAGCAGTCTACATAATTCTTCTAGCTACTGTCCTTTTAAGGCCCTTTCTAATACAAGAGAAGAGTGCTATAGGTTTTTAAGATTAAGGTAACGTCTAATCTTTCTTTCCTACCTTAGGTATTATAGCTACTTCTGCAAGCTTCTACTAGCTTAAGAAGTAGTTAAGTTAAAAGTATTGCTAGAAGATTTGTTGTATAAGTTCTCCTACCTAGGCCTAGCAGGCACAGAGCAGTTGCACTATAAAGCAGTCTATTCCTAGCAAGGTACTAGAGACTTTTATTATATTTTGCTTAGCTTCCTCTAGTAAGATGTGTGTGCTCTAGGGGAGAGGCGCTGTTACTTTCTACTCTAGTTAGTAGCTAAGGTTGTCTTCTACTGTATAGCAGTTAAAGACTTGCTCTTAAAGTGCCTCTACTTTCTCTAAGGGGTTAGATATTGTTTTACTGTCTACTATAAGAGAAGTGTCCTAATAGTTTAGTGTAAGCTTGTGCTAAGCAACTACCTTAAATAGATCCTTGCTGTCTTTAGCATTATTAAAGACATGTCTCTAGTATTATCTTTTAGCCTGTTAGACTGTTGTCTTAAAAGCTTATATTTCTTCTAGTAGGGCGCTGCTACTACAGTGCTGTCTAGTATGTTTGTAAGCTTAGTAGGCTGTCTTGCACTCCTTTGTCTACTACAGTACAGCACGTCTTTGCTTACAATCTAGCTTGCCTGCTGTCTTTATAGAGTGCTAAACTACCTCTGTTAGCATTGCAACGCATTTATTAAGCTGTGCTGCACCTTAAGCCCTAAGCAGGTCTAAGATGTCCTAGATACCTATCTTAACAAGCTCTGTAAACTTAGGTAGGCTTACTTCTATAACTTAGTAGTAGTATTAATCTAAGTACTGCATACCTTTTATAAAGGTAAGAATATAGGTTACTATTATCTTATAGTTTAAACTGCTGTGTATGCTTGTATTAACTTGTAATTAGGCAAATAGGATATTAAAAAAAGTAAGGTTAATAACTTAGCCTACTTAGTGTGTTAGCTGTTCTAAGATGCTAATATAGTCTATAGAGGTAGCAGCAGCTTATCTAGCTAGCTTAGTACCCCTGTTAGCTGCGCTAGCAGCTAGGTTAAAGGACTTGTGCTTAGCGTTAAAGTTACTCCCTATAAAGCACTGTTAAAGGGGCGTTAGATACGTAACGTACTGTATTACGCTAAGGGTGTATAGCTGTCTGTAGCAGTTTAGTATAGAGACTCTGTTTACAACAGCTTATAGCAGGTCTAGGTAATTAAGGCTTTTTCTAGCCTAGAGTTTAAGGTAGTGCCCTTTGCAGATATATATTATTACCTTAGGGTAGGTTAAGCCTAGTATATTAGGGGCATTCTAGGTACTAATAGGTGCAAGGTATCTGTAGCCTAGGTAGGTAGAAGTTCTTAAGTTAGCACAGGTAAAGAGTTCTTAAACGCATACTACGTCTATACTCTTCTAAAAGAACACTTCTAGTATAGTAATGTAGTAGAGAGAGCTTCTGCTAACATTAGCCTAGCACACGCAGAGTTAGTTTCCCTGCTAGCTAGGCTGTTAATACTTATTGCAGGTAAGGAATGTGTATAAGTGTTCTAGCATGTAGATAGTAGTTTATTACTTATACTAGTGTCTTCTCTCTCTAAAGTTAAAGAGTTAGTGTAGATAGTTAGTTGTAGGCATAGACTGTTAGCAGACATATCTCTTATATTTAGGTTTGCACAGCCTGCAGCAGCCTGTCTTAGTTTCTTTTCCCTGCTATTAGTAGGTAAAGATACTTAAGAAGCACTGCTTATTTCTGTTGTAGCTGCTCTACTATCCTCTTTAGGTGCTTGCCTTTAGAAAGAGAAGTAAAGAGCTAAGATCTCTTAGGCAGCCTTTAGGGGGGTACTCTTATACTGCAGTATTATCTAGTAAAGAGTTGCTTCTACTGTCTTATAGAGATGCTAATATATTACTCTGCCTGTGCAGTAGACAGTATTTAGTTTAGCCTTAGTAGGCTTAATTATGTGTCTATGCACTTAGTAAGGGGCAGCTAGGTAGTTAAAGTAACTAGCTAAGTATAAGCTATAGCAATTAGCATACTTAGCTTTATAGTAACAGTCTACACTATAAGGCCTTTAGTGTCTATCTATACAGTCCTTGCAGTGTGCACAGCAGGCAACTTGCATACAGTAGGCAACGTTGTAGTACTGCTAGCAGCCTAGGTTATATCTTTAGATAGTAGAGTGTTTATAGATTTCTTTTAAGAATTAGCTAGTACTAAAGAGCTAGAATAAGCAGACTAGCTCTTTGTATAATATAATCTATATAGTAAGTCTATTTTAGTTAGCCTTATAGCGTAAGAGCTTGCAGCTAACTAGCTGCTTACCTGTTTGCAAGCAGACCTCTTCTTCTACTAGCTAAGTAGTAGTAGGCAGTTTAGTACTGTCTAGGGTCTAGAAAGAGCTAGGTACTCCTTACACAGCGTAGTTAAT
This sequence comes from Stagonosporopsis chrysanthemi, assembly GCA_022560025.1. Lineage (NCBI taxonomy): Eukaryota > Fungi > Ascomycota > Dothideomycetes > Pleosporales > Didymellaceae > Stagonosporopsis > Stagonosporopsis chrysanthemi. The sequence continues at coordinate 4,883 of JAFISE010000393.1, read as the reverse complement.
CTAGTGTTCTAAGATCTTAATTGCTTCTCTGCCTAGGGCTTTTACTATAAGCTCTTAGTTTCTTTAAGTTAAAAGTTAATCCTTAATTATTTTGTTTGCTAGCGTAATTACCTAGCCTATGTTAATTAGCAATACAGTAAAGATATCTTAAAAGGTAATTTCTTCTACACTCTTGTATACTGCTTATTTTATTACAAAAGGAGAAGGTTGTTGCAATTATACTAATAAGTTAGAGATTGTAACAAAAATTTAAATGTCTTCCTTTAGCTTAGAAGGTAGGTTAGGCTAGGACCTAATAAGGTTTAAAGGCCTACTACTGCCTCTGCTTAGCGCTGTGTTTTAGGAGTCTCTAGCTACGTCTGCCTAAAAGCAGCGTCCTAATTCTTAGCTCTTAAAGTTGCTTTAATTAGTATTGCTGCTCTAGCAGGAGCTAAGGGGAGAATTGCTTTAAGAGAGAGAGGTTAGAGCTCTAATAACTTTCTGCTGCAGTTCTGCAGCAATCTTAGCTTCTTAGAGGTTAGAATAGCCTTCTATGTAATAATCTACAGCTGCTGCAAAGGCAGTAGTAATAGTGTTTTATAGCTAGGTAATCTCCTAAGTCTTAGTAATATAGCGTTAGACAGTATTAGAGACTTAGAGTTTAAGAGCACCCCTACTAGGGTTCAGGCTGCTTAGAAGGGGGGCCTAATAATTTAGAATCCTCTAGAGCTGTTCTAAGGCGCAGTTATTAAGGTGTTAAAGAGACTTAAAGTCTAGAGACTCTGTGTGCTAAGAGGTTAGAGAGCTAGAGAAAGCAGAAAACTCTGTTATCTTTGCTACGCGCCTCTTTGCGCGTTGCGCAAAGGGCACAAGGGGGGTTAGACGTGTCTTTAGAGTTGCTACAGTAAGCCTAGTTAATTTGCTAGGATTTTTAGAGCCTCTAGAAAGAAGACCTAAAAATTAAAAAGTTAGTGTGTATATATAGGTTAGAGGGGCGCTATACCTGTTGCCTTAAAAGACTTAAGTATTAACCCCTAAGTAAACGTGCTTATCTAGACCTTCTAGAATAGGTAGAAGAAGTTGCTCTTCTTAATTACTAATAGTCTCTAGCTATTATAAAGGTGTGTTGTGAGCTCCTTTAAATACGCAGTTGAGAAAGGCTTAAACAATACTATGTCTAACAGCTGCAGCGTGTAAGTTGAGTAAGAAGGAAGGATAGCTAGGAGTATCTTATTCTAATCACAGTAGTTGATAAAGTCTATCGTTATATAGGATCTATAGCTATCAAGGATCAGAAGACGCTACTTTCTCTGCGCCTTAGTCTTAGTAAAGCAATTAAACACCTGTTGAAGCTAGGCAAGGCCTATATTATTGTTGGTCTAGCTAGTAGGTAAGAAGGAAACAAGTACATCGTGTACCCCTAGCTCTATCTCCTCTACCTAGCTTAATTGCAGGGTACTGTTAGCAGACTTGTAGAGGAGGCCTAGCGGCAGTGCTGTCTTATCACTACACACACAGGCTAGCAGCGTAACCTAGGCACAATTACTATCTTAAAGTAATGCCTTGACCTCCCCCTTCTCCTACATCTGCCTACTAAACACGTGCTTGGTTCTAGTAGTAATCCTAATTATAAAGCCCTTCTTATCTATATTGTATATATAGCAGCTGTCAACCTCATATTTAGTAATCTTGCGTTGTAGTAGATTGAAGTAGAGCTTATACTTTTGATATAAATCAGCGTTGTGACAATTAGCGTCTATACCTGTTGAGTATTGAGAGATAAGATAGATAGAGTAGTTGTTAATAAACTGAGTAACCTAGCTCTCGCTCACACGTTCCTTAGCCACAGATAATGCAAAATTTTGTATTATCTCTCTTGTAAGAGGTATATAACGAGCAGTAAGCTCTTCTATATACTTTACAAGCTCTTCCTCCTGTTGTGGTTGTAGGTTGCGGCGTGCAATACCTTCTTCTTGTCGCAAACGCGTCTCACCCCTCCACGTGCGCGTTAACATTGACTGCACAACACCATGCTTTTCTGCTATTTTAGACCACAGGATCTTATCTTCAGATGCAAAAGTATTACACTCTAACAGGGCTTCTTGTAATCCCATCGCGTTGTGTTGTTGTGGAGGTGTGAGGATAGGGGTGTTTTGGTGGTTCGGCGCATTGACTGAATCCGCGCATTGAGTGCACAGACACGGTACACATGAAGTGTCAGCCCTGCTCATGGATTTTCGGGATGCTCAACCAACACAGGTAGCAACTAAGAAAGCAGGTTGGCAACTATGTTTCCCCAAACACATTGAAAATACAAGGCAGAGTGATGGGAACACACAGATAGCTTGCGATGCCTGAGAACTCTGTTTCATGCAGGGCAATAATGCTGGTGGTGGTAGGCTTGACGTTAGGCTGGGTGAGGCTGAGGCGGTGGCGCGAGGCAGAATGGCCAAAGTCGGTCATTGTCAGAGCGTCATTGGCTGTTGGCCGCCCACTACTTACATACTTGCCTAAAGGATCTATCCCCAGTTTTCCAAGCACACGCACTCTCGATCAGCCCACGCTGATCTCCGACCAAAGTTCCAAGAGTTCTGTCCAGGAGTCGGTACACGGAGATCCTATGAAGCAACGAGACAAGGCACTCTGAGACTCCGCTCGACTATCTCCAGTTATGATGTCGTTCACGAGTACATGGCATGCCTCGGTATCTGGCGACTTTACATCATACTTGACGCCTTACTCTTCCCCGTGGAGGTATCCCAACAACTTTGAATACTAGTCATCGCGCAGCAATTACTCCATCTTGTACGACGGCACATGACATCGACTGTGATTGGATGGCCCGAGAAAAAGTGCTGAACTGGCTCTTCCGTGCTCGGTTCTCGACCAGGCCTTTCTCATGGACTTGGATTTCCTCGATGAGGTAGCTGACACTGGCTACGATGCCAGACAGGCACCACGGGTCGCACTCCTTGACAACCTGGTTCTTTCAGATGTCCCCTGCACTACCATGTGCAGACGGGTCACTTGGCAGCGTTGGCCACAAAGTCGGTTTCCAAAGGAGATTAAAGTACGGCTTTGAGGAGGGAGAGCTACCATGGCAGCTGCATGTGCGAGTTCGAAGTGTCCTCCAGGACTTCTATGGCATATGTCCCGATGTTCGTCCCGATGACCACCGCAGTACCAGGGCCGTGGACTTACATGTACGAAGTCCCCTGAAGAGGTGGAGAGATCTATGGGCTGTCGATACTACCAAGGCAGTAGTGATCACAGCCGCGAAGGTAGCAAGCCTATTACGTAGGCACAATCGCAACCGATCGAGGTGAGGGGTAAGGGGACGCATGTGCAAGCAGTACGCAGTCGAAGGCTACACTCACACACCAGCATCTCCGCGAATGCTTCCTGAAAGATTCACACTTTCAAAACTGGGCCATGTCTGCCTCTGTCCTTTATGACTAGAGTTTTGACTAAGTAGACAATTGTTTGTCACCATACACAGTCCACTGAGCTGGTCGCAGGTGTACCACATACAGCCGGACCGCTTGCTGCGCAGCCATACACAGGGCAAGTGCATAGCCTGTTCATATGGTGCGCTACTACTACCGCCCACGGCAGTCGCAAACCGCTATTCCCCATATCTTCCAAACCTCGCCAACACAGCGTTCTCCCTGGTTCGGCAGAAGGATCCCGTCGAACGCCCCCTCCCCCCCTCCCCCCTCCACTCAACCTCAACCTCCACCTCCACCTTCCCACCCCCAAACACCCCCCTCTTCCCTCCCGCCCCGCTCTTCCCCCGCCTAACCCACGCCTTCTGCCCGCCCCGGACGCGTATGGCCTCGCTGCTCTCTCCGCGCTTCTCTTTGGTTCTGGCTGTGGACACGGTTTGGGTGCGGTGGCTACGGCTATGGCTATGGCTATGGGTATAGCTATACCGCTCCGCATCTGCAACGAACAGATCGGCGGTGCGTTGCTTTGATCGTATGAGGCGTGTGTGTGCAGTGCGCACGACAAGGGAGCGTGGGGGCGTGTAGTCATAGTCGTAACCATAACCGCAATCACAATCGTTGTCGTAGTCGTAATCGTCGTCGTAGGCGGGGCGGTGACGACGGGGACGAGGATACAGATCCCGCGCGCCAGAAGCAGCAGCGGCGGCGTCAGACCCATCCACCGCATCCACACCCGCACCCGCGCCCCGCCGCCCCTCCCCCTCCTCACAGCCGTGCTCACCACACCCATAGCAACAGCGCTCCGCACCAACCCACTCCCGCCACATCCCCGCGTGCGCAGCCCACGCCCTTCCCCAACCCTCTCTCCCCCTCTCGCTCTCCCTATCACTCCCCCCTCCTCCTCCCCTTCCTCCTCTTCCCCCCGCCCACCCCGGTCCCGCATGCCTCGCACCACCCCCAACCCCCCGCTGCTGCGCGGCCACAAACCAGCCCGGCAAGCGCGCGCCGCCGTCCCAGCGGGGTTGGTCGCGCGCGCGCTGTAGTTGAGCCAGCGGCGGCGGGGCGGAGAAGGAGAAGGGGGTATGGGCGTTGGGGCGGGGCGTGCGTTCCTCGAGGTGGGTGGGGGTGCGGTGGGTGTGTGTGTGTGTTGGTGCGGGGGAGAGCGGGGGGGAGAGGGAGGGAGGTGTCGAGGGGGGGTTAGGTTGTTGCGAGGGGGGCTGTTTGAGGGGGTGAGGTGAGGGAGCTTGGTGGTGTGAGGGAGCGTGGCTCCCCTCCTCCTCGTTTTCGTGCTCCTTGGTATCCTGCTCCAGGTCCTTCCCTTCTTCTTCTTCTTCTTCTTCTTCCTCTTCCTCCTCCTCCTCTTCTTCTTCTTCTTCTTCTTCTTCTTCTTCTTCTTCTTCTTCTTCTTCTTCTTCTTCTTCTTCTTCTTCTTCTTCTTCTTCTTCTTCTTCTTCTTCT
>JAFISE010000392.1:0-10613 GCA_022560025.1 Stagonosporopsis chrysanthemi | reverse complement strand
TCTACTGCAGTCTAAACAACGTCTAGCTACTTATTACTGTTAATACTGTTAGTATCTTCTCTAAGCTTACTAGTTATATCTTCTAAGAAATTAAAAAGGTGTCTATATATAAGCTAGATATATAGAATATAAAGCTTGTAGTTTTTACTTAGATAGCTTGTTACTACTTTAAAGTTCTTTAGTATATATATAATTGCCTAGAGATAGTACTACTTAGATACTCTAAAGTAGAGTTTCTTAAGGTCTTTAAAATCTACCTTAGTAGTATCTTAATTAGCTTTAAAACTTGTACCTTTTAGCTAGATTTCTTGCTTAAGCTATTTGTTAATATATAGCTAAAGCTTAACTGCGCGTTTACATATATTATATATAGAATTCTACCTTGTTTTTATGTCTTAAATAACTAATAGGCATTTGCTTACTAGTAGGTTCTGCTAAGTTGCTAAAAACCTCTTAAATTATTAAGGCAATAGATTAATTATAATAATAATAGCAAGACAGCTAAGTTTTAAGGCGTGTAGAAAGAAGCTGTAGATACTATTATTACTAAGTAAAGTTACGTTATAGTAGTAATACTAATAAAGGCAAGTAAAAGTATATTATTTATATTGCTAGTGTAAGCAAAGCAAAGTAGTATAATAGTAGTAGTAGTACTATTAGTTATATTATAAAGAGACATAATATAGTAGTATAAAAAGCTAAGTATATTATATATAAAGTAAAAAAGTTATTATCTGCTAGATATAGTAGCTATTATATTAGTAATACCTAAGTTAGCTATAAAAAAAGAGTTTGCAATGTTTTTAAACTAGCTGCAAGTAATATAGTAGCTAGATAGAATAGTAATTAAAAAGTACTATATTGTATTAAACTAGCAATATAATTTCTGTAAGAAGATATAGAAGCTAAGTAAGCTAGTTATAGTAAAGACGTAGATAGTAATATTAATAGCAATATTGCTACTAAGTAAAGAGAACAAGTTGTTCTAGCAGATATATATTAAGTAAAAGTAGGTTAGTTTGTTCTAGGTGCTAACAGCAAAGACTAATATAGCGTACAGAGTAGTTATAGTAAGCAAGGTAGTAAAAAAAAAAAAAGTAAGTAAGATAGTATTATATATAATATAGTAGAAATTGTGTAAGTATAAGAAAAAAAAAGTAGTAGTATATAGTAATTCTGTATTAAAAGTTAAAGAGCTAGTAAAGAAGTTATATTATTATATATACTATAATAAGGTAGTAAGTAAAGTAAGTATATTATAAGAGTTTATAGTAAGCAATAAGTAAGTAATTATAGTAATAAGCACGCTAAGGATAAAAGTTAATATAGCTAATATCTAGTATATTATACATATTAATTAGCTGTTTAGCGTATTAGATTATGCACAAGAAAGTAGCTAGGCAGAATAAAATAGTTTATACAGTAAGGTAGTTATAATTATATAAAAAAGGCAGTAGTAAGCAGTAGAAGATAAGTAAGAAGAAGTAAAGTAGTAGTTAGTTACAGCGTATGTTAAAGGCACATACAGGTAAGCAAAGTGCAGATAGGTAGTATTAAACAAGTATTTAGACTAATAAAAAGAAAAGTAGATAGAATATAAAAAAAAGAAAAAAAAGTGCAATATATATAAGAAAGTAAATAGTAAAGAGGTAGTAAAAAAAGTAGAAAAAAAAGACATAAAAAAAAAGAATACAGAAAAAAAAGATATAAAAAAAAAAAATATAGAAAAAAAAGATATAAAAAAAAAGAAAGTAGAAGAAAAAAAAGAAATTAGTAATAGTAAAAAGAATAGCAAAGTAAGTAGTAGTAGTAAAGAATATACAGTACAAGCAGAGTAAGAAAAAAAGTAGTAAGTGTTTAAGCAGTAGTAATAAGCATAATATAGGCTACAATAAATATTAATATAGTAGTAGTAGCAAGAGTTTATAAATATAGAGTAGTTGTGTTAGTAGTTAGTATAGTAGACAAACTAGTACGTAATATATAAGGTAGCAAAGGTAGAAGCAAGTAGATATAATATATAACAGTGTTAGTAAGTAAAGAGCTATAAAGTACAGGTAATAATTATAATAGTAGAAGAAAAAATTAAGATAAAAGTATATTTAGAGTATTTTTAGTATAAAGTACTATAGAAAATATATAATTAATAAGAAGACAATAGGTATAAGCAATACTAAAAAGTAGAAGGAAAAGATTGTTAGTACTAAGAGGTATTAGTAGCAAAGTTAATAGAGTTAGTATACAAAAGCAACAGAGAGATAAAGAAGTAATAGTATAAGTAGTTAGAAAAGCAGAAAGTTAATATAAGTTTAATTAAAGATTTAGTAAAGTATTTAGAGTACAAACAGTAGTTAGAAATAGTAAAAAGTAATAGGTTAGTTAAAGAGTTTTGTTAGGTTACGCAGTTAATAGCAGAGTAAGACAGAATAAAAGAGCAGCTAAGTTATACTAAAAAGTAAAGATAGTTATTTATAAGGCCTAGCTATTATTATTGCTAAGAGTAGCTAAGTAGCCTGCTATGCAGTATATAAAGTGCTGCAAGGTAAGAGTACTTAATAGTAAGTACTTATTTAATGCATGCTAAACAAGTAAGACTATAGCTAAGTATAGCTGTATTTAGCTGTTTATTATCTACTATATCTAGTAAACACACAGCTTAGCAGAGCCTATATATAAAGCTAACCTTGCTGCTAAGAACAAGAGTAAGCTTAGCTAATAGTTAAAAGACAAGCAGCTTAGCACGCAAGCAGCTAGGCTGCTAAGCAGGCAGAAGCTAGCGTATTAACTAACGTCTAAGCAGACGCAGTTGCTGTAGCTAATCTAGCAGACTATGTACTTAGCGCAATAGAGCAGCAGCACAGAAAAAAGTAGTAAGAGTAATAACAAGAGTAATAGCAAGCTAGATAACAAGGTAGAAGAGTAATAAGCTAAAGAAGTAGCTACTAGCCTAGGGGCAAGGGTTGCTGCCTCTACTTAAGATGCAAGAGAAAATTCAAAGTATAAGCCTAGCCTAGCCTAGCCTATATAAGGGCGCAGAGAAGACACTAAACTACAGCTTAATATAGCTAGTGTTAGAGTTTGCTTCTTTTTAAGCAATTTACTTTAGTAGTCTTCTGCGTTACTCTAACACTACTAACTTGCAAGTCTTTTGTGCTTAAATTAAAAAACGTCTTATACAAACTTAATTCTTACGTACTTTATGTAGCAATGCTAAGAGTTTTGTCTATAAATTTAGCAAAACATAGTACTATTAAGGTAAGTAGAGTTAGAGTTTCTGCGCAATAGAGCTTATATAGGACAGCTAAGCAACAACGCTCTAACAGGCAAACAATATAAGCAGCAGTAAAAATATTACTGTAAACTCTTATAAATAGCCCTAGCAGCTTATACTTAGCAGCTACAATAACATATTTTGCTTTCTTAAAGACTTTAGCATTATTATTTGCAAGCAGCACTGTACAGCAGTTATAAGTCTTAATACCTATCTCTATAAACATTATGCTACATCTGCTGTGCTATAGCAACAGATACTTAAGCGCTTTAGTTAATTTAAGATTGTTGCTCTAAGTGCAATTAAGCTCCTAGACGAGCCTGCACAGCTGATAGAAGAGCTAGGAAAGCTGCTTAATAGTGCGCAGTGCAAGACATACAGCTAGATTACAATCAACAAAGATAAGATGCGTAAGCACTGCAAGCAAAATTATAAGCAGGCATAGGTAGAAGAGAAAAGCTTGCTCTACAGGACTGTAAAAGTACAGAGCTTCTTCTGCACTAAGGGGCTGCAAAAATACTTTGTTGTTAATTAGGTAGATACTAGAAATACTAAAGACGCTGCAGTTAAAACCTACGTTTAGGCACAGCTCGCTGAGTATAAATTAACACAACAAGAAATTAAGAAAGAGCTGCAAACACTTAAAGAGACAGCAAAGACTGATAAGACAGGTTGGTTCAAGCGTACAGGCTGGCTAGAGTTCTTAAAAGACTGGAATCTCGCTTATTTGGCTTATCAAGCCCAGGCAGCCAATCACAGCGAGCGTAAGATCAAGCTAGCTGCTCAGCTAACCAAAGGGCTGATTGAAAGAAGCGTGAAAGGACTAGCTACGCTCCCGCAAGAGTTGAGGCGCTGGCTGCGGAGTGCAAAGCTAGAAGAACCAGACGTGCGGCCGTTGGCCCGACTGCAGAACCTAGAGAGTCAGGCAGTGTACGCAAGCTACATAGTGAGGTTCGTCTGCTTCTATCTGCGAGTACTAGCCGACGAAGAGCAGCGGATTGTGCGCTTCAGAGAGCAGCAGAATGCCGTCGCTGATGCAGAAAGCCGCTCAGCATCAGGCAGCGAGGAGGACAGCGAGAAGGACGAGAACGGCAATAGCAGTAGAGGTGATAGCAAGAGCTGTAGAGGTGATAGCGCCAGCCCGCGGCCGCAACGCACAGCACGCACAACACGCAATCAGACGCAACAGGATATAGCGAAGGATGCACGCAAGCTTTTCACATGGACAGACAAGCAGAAGTCGTCTGGGATCAAGCTGTGGGACGCGCTAGATAGCGACAACAGAGCAGCTCAGACGGAGGCGCTTCTTGCGTCGATCAGCTCGTTTATCTTCACGACATATCACCCCGTGGCGCTGTCTACTGGTCTGATTCAGTTTCTGGCGGTGCTTGGGTACGACACAGGCACAGAGCGCTTGCGGACAGCAAAGAACTACTCGTACATGCTAGCAGGGATGGTGTACTGCGTGCGGGTGGTTGCCGTTGAGGCGCTACTCCCAAGCTCACAGCGTAGCACGCAAACTGAGCAGGACCGCAATCGCTTTGTAGAGAGGCGGCAGAGATATCTAGCAGACGGCTCGTTCAGCCCAATGAGCGAGATGATCAGCATGCTCGCGTACGGCAAGCACATTGGACTCAACGCTGGCAACTCAGGCAACGCATACTGGTCTCTGGACAAAAATACGTTCTATCTAAACAGCCGACCAATCGCTATCAGCCGCTTCTGTAAGATGGCGCAGGGCTTGCTAGCTGAGGCAGAGCAGATGCTGCGAGAGCTGTGCTGGGTGGACAGGGAGGAGGACTGGGTGACCGTCGATCTCAAGCAGGTAGTCGACGACGTTACACTCACAAAAAGACGCACGTCGTTTGTTGATGCACCAGGCAACAAGCTGCTAGGTGGGCTGGAGTGGATGCTTCAGCGCGCAATCATCACAAAGGGTGGACAGCGCTTGAAGCGTGCAGACGAGCAATGGAGCGTCAAGGCAGTGCGGCAGTACTTACGGCAGGTCAACCAATTCTTAGAGGTGCTGCTCTGCAGCGTGCACGTCACGTCAGGGCAGCCGGGGAGGGGGTCAGAGATCACGACGATTTGACACCACAACAGCATACTGCAGGACCGCAACATCTTCGTTGTAGACGGGCAGGTGATGACAGTCGTCTGCTATTACAAGTCGCAGTCGCAGTGGGACAAGCCGAAGATCGTGCCGCGCTTCTTGCCGCCGCGGCTGGGGCAGGTGATGGCATTGTACTTGGTGTACATGCAACCGTTCAAGGAGTATCTGACGCTGCAGGTGCTTGGGGGGAATTGTAGTGATTACGTGTGGCACGATGCGCAGGGCGCGTAGGACACTGGCCGGCTCACAAGGATACTGCGGCGAGAAACTGGCAAGAGGCTTAGAGTGCCGTTGCACACGCTTGACTACAGGCACACAGCAGTAGGTATTGGCCGGGTGTACGTGGGAGAGTCGTTCAGCAAGGGCTATCAAGACGACGTCGGTGAGGTTGATGAGGCTGAAGTGGAGGATGATGGGGAAGACATTCTTGAGCTGCAGAACTCACGCACGACTGCGATGGGTGTAGGCAACTACAGCGTGCTAATAGACATTGTCAAGCATCTCAGCGTGCGGTCGATCGAAGCGTTTGGGCTGCTGAGCAGAGCATGGCACTGCTTCTTAGGGGTAGATGGAAGCGGCACGAGACAGGTAGAGCCGAGCAGGACAACAAAGAGACCAATGAACAGCAGCATGTCATTGGGGCTTGCTAGGCAGCTGAGAGAAAAGGAAGCGCGCGTTGCAGACCCGCGAGCAAACGCAATACAGCGGGGGCTGCAGCAGGTGCTAGGCAAGCAAGACGTTGGCTTTCGATCAGTAGAGCAGGAGCAGGCACTGCACGCGGTGCTGGAGAAGCAGACGCCGCTCGTGGTTGTGCTTCCAACAGGCAGAGGCAAGAGCTTGCTGTTCACGCTGCCAGCTTGCATAGAGGGGCCGGGGGTGACAGTGGTGGTTGTGCCGTTTCGAGCGCTCATTGAAGATCTAGTTGGGCGAATCCAGCAGTGCGGCGTGGAGTGCATAGAGTAGAAGCACGGCGAGAGCAATCCAGCGTCAGTAGTAGTAGTCAGCGCAGACGTAGCTGGCAACATCACAAGCAGCAGCAACTTTCTTGGGTACGCGCGGGTGCTGAAGGGTAAGGGGCTGCTGCACCAGGTAGTAATTGACGAGTGTCATCTCGTGTTCACAGCAAGGAACTGGCGGGAAAAGCTGCTGGCAATAAAGAACTTGCGGCTGTTGGGGAGCCTAATAGTGATGCTGACAGCAACGCTGCCGCCGCTGCAGGAGGCAGAGCTAGAGGCGAGCATGCTCTTGCGTCACGCAACGTACATACGGGCGAGCACAGTGCGGGCAAACACGCGGTACTTTGTATCGTAGTGTTAGCGCGACAAGCTAGAGGAGACGGCGCTGTTTATGTGCAAGCGGTGGGCGAAGAAGCTGCAGCAGAGCAGACAGAAGGGGGTGGTGTACTGCAAGAGCAAGAAGCAGTGCGAGAGGCTCGCGGAGGCGCTGGGCTGCGCTTACTATCACGCTGACGTTGCAGACCGCGCGGACCAGCTGCAGGCGTAGGTAGAGCAGGGCGGGATGATTGTGGCAACGTTAGCGCTGGGTACAGGGGTAGACTTTGCTGGCATCGTGTACATCTTGCACGTAGGCACGCCGTAGAGCATGAGCGACTTTGCTCAGGCAAGCGGGCGCGGGGGACGAGGCGGGGAGCAGTACGAGGTAGTGGTGCTGGTGGGGCATAGAGAGGTAGAGCAGATGATGGAGCGGGAGAGGGGGAAGGTAGACGTGCTTGCGATGGGGCAGTTTTTGATAGGCAGCGGCTGTCAACGAGAGCTGATGAGCTCGTATCTAGACGAGCAGGGGCAGAGCTGCGGGCAGATTAGGGCAGCAGGATGCGACTGGTGCAGCGAGGGGGAGGAGGTGTAGATAGAGGAGCAGGAGAAGTAGTCGCAGGAGTGGGCAGTAGTAGAAGAGGCGTTCACGGAGCTGCAAGAGGGGTGTGGGATCTGCTGGGTGGTTGGACAGCAGTTTCAGACAGCGACAGAGGAGCAGTAGAGAGGACACAAGGCAATGCAGTGCAGGGCATAGGCTCAGGGAACAGGGATGCAGGCGGATCGGTTCCGGGTGAAGATACGGGATCGGACGGCAAAGAATAACTGCTGGCGGTGCTGGGTGAGTCAGAGGTACTGCGCGACTAGGGAAGGGATGGACAAGCAGTGTCAGTGGCTGAACGTAGTAGTGCCAGTGGCGTTCGCAGCGCGGCTGACAGGGAAGGGGATCAAGGCAATAGGAGAGCTAGGGTTTGCAGGGGAGGACGACAAGGCGTACACTGGCTGGCTTGGAAAGGAGCACGGGTCAGAGGTGTGGGGGCAGATGTTTACGAACGCAATGGCAATAGCGATCAAGCTAGTGTTGGAGGGATAGCAGAGAAGGGAGGAATTGGCATTGCGCTGCGAGCGCAGAATAGAAGACTAGCAGAAGAAGAGCTTCTTGTAGTCTTTGTTGGGCGGCTGGGAAAGCCGCTTGATAGTGCGCAGTGCGAGACATGCAGCTGGATCACAATCAACAAATGTTGCAGCGTAAGCAGCTGCTGAAAATGATGGAAAACTGCGCTTGTGTTACTTGCTAGCTAGAGAGCGTCAATATATACATACTCTGAGACGTGCTAGTCCAGGAGAGTCACAGGAGTGACGATCAAGGCCTGTAGGGCCGACTTGCACCGCAACAACAAAGATAAGATGCGCAAGCACTGCAAGTAGCGACCAACGCGCTGGGGCTAGGCATTAACAGCGACAGGATCCAGGCCGTGCTGTTCGCTGGCTTGCAGAACACAAAGAAGATGCGCGACGTAGTGTAGGTGAGTAGGCGCACAGGCTGCAGAGGGCAGCTAAGCAATGTAGTCTTTGTCTAAGGCGCCACGTACAGCCTGCAAGGCCAGCAGCTAAGGTTGCACTGGGCCAGAGAGACCAAGGGCTGCGTCTGCGAGCTCATCGAAGGCGACAGCTGCATAAGAGTTGTCATAGACTGCGAGATGGACGGCAACCACACGCGACAAGGCTGCGAGCCAGGCAAGGAGCCGTGCGACCGTTGCCAGCGGCATGAGGCAGGCAGGCACGAGGGGGTTGTCACAGCCATAGACGCAGAGAGGGCTGAGTTCAAGGCGCAGCTGCGAGCGCGCAGGGAGTTGAGTCAGCGCGAGAGGGAGCAGGAGGCACACGAGCAGCAGGAGGTAGAGAGGCTAGAGGAGATGCTAGAGTCGTGGAAGGGGTGCTACCAGTAGTGTCGAGCGAAAGAGTACAGAGACGCAGACCAGCACCAGCTCGCCCACTGCAATCAGCTGCAGGCAGAAGAGGTTAGGGAGAGAGTCAAGCTGACTGTACAGACTATCAAGGACCAGAAGCTGTGGGCCAACTTCAGCTGCTGCTTTGAATGCAGCGTCCCCCAGCTAATCTGCAACAGCTTTAAGTCAGACGCTGGCAGCTAGCAGAAGAACACAGCTATGCGCTGCCAGTTTGCAGGTATGCTCGTCACATCGATCGTGTGCGTGTAGACAGCGTGGGAGGACGCGTTTCACAACTAGGTACAGCAATGCATGCAGGCAGAGGGCGTTGCAGTGAGCAGCCAGGTAGCGTACGTGGAGGTGCTTGCGTGGATGGGGCAGCAGGTGCAGTAGGGCGGCATCCAGAGCAACAAGATGAGCAGAGTGTTTGTGCTGTTCATGTCGTACGTTGAAGGCAAGGCATAGAGACAGCAGTCTGTAGTATGCGTTGAGGTTGGATGCAGAGGTTTGCGTACGCAACTACAAAACCCCAATCATCAAAAGCAACTACTAACAGTGCATTACAGACTGAAGGCGTTGGCAGAGCAACTAGATTGTCACGCGTATCACGCGGATGCAGTGAGCAAGGCAAGCATGCTGGCAGACAATTTATAGAAGCTGTGCAGCAGAGTTGGGTTCAGGCCCGGACGCAAGTCAGGGTAGTGTTAGGGCAACTACCAACAGTGCATTACAGGCTGAAGGGCAGCAGTGTCAGGCCAGAGCAGAGGCAGAGAGAGTCCAATACAAGGCACGATACGCCGACCCAAGCCAGTCCCCCAACCCAAGTGAGCCCCCAACCCGAGTGAGCCCCCAACCCAAGTGAGCCCCCAACTCGAGTGAGCCCAACTCAAGTGAGCCCCCAACCCGAGTGAGCCCCCAACTCGAGTGATCCCCCAACTCGAGTGATCCCCCAACTCGAGTAAGCCCCCAACCCGAGTGATCCCCCAACCCAAGTGAGGCCCCAACCCGAGTGAGCCCCCAATCCAAGTGAGCCCCCAACCCGAGTGAGCCCCCAACCCTAACCAATATGATGTGCATGTTTAGGCCTGAACATTGCCGAAAGAGGTATAGCGTTAGGGTTGCGCAGCCGAATTGGGCCGGCTGTAGGGGGCGAACATCGCGTCTTTGACCCCCCTGAACATTGCTAAAACAGGTGTAGCGTTAGGGTTGCGCAGCCGAATCGGGCCTTCTGTAGGGGGTGAACATTGCGTCTTCAGACCCTCTAATTATACTTCTAAGCTGCACTGCTCGCAGAACATGCTCCCTACAAAACCTGCAAGAAACATCTACTCTATTTGCACTGCAGCTTTTGTTTCTGCATTTCTTAGCTTACATTGCTGCGCTTAGGGTTATCTTAGGGTTTCTTAGGGTTAACTTGCTAAGCATGGAGTTCTGCTGGAACGCACAGCTACCTGCAACGTCAGCTACAACGCAGCACTGCAAGCAACTGCGCGCAAGCAAGATAACTATCAACAACGTGCAAGAGCATTTTTGCTATCTTCAGAAATACCAGGTGCTGGTCTGCAAGGAGCACGCTACTGGGATACAGAACATTAACGTGCATCTGCGCAACAAGCACAGCGTAGCAAGCAAGGAGAGAAAGTCTATTATAGAGCACTGTCAGCAGTGGCAGGTCGCTGCACCGCAAGATGTTGAGCTACCTGCGCCGTTGGGGCTGCCAATCAAGGAGTTGGGCGAGCCGTTGGACGTCTATCAATGCAGGATTGCTAGCAGCTGCGGCTTCTGTACTGCGAACAAGATCAGAATGCAGAAGCACTGCAACAACGTACACCAGACAGCTTGGAACAGCAACGACGCTACGCTCTGCAAGAAGGTCAAGGCGCAGACGTTCTACCGAGCTGGCGGGCTCTAGCGGTACTTTGTTGTAGATGCAGCAGACAGCAGCGACGATACGCCGTGCGTTCCCAGCGACGATACGCCGTGCGTTCCCCGCGAGGCAAGCGACGTTG
>JAFISE010000391.1:0-10779 GCA_022560025.1 Stagonosporopsis chrysanthemi | reverse complement strand
AGCTCCTATAAATAAGGGGCTACTACACTATAGTTATTCGCTACTAAATTCATCTGGTTTACGCTAGCAATAGCCCTCAGCGGCACGCCCCTTACAATAACTAAGAGCAAGAGTTAAGAGTTATTAGATTACTAGCTTGTTAGAAGATTCTGCAGATGCAGTTGTAATTAGTCTACGTAGAATAATAAGTAGATTTTTCTTAGAATATTAAGCTTAATATTATAAAAAGAGATTACTGTAAAGACTATAAACTTATAGTTCTTTTAATTTAGTTTCAAACTAGCTTTATTATTTAAGAAGTAGTTGCCTAGTTTTAACTATACTTTATCTTCTACTCTAAACTATAAGAATTTCTTTCTATGCCTATTTATATAGAGTTCTAAAGCTTGTTATAACTCTGCTATCTTAGCCTAGACAAATTAAAACATAGCTTTAAACTTTTCTACTATAGCTACTGCTATTTATACTAAGTTATATACTTCTTAGTTAAGAACGTTTATATTTTCTTCTAAGTCTTTATAGATAGGATCTATATTATATCTGTACTAGAAGAAGAATAGGCTAATACTAGTAGCTACAGCTACTATTCCTTAGATTGCAATCTAGCCTACTAAGATAAGCGCTGCCTAGTCCTTCTAGTCTTAGCTAACAAATACTCTAAGCTACTCTTCTATTACTAAGTTTATTTATTTAGTAGCTCTATCTATCTAAAGGTAATGTACAGTTAATAGTCTCTTATTAATTCTTAACTTTCTATATGTTATATACTAGAAGTTGCTTATAAATTAGGCTCTCTAGTTAGATACTATAGCCTCTAGTACCTAATAGTATACTACTACTTAGGATATAAATACCTCTGCTACTGTCTTAATAGTAAGGTCTAGTAGTAAGATTAAGACTTAATCTTTAGACAACTAATATATAACTACTATTAAGTTCTTTAAGCCTCTACTGTCTAATAAGTCTATTATAAAGTCTATAGATATTTCCTTCTATATCTTGTCTAAGAGTAGCAAAGGCTTTAGTAAGCCTTGTTTTAGTTTCTGCTATAGTTTAGTTCTCTTACAGACGTTGTAGTTTTCTATAAATCTTTACATTGCAGATAATATTCTTAGCTAAAAGTAGTTTCTTAAAAGTATAGTGTAGGTATTTTCTCTACCTAAGTACTTAGTAATTAGTAAATAGTAGGTATTGTTAATAATTTTGCCCTGCAATACTTTAGAGTCTAGGACCTATTTCTTTCTCTAGTATAACAACCTTCTTTAATTGTCTAGTAAGTATTTAGACAGAGACGCCTTAATACCTAACTAAAAGAGAAGTTTCTAAGTGCTATTTATTTTAGCTTGTTTAGCTAGCTAGTATATAGAGTTGTCTACTACTACTATTTTCTAAGTTGTCTTTAATTTATCTAGTGTATTAGAAGTATCTTTAGGTAGTAGTCTATGTCTGTGCTGTAGCGTCTGTATAATAGTAGTTAGCTAGTTACTACTCTATATTATTACTAGAGCAACTTTAAAAAAGACTGCTATAGTGTTAAGCTAGATATTTATAGCAAATAGAACTCTAGCTTCTGCTTCTTTTTCTTTTTTATCTTCTTTCTGCCCTTCTAATTACTTAATACAGGCAAATAGTTTTAAAAGTTAGAACTCTCTAGTTTAATATTACTTGTCTTGCTTAGATATAGCAACGTGTTTTTTCTGTCTAGACAATATATTAGCTTAACTATTAATTAAGCTAGGTTAGTATAAAAATATAAGGTTAAAATAGCTTAGCAAGCTTGCTTATTAAAGGTGTTACTCTAAAAGTAGCTAGGTTATATAAAAGTACTCTAGATTCTTATAGTTCGTAACAACTATAAAATCTTTAACCTGTCTTAGTTCTATAAACTACTTGTTAAAGTACTTAATTACAGTAAGTATTTCTTTGTTATAGATAGGCTAGTAAATAGATAGAGGTTAGGTAGGGGTTAGAGTAGCACGTAACAGTACCTAACCTCTACCTAACCCTTACCTGTGCTAAGTTAATACTAAGTAGGTAGAAGTTAGGTTGTCTTTACCTAGAGTAGAGGTTAGGTTAGGGTTGCTAAAAAATACACTAAAAATTAGCTTTGCTAACTCTAACTATATATAGAAAAGATTTATAAAATTCTAAATCTATTATTTTTAAAGAAAATAACTCTATTAGATATTAAAATTATAGAGAATTATTATTATAGTAAACAATTATATTATATAATTATTAGTTTAAAAAGAGTTTGCAATTACTCTTTATAGATATACTTAGAGAATTAAAGTTAGAATGTAAACATGTATACTAACTAGCTAAACAACGTTTTACTACTGCTAAAAGTACTAAGCTTATTATAGTATTAAAGAGCTAGCTTAGAATCTTTTTACTAAATAGTAACCTTCTTTATATATATAGTATTTAGGTTAAGATCTAATAATATTAGCACTTATATTAAATTATATTTGTAAATATATATACTTTTAAAATCTTTTACTAAGAAAGCTTTACTTACCTTTTAAATAGCTTTAATTACAGAGTGTTAGAAATAAGCATTGCTTATTACCTAGATATACTAAGTGATTTTGCAAACAAAGTGTGCAAATAGCAGCTTGCAGAAGAGAAGTTTGCTACTTTTCTAGTAGTAATAGATTTTGCAGAAAGTAATAGCTATAGAGAATTAGAATAGTTCTATAATAATAGCCTATAATAACCTACTACTAGGCTTATAGCACTAAAGCTTATAAGTAAGTTTAGTAGATAGAAGTAATTTATAAGTAGCTTTTATAGTAAAAGGCTTAGCTTTTAGCTTTTAAGTAACAGCTTATATACTAGCTTTGTTCTTAATATTCTTAAACTTTAGCAGTATAGTAGTAGTTATATAAAGTAATAGATAGATTATAAGTAGTAAGTAAATAGTAGATATAAGTAGACAAATAGATATTTTGTAAATATTCTATAGTTATAGTAAGTTTATTAGGCCTTATAGCTCTGCAGCTTAGTATACAGCTATACTTATAATAACTAACTATAATAATTATTTCTATATATACAACTAACTAAGTGCTTTTAAATAACCTTATTTTAAGATAGATCTAACTTTAATTAAGTAAGTTCTTTAAATATACAGCTAGAGTTAATAATTATTAGATAGTAGAGTAGGTAGAGTATAGCCTAGCTTAGAAAATCTGCAAGTAGAGATAGCTTTGTAGCTAACTTACTAGCTGTTACTATAATAGATAACTATAATAAATTACTATATTATTAAATACAAAATATACTTTTTAATAATACTGTTTTCTAGTTAATTTAATGTTTTATAGTATAGATATATAAACTGCAAGTATAAAAGTCTAGTAATTTAAGTACGTTTTTGTTTACTTACAGCGTATAGGCTACCTAGCTTAAAATAACAAAGCTACAAACTAGTAACTAGTTAGTAACTTAAATATAATAACTACTATACTTATATATAATTTTATACACTATTATTATAGCTATAAACTTTATAAAAGACGCTTAACAGCTTTATATTAAGTAGAAAGACAAGTCTAAGCTGCTTACTTTTGCTAGTAGTTTGTATATCCTAGATTACTTTAAACTAAAAGAATAGAATAGTCTTATTAACGTAATTATTACAGCTACTTATTATATTACTAAAGCTAATTGTAATAGAGCTTTGCAACTTAAGAGGCTGAGATTTGCTACGTCCTTAATTAGCGCAGCTAAGGTAGATCTAAGAAAGGCTACTCTACTAATTTAATATTTTCTTTTAAGGGCTAGCTTAGTAATTCTACTTGTACAATCTAGCAGAGAACTAGAGCTTTACTTTGCAATTAAAAAAAGGTAGCTATTAGCAAAGCCTGTAATACTAACTACATAGCAAAATATTAGCTTCTTAAAAAACTAAAGACAGTAGCAACTTATATAGCTAGCACTGCTAAATAAAAGACTAAGATCTAGTAACAAGCTAAAGAGAATCTTAACTAGACTTGCTATAATATCTGTAAGAGCAGTTAGTTATTATATCCTATTATTACATCTTTATTCTAACTAAATATAGCAGAATAGCTTAAAGATAAGCTTAGTGCTACTTGTAAAAAATAGGATGCTATTAATTATAAGATTAATATATATAACTATTTAACATCTATCTCTAAAGTTAATACTACTATTAAGAAGAAAGACGAGTTAGGTACTAGCTAGATAGCTAAACGCTTGTTTAGTACTAGTAGTGCTCTTAAAATTATCTTCTAAAAAGAGTATTAGAAGAGTCTTAAGAAGCTAAAAACTAACATCTTTAACTTTAATACTAAGAAAGAAAAGTAGGTTAAGTTTTGTAACAAGCTTTTGCTAAAGAGTCTAGCTGTGTGCCTAGATAATAAGTAAAAGTAAGTTATTATATCTAATTATTATATATATTTACTAATAGTACTAAGCAGCGTAAGCCTAATAATTACCTAGCTAATCTAGGCAATAGCAGCCTTTTTTTAACTAAAGACAACTCTTATATTGTAAGTAATAATTGCAATAAGTATAAGAAGGAACTTAAGGATAATAGTATTAAGCTAGAGGTATACTTTGCAGCTATGCTAAATAAGTATAAGATAGATAAGTACTATTAGCAAGCTCTTATAGAGAAGAAGAAAACTAATTTTAAGAGTTTTAGCAATTTAGGGGACTTAATTAGTAATAAGGAAGATAAAAGTAATAATAACAATAATTATAAGTAGATGCAAGCTGTTAAGTACACTAGCTTCTTAGTAGATTATTACAACTAATTAAAACAGCTTAAACCTTAATAATTTCTCTTAAAGTTTAACTATGCTTAACTTGTTATAGAAATAACATCTAGAGATTATTAAAGCAAAAACACTAGGAATATTAGACTTGTTATTTAAAGATTTTTCTTTAGCAATATTTTCTAAACTTGTATACACTGTTTTTCTTTTCTACTAAATAATTATTTTGTAATTAATTATTATATTTAACTATAATAGCTATACTCTTACTTTTAGCTAGTAACAGAGCTAATAGAGTATCTAGTATACTGCAAGATCTTAAGGGCCTTAAAATAATTGCACCCTAGACTATAAAAGGTAGAACCTAGCAATTAATTTACTTGCTAAAGTAACTGCAGCGCAGTCTCTAGAAAAGTAAAGAAAGTAAAGTAATATTAATTATATAGGACAAATAGTAAAGTACTATAGCTTAGGCTAGAAATCCTATTATATTATATCTATAATAGAGTTCTGCCTCTTGCACTAGATATGTCTAGACTTAATTTAGAGAGGCTGCCTATACCTTTACTAGCTATCTATATCTATATTGTCTTAATTATAAGTATATATTACAATACTTAATAGTAAAAAGTATTAGAACTAAGTATATACTAAATTACCTAAGGTTTTAAAGCTATTTGCAAATTAGAATGCCTTTACATAGCTAGCTATCTACTATGCTACAATAATAACAATCTTAGCAGGCTACTATTTTAAATCTAGTATACTTAATACTTGCTTCTAAAAAGAAAATTGTACAGCTTGTTATTAACAATAATTAGTTATTCTAAATAGTTAAGTAGCTATTAATTTAATAGTTTATACGCTTTCTTTAGCCTTAGGCTGTGTTTACTAGCTGTTATAAATTTAGCACGTTATTTAAGCATTAATTTAAAGACGCTAAGGCAGCATAGCTCTAGGACCTTAGTAAACATATAAAGCTATCTATTGTACTTAACGTCTAGACTTCTAGTAATTACCTAAGCTTCTTAGCAATTAAAAGATACTATATTAACAACAAGTAGAAGCTTTAAGAAGTGCTACTAGATTTTATCTCTATATAAAGAAGGTATACTAGAACGTCTATTGCTAAAGAAGTTATACAAGTCCTTTAAAGTATAGTATTATATATAATAATACGAGTAATAACAGTACTTTATTATAGTTAGTTAAAGCTTTCCTAGCTAAAGAAAGTTATATATAGAGCTATAAAGAAAATACTATCTCTTACTTTGTATATATATTCAATCTTGTTATTTAGAATATTATATTCTATCTAAAGCTGTTAGCTTCTCTAGAAATAAAATAAAAAGAAATACTATAATTACGCTATGTTTAAAATATTTAAATAGATACATTAGTACTTAATTCTTTATATAAGGTAAACTTTGTTTTATTATAGATATTTATTATATACTTATAAAGACACAGCTATAAGCTATTATAATTGTAATTAATCTATTGCTTTAAAAATTTAAGAGGTTTTTAGCAACCTAGTAGAACCTACTAGCAAGCAAATACTTGTTAGTTATTTAAGACATAAAAACAAGGTAGAATTCTACGTATAATATATATAAACGTATAGTTAAGCTTTAGCTATATATTAACAAATAGCTTAAGCAAGAAATCTAGCTAAAAGGTATAAGTTTTAGAGCTAATTAAGATACTGCTAAGGCAGATTTTAAAAACCTTAAGAAACTCTGCCTTAGAGCATCTAAGTAGCACTATCTCTAGGCAATTACATAAATACTAAAGAACTTTAAAGTAGTAATAGGCTATCTAAGTAAGGACTACAAGCCTTATATTCTATACATCTAGCTTATTTATAGACGTCTTTTTAATTTCTTAGAAGATATAACTAGTAAGCTTAGAGAAGATACTAACAGTATTAATAGTAACAAGTAGCTAGACGTTGTTTAGGCTGCAGCAGATAAAGGTTGTGCAAAGTTATTAAAATACTATATAAGAACAAGTAGAGATTAGAGTTTTTTTTTTAATTGCGTAACAATTCTAGACTTTATACAAAAGCTAACTACTTATAAAGTACTATTGTTATAGTTTATTATTACAGCTATATACTTATAGAATCTAGGATAAGTTATAAGAAGTTTATTATAAGTATACTTATATAACAATATAGAATGCTAAAAGAGTCTAAATTATATAGGTATCTGCTACAAAGTATATAGAAGCACTAGAATAAACTGTAGAACTAGATCTCTATTCCTATAGGTCTTGTACAAAAGAATACTTTAAAACTATCTATCTAAACTCTGTAGAGGCTTTCTTTCTTATACCTAGGAGCTTAGAAAAAACTATACTAAAGAGTAGTTAGAAGACAGATCTAAGTTAGGTAGTTGTTAGGTAGTAAAAAGTAAGCTTAAAGAACTAGGCTTGTTCTTATATTACTCCCCTCCTTATAAGTAGATTATCTCTAATTTTACAAAATTATTAGAGAATTCTTATGCTATAAAGGTTTAAACTTTAGTAGAGTGTAAAATATATCTTACTTCTATCTGTCTTAAGACTCTAGTCTTCTTTTACTATTGTTAACCTCTATTTAAGTTTTTCTGCACAAGCTATGTTAGCTACTCTACACTTATCTATCCTAGGCAAGCTCTTTAGTGATAATAACTAAGCAAATTAGATTATTACTAAGCTTATAGCTATTACAAGAGCCTGTGCTATAATAGAGTAGCTTTTAATAAAGTTGTAGTAACTGTAAAAACACGTTTAATCTACTTCTTAATTAGGTTAAATTGCTTACAGCGTGCTTCTTAAGTAAACAACGCGTGCCCTGCCTGTTTCTGTTCACTAACAGACACTAATTCTTGCTATAAGTACCTTAAACAACTTTATCTAATTACTACTAACTATTACTATGCTTACTTTTTAGTTACTATGCTAATACCTGTCTCTTCTAGCACTCTTACAGTAGCCTATTAAGTTATTTACCTTTATTTAATTTAGGCCTTTATACAAGAGAACGTAGTAGTATATATTTTTAACAAAGTATTGTTATTAAAGTATACTTATTATATACTTTAAAATAAGAAGTATTGTCTAGTTTAATTACTATTACTTTTTTTTATTAGTTTTTAGGCTAACTTTTAAATAAGTACTAATTTATATTAGACTTAAGTATAACACTTTTTATAGTAACCTTGTTGTATAGAAAGAAGCTATAGCAAAAGAAAGTAAGAAGTTAAAAGAGCTAAAGGCAGTAGCTGTACAGGCTGTCTGTAAGACTGCTTAGGATAACCTCTGTTAGTTAGCTTATACCTTAGCAAGTATAGTATAGGTAGTAACTGCACAGCTTAAAGAGGTGTTAGCTGCTAATATGTTACTTTATTAGTACTATATCTAGCTTATTACTAATTAGGCCTTAATAAAGGTAATAAGAGTGCTTACTATATAAGTAAAGTCCCTGCACAATAAGGTAGCAGAGCTAAGGCAGGTAGTAGTATCTCTGCAGACTCTAGTAGTTAAGGCTCTATAGCAGAGTACTAGGGGCAAGAGCCTTAAGAGGTTAGTGCCTAAAAAGGCGTTAGCTAATTTAGATACTCTCTTAGTAGATGCTAAGAAAGAGATAAGCAACGTTAGTAAGGCTCTGGCTTAATTACTACGTGTACAGTAGAGTAGATATTTTTCTTTGTTACTTAGTTAAGTTAGTAGAGGTTTAAAGTAGTCTAGGTCTTCTTTATCTTTTAAATTTATAACATACTTACCTAAACTATTACTAGCTGTTTTCTTCTTAGAATTTAATCTAATTTACTACATACTATAAAAAACTTAGTAATTATAGATACTTAATATAAAATACTCTTAGATTATAGAGAGTGTTCTTAAAGTTTTCTGCTAAGTACTAGGTAGAGTTAAAGTTATATTCTAGCTAACCTACACAGTACTTTAAGTATTATTAGACTAGCTTACTTATAAGTATCTCTTATACTTTCTATTCTTTAACTTCTTAAATTAAAATAACTAAGAGTTTTAAAGCTTTCTATCTAGGCAGAAAGTCTGCTAGGTCTTTGTAGAGTATATCTAAAGTAAAGACATTATAGATTTATAAGCTAGAAAGAAGTTTTAAATACTATAAAAAACTAACTTGTTTAAAGACTTTAAACAAACGTTCTTAGAGGTTAGATAGCTTTTAGCTAGAACGCTTAACAGCTAAGTTCTTAGTTAACAAGTATACCTTATTACCTCCTACCTAGTTAACTAGACTATAGTGCTTGTCCTTAGTAGCTTTTATTTGCAGCTGCGCCTTTTCTATATTCTCTTTAGCTACTTTCTAAGCTTAGTACATGCAGGTTACTAGAGTAAGTATATCTTAGTAGTTTAGGTTGTTACAAGGAGTTATATCTATATTATATCTATTCTACTACTAGCTCTGTCTAGGTTTACTTCTAAATAATACTTAATAGAGAGTTATTCTAATACTAGAATAAAGTAAGGTAAGCTGTGCATAGTTAATAAGCAGCAGCAATTTAGACTAGTTATCTTAATAGTATATTATAAACAGTTATAGCTGCTAGTTAATATACTTGTTTATAATCTCTGTTTAGCTGTTATTTTCTTTATAGTAGGCAGTAGAAAGCTTAACTTTAATGCTAATAATCTAACAAAACTTAGACTAGAAACAGAACACAAACTAGAGTCTATAATTAGATACTATTAATTTAAGAGCATAACTAAAACAATAAACTTATTAAATAAATAAGAAAGCTATCTCTTATATAGTTATTGTCTTATAGCACAGGATAGTAATAACTTACTTTGTTAAATAGTTAATAATAACAAGTGTTTAATTATATCTAGCTTTGTCCTTTTAAAAATTCTTAAAATCTAAATACAAGTACTATATAGGTTAATTAGAGATAGGCAACAAGTAGAAGTACTTGTAAAGTTAGGTCTGTTTAAGATAACTACAGTAATAAAAGATATAGTTTTATATATATTGTTTACAGCTTGCCTTTATACCTTGCTAGTAATACTATTAGAACAGTAGCTAGTAGGTTTTCTTTACACTTAAGTAAGCAGTAGCTACTTAGTTGTAAGCTTCTTAAATAAAGTGTATTACAACAAGGAGTCTAAGACTATATACAACTAATCTTAATATAAAAGTAGACTATTATAGATCTAATAACCTAGAGCTAGAGATTTTTACTCTTTTTTAAAGGCCTAGCAATTGTGTTATAGTACAGCTTTAATTAGTTCTAAGAAGTCTAACTATATCTCTAGCTACAAAGTATAGATAGTGCGTACTAAGGAATATAAAAGATAGACTTAAGCAAGATTAAAGTTAATACAGTTGTAAAGTTGTTAGAGACCTAATATTACTTAGAAGTAATTATTCTCCTAAGCTAACTTAAAGTTAGCTAAGCCTTACTCTTTTTAGCTAAAGATGTCTACTTTCTTATTATTCTTCTCTAAGGTGTACTTAATTTAGAAGTTAAATAAAGCAAGTGCCTCTGCCTACCTAGCTTGTTAGGCATTTAAGACTTTAGTAGTTATAAAATATTCTAGGGAACAGTAGTTAGAGTAGATATAGATTGAATTTAGCATAGACGTTAGCTCTGCTCTCTACTTGTTAAAGGCCTAGAAGATAGTAAAGAGCTCTTTGTTATAGATCTCTTAGTTAAGCTCTAAACTTAATAGAGAACAGCTATAGAACGCTGTAAAGTACTAGCAGTTGTCTGCGTGTTTCTAAGACATAACACTAGCTACTACTCTATCTAATATATTAGTCTTAAGCTTTGTCTTAAGGTCTAAGTTAAAGCAGCACAGAGTTAAGATAGCTAATAAGCTCTGTTTAAGCATCTTAAAGCTAGCCTAGTAGTTTAAAGTCTATTTAAAGGTATTTAATAGACTTTATAATATAATTAAAAGTTTTACTACTTAAAAGAACTTAGGTATAAATTGTTAATAAAAACTAGTAAAGCTTAAGAATACTTTTACACCTATTATAGTTGTAAGTAGCTTCTAGTCT
>JAFISE010000390.1:0-10826 GCA_022560025.1 Stagonosporopsis chrysanthemi | reverse complement strand
TTGTCGCAGCAGGAAAAGCATATAGGGTCAGAGCAGGGGGGGCCGCACGTGCCACAATTAAATCATATAGGGTCTGTAGGGAAATTGACTAGCAACTAGGCAAAACGCTGTGTTAGCACTCTTTACACACTGCTAACACGTACGCAACTAAATGCTTAAAGAGCTCCCCTGCAACGCTGCTCTCTGCTATAGTCTTAACAACAATTAATAAACTACATATAGTAAGCAGAAATCTAGAAAATAATCTATATTTTAATATAGACTCTACGTTGTAAGTTGTATAGTGTACACGTGTTCCTGCTTGTATATTGCGCATAACTTAATGCATAGTTAACATTAGCAATAACTAGTTAGTTCTTAAGCTACTTCTAAGCCTAGCAGTTTAAGGTATTATAGTGTTGCAAGGCTAACCTTAACTATAAACACAAAACCTTAATACTATTAACTATACTAGCTATAGAGATGCAAATCTGCTAAGTTATATAGTTTAGCCTACTAATTTACATACTTAAATTTAGAACAAATCTGCCTATAGGAACCTAACAACACTAACCTCTAAACGTAACACAACTAGGCCTACGTGCTTTAAAATACACGTGTACTAAAATATCCTGTCTTTAAGAAAAAAAATCCCCTAATGCAACTTAGAGCTAAGTTTTGTTACTGCCCTAGGATAGAGGACTAGTTTAGGTTAGAGGACTCCTTAGGTTAGTAGCTTACTTAGGTTAGGGGCTTACTTAGGTTAGGGGCTTACTTAGGTTAAGAGACTAGCTTTAGTTAGCGTATTGTGCCTTGTATTAGACTCTCTCTGCCTCTGCTTTAGCCTAACACTGCTGCCCTTTAGCCTGTAATACACTGCTAGTAGTTGCTCTAACTCTACTCTAACTTGTGTCTAGGCCTAAACTTAACTCTGCTGCATAGCTTCTATAAATTATCTGCTAGTATGCTTGCCTTGCCTACTGTATCTGCATAATACGCATAACAATCTAATTGCTCTACTAACGCCTTTAGCCTATAATACACTGTTAGTAGTTGCTTTTAATAATTAAGGTTTTATAGTTGTGTACACAAACCTCTATATCTAACCTTAATATATACTACAGACTGCTGTCTCTATACCTTGCCTTTAATATATAATATAAATAGTATAAACACTCTGCTTATTTTATTACTCTAGATACTACTCTACTGTACTTGCTACTTTATCTATATAAGCACTTCTACGTATACTACCTAGCTGCTTACTACAACGCCCTCTACCTATATATATTACTATACTTAGTTATAAAACACGTTCTTTTACACTACTTATACGCACACAATTAATATAATAAGCATACCTATAAACTAGCAGCGCATAGCTGTGTTCTTTTACTAGCTGCTAGCAACTAGCTTAAAGCTATTGCAGATTAGCTAGGGGACGCTGTATTTAAAGCAGTAGCTAAAGTCAGCTTACAGCTTTTAGTTCTTAATAGTCTGTACAGTTAGCTTAACTCTTTCTTTAACTTCTTTTACCTGCAGCTAATTGTAGTAGGCAAGCTAGTGCTAGTCTACGTCTCTGTACTCTCTTACTTAACACTACTAGCAGTACTCTTTCTATAATTCTAGTATTTTTTCTAGCCTGTAAGAACAAGCTAAGTTCTTTAAGCCTATCTTACATTACCTGACAACTACCTAACTTAGATCTGTCTTTTAACTGCTCCTTAGTACAGTCTTCCCTAAGCTTTTAGGTATAAGAAGGGAAGCCTCTACAGAGTTTAGATAGATAGTTTTAAAGTATCTTTTTGTACAAGACCTATAGGAATAGAGATCTAGTCCTGTAGTTTATCTTAGTGCTCCTATACACCTTATAGCAGATACCTATACGATTTAGACCCCTCTAGCATTCTGTGTCGTTACATTATACTTTAAAACTCGTCTTAGCTAGTAACAGCCTTATAATAATATCGCTACAGTTTGTTTAGTTATTTGCACAAGCGCAGCTAGGGTATTACGCCTAAACTAAACAAGTCCTTAAATTGTTTATACTACAGTTAGGATACTAGAGATCTCCTAACAACTAAAGCCTATAGGTTTAGAACTTCCTGCAACTTACTGCTCTAGGATTAACTTTAGAAAAGCTGCGTTAGATTGCGCTAAGATAGACACTTAGAGACTATCAATAACCTACCTGATTTAGATACAACCCTAATGTCAGGCACTACTACAGGACCTACTACTTGGTCCTAGAACCAATCAGGGGCTAGACGCCCCTAGGGCCCTATATCAGCACAACTGTCCCCTGCTAACAACAGATCTAATTTAGAGCTATCCCACTACGATCTCTTAGAAGAGATAGCCTAACTGCAGTAGGAACTTGCTTAGTTGCGTGCCAGCCTTGCTCTAGCGGATCGCCCCCTACCTACAACAGAAACACTACCAATAGGTGTACTGCATCAATCTACTATAAGGCAGCTATCTGAAGCTAGCTTAGTACTCACAGTACGCAAGAAGCTCTCTAAAAGGACCTTTAATATTAAGGTTCTTACAAATAGAAGTAACCCTACCTTTCAGCAATAGCGTGCTTCTATTTAAGACCAACTTAAGATCAATGCAGACTACTATTAGAGTGTACGTGCGCGTATAGCTCTTGTCTGGGGTTATACCTCTAGATTAGCCAAAGAATACTTAGAACCTTAGTACCTCTCTAACAATAAGACAGATCATTTTCACACTGCAGAAGAGATGATCACGCTCCTTAAGACATACTTTGTCACTGGGAACGAGCAGGCAGAAAGCCAAGCAGCCTTTGATCGACTCCAAATAGAGAAATCAGAAGCTTTCCCTGCTTTCAAGAGCTGCTTCCTTAGTGCAGCTATCAAAGGAAAGGTACCCTAATCGGAATGGTTTCACTATATGTGGACCAAGATCTCTCTAAGCATTCAAGTACCTAATCTAGGCTTCAAGCAGCAATAGCATAATTCCTTCTCCTAAATAGTAGAACACCTAACTGCCTACGATATAGAAAGGAGGAACAACCCTACCACGCTGACCTATGCTGTTTCGCAACCCCTGAGATTGACAAGAACACCTTAGTCAGATGCGAAACGGAGTTCTGTCACAACAGGTCAACAAGATTACCCCTCTCCTAGCTGATCTACTTACTTTGCCTAGAGTACTCCTGTACCCTACTAACCCTCTAACACACCTGCACTTGTAAAGGATATGACTCTAGGAGCTTGCTACAACTGCAGGAAGCCAGGACACTTTACTAAGGATTGCACAGTACCCTGCGTGCGCAAAATTAAGGTAGAACAGGAAGACTTTGTTGACGCTAAAGAAGACTTTGACAAGACTAATACGATCCCTATAGGAAACAGTCCTGCCTAGGAGGATTACTCTACCTAGGCCTAAACTAATATAATCTATCTAATCTCTTACTGTCTTATTTGTTCAGCAGACTTTATTTCCTTACTTCTACTATTCTTTGCAACCAAGGGCTTGGTGTTCAACTCTGCTCCTTAGTTAACACTAGTGCCTAAGGATTTTTGTTTTTAAACTCTAATATTGCATATTCTATCTCTACTTTACTTTATAAACCTATCTAAAAACTACTCTTCTTAGTCTAGGTTAAAGGTTTCTAGGATCAAATTACCTCCCCTGTAACCTAGTACATACAGTTACACCTTATAGTTGACAGCTAGAAGGTGTACAACTGCCCTTTTATTATTGTAGACCTTAGATTGCAGAGTTGCATTATTGGAATCAAATAGCTTAAGCGCTTTAAGCTGCAACTTAATATAGATAGGTCTCAGTTAATATAGCCTGCTAAATACCCTTGATTATACAATCCTGCGCTGCCCTTATTAATAACTTTACAACAACCCCTTAGGGAAGGCAAAGCCTAACAGGACGTAGAGCAACAGGATGCTCTATAGGAACAGGAAGAGTATTAGCAACAACACAGCCCTAGTACAACTGTTTAACACATAAGAGGCATATTAAAGTTGCCTAAGTTTTGTTCGCAACCCCTGGTGCCACCTAACAAGGCAGTGAACACCCCCGTAACTGCTCCAACTAAGGTTGCTACTATTGCTGTGCTCTCAGCTAACGCTTTCTACTTCTTAATAAAGAAACTGCAAAACGAGTTCTTTACAACTAATCTGTACGAGATTACTTGTATTATAGAAGAGAAGCGCAACTAAGATGACCCTGAAAACGCCTAACTGATCTAGGAACGCTTACTAGCCTAATACTCTTAGTATGCCAATGTGTTTAGTAAGGCAGAAGCTAAAAGCCTTCTAGAACACTACTCCTACGACTACAGGATTGTTTTAGAAGAACTCTTGCTAAACTATTACTCCCCCTTGTACAAACAGAACCTTAAAGAACTTAAGGTAACTAAGAAGTTTGTGCAGGATCAACTCTGACATAGTTAGATTAAATATAGCCAAAGTCTATTTGCATTACTAGTACTGTGTGTACAAAAACTAAATAGAAGCCTGCGTATCTGTGTAGACTATTGCAAATTGAACAATTTAACTCGCAAAGACTCCTATCCAATACTACGCATAGACAAGCTGCTTGCCCAACCATCTAAGGCAAAGATATTTACAAAGTTCGACATTTAATTAGCTTTCAACTAAATCTGTATAGATCCTGCCTCTGAAGAGTACACTACGTTCTAGACGCGTTACAGCACATACAAGTGCAAGGTCTTACTATTTAGTTTGTGCAATAGCCCTGCTACGTACTAACGCTACATAAACAACGTTCTAATTAACTACTTAGATGACTTCTGTATTGCTTACCTAGACAACATCTTTATCTACTCTGAAGACGCTCAGACTTACTAGACACACGTTAAAAAGGTTCTAGAACGTCTTTGCTCTGCAGGCCTGCAGGTTGACATCAAGAAAAGTAAATTCTATGTGACTTACACTTAGTACCTTAGGTACATCCTTACAAACAAAGGCATTGAGGTAGATCCTAAGAAGGTACAGGTTTTAGCAGACTAGAAGCTACCTTCAACTGTAACGGGTGTGAAATTGTTCCTAGGTTTTACTAGTTTCTATTAACAATTCGTGCCTAAGTTCTCTTAGGTAGCAAAACTTTTAATTGCGTTGCAGAGTCTGTTAAAAGCCTTTGAATAGACTCTAGACTGCTAGGCTAGCTTTGAGAAGCTCAAACAGAGCCTGTTAGCTATCTTAACTCTGTGCTACTTCGACCTAGACCTTAAAACAAAGCTTGAGACTGACGCATTAGATAGAGTAGTAGCTGGCGTCATGTCTCAGAAACACGCAGACAACTGCTGGTACCCTACAGCGTTCTACAGCCGTTCCCTATCAGGTTTAGAGCTTAACTAGGAGATCTATAACAAAGAGCTCTTTGCTATCTTCTAGGCCTTTAACAAGTAGAGAGCTAAGCTGACGTCTACGTCGAATTAGATCTGTGTCTACTCTAACCACCGTTCTCTAGAATATTTCATGACCACTAAAGTCTTAAATGCCTGACAAGCTAGGTAGGCAGAGGCACTCGCTCTGTTCAACTTCTAAATCGAGTACACCCTAGGGAAGAACAACGAGAGGGCTGATATCCTCAGTCAAAGGGAGCAAGACCTAGCCAACCTCAAGACAGCTTAGGAGGATAATCGCTCCCAAGTGATTTTAGGTCCCTAACAACTCTACAACTGTATTAACTCTAATCTTGCCTAAGTCTATCTTTTGTATTCCTTAGTACACGCTATCTGCACCTTGCAGCTAGAGATGCAGTTAGACTCCTTGGAACTGATTAAAGCCGTGCTGCAACATAATCGCTAGGCCTTTGAAAAAGAGCAAAAATCCCTAGCCCCTAGTTATTAGATCTATAACAGTCTGCTCCTATATTAAGATCAGTTGTGCGTAGCCTTAGACTCTTTGTTGTGCACGCGCCTTATCTAAGAAGCCCACAACTAAGTATCTACTGCTTACCTAAGCGCGAAGAAAACCTACTAGCTACTATTCTAACAGTATTACTAGCAAGGTATAGGCGCTAGCTGTAAACAATATGTGCAAAATTGTATCCCTTGTTGCTGTAGTTATCTAAAACAGACCTGACTCTGCAGGTACCTGCACCTGTTGCCTATCCCTGATTGACCTATACAGCACCTGTGCATAGATTTTAAGGATTTTCTAAAGGACAAAGCCAGATACAATTAGATACTTATTATTATCAACTGTTTAACAAAGCAGGCAATTACTATCCTGTGCTACAAGACTACAACTGCACAAGAGATAGCCTCCTTGTTTATCTAATAGGTCTATTGTTTTAGTTATACCCTTAAATCAATAGTGTCTAATTGTAGACCCTAGTTTGTGTCCTGTTTCTAGTCTGAGTTCTGTTAGATTATTAGCGTTAAAGTTAAGCTTTCTACTGCCTACTATAAGGAAACTGACAGCTAAACAGAGATTATAAACAAGTACATTGACTAGCAGCTACGACTGTTTGTAACGTACTATCAAGATAACTAGTCCGAATTGCTGCTGCTTATTGACCGCGCACAGCTTACCTTACCTTATTCTAGCATTAGAATAACTCCCTATCAAGTATTGTTTAGAAGCAAACCTAGACAGAGCTGGCAGTAGAACAGACCTGATACGGATACGACCCCTTGTAACAACCTAAACTACTAGGATGCACTTGCTCTAGCAACCTGCATGCACCAAGCTTAGAAGGTAGCCAAGGAGAATATAGAAAAGGCGCAGCTGCAAATAAGAGCTACTAAGGACAAGCACCGCAGTCCAGTTGACTAGGCAGTGGGTAATAAGGTATACTTGTTAACTAAGAACTTAGCTGTTGAGCGTCCCAGCCAAAAGCTATCCAACCTATAGGAAGGTCCGTTCAAAGTTCTTAAGCAAGTTGGTTATTTATAGCATTTGAAACTTCCTTCTAGTTTACAAATTCACGACGTCTTCGCCCTAGATATACTCTGCAAAGACCTAGCAGACCCTCTGCCTAGACAGGAAGCCCTAAAACCCTTAGGTATCCTAATTCAAGGAGTTGAGGAATAGGAAGTACATGAGATACTTGCAAGTAAGCTAGTCTAACGACGCTTGAAGTACTGTGTGAGTTGGCTAGGACACGACTCTAACCCTACCTAGTACCTAGCAGAAAACTTTAAGAACGCTCCCTACAAGCTGAGAGCGTTTTACAATAAGTATTTGCAATTACTAGGTCCCTTAAAGTAGTTACTAAATTAGATTAAATCCTAGGAAGAAAATAGCTAGTAACAGTTTAAGTGAGTACGTTATAAATTTAAAAGACAAAGAAAATCTAGACTACTCTGAACACCTACTAACTTAGCTAAGTAACAAAGGAAAACGTCTACCCTACTGTACAGGTGGTGATCAAGCTAGAGCCTTACTAACGTCGCTCATCTCCTCCTTAGCGTCTACTATAGGAGTATCTAAAGGAAGCTGAGCCTTTTTAGACACAGTTTGCTTAGGACCCTTGCCCCTAGTGCTCTGCTGTAGAGCCTCAACCACCAGAGCCTGCAGGGATACCACAGCCTGCCTGAGCTCCGCCACCTCATCCTGCAGGGACCTTACCTGCGCAGTGAGCGCCCCTATCGCCTCCATCAAGGCCTAATCAGTGACGGGCTGGACGTGGTACTAATAGAGTAACACGTCAGCGGCCGACACCTCTTTGAGCTGCGTAGTCGCTACCTGCACCACACTCGCCAAGGCATAGGCTGACCGACAGAGGTCATCCCAAGCAGTCTTACAAACAGCCTGCGTAGCTGTCGCCTCTAGCTCCCCTAACTCCCTACTTTCCTCCGCCGTAGCCTCCTCCTACGCAACAAGGTTGCCCTGAAAAGCATCGTACTCAGGTCTGACGTAAATTAGCACCTATTTAAAAGTTAGCCTAAGGACTGATAGGAGGAGAGTGATAGTGATCAAACTAGACAACACTTCTTGTTCTGAAGTGTGCAATAAGCACACTTTAACAACAACGCCTTGTTAAAGGCGTACACCACCACGTTCCCCCGCGCAAAGGCCTAAATTAAACAAAGGCAGATAACCTGATAGGCCACTGCAAGAGCGCCAGGAGGGACAGGTATCGGCATGGTGACCAAAAAACGAGCCTGGCAACAGTTAGCAGCAATTAGATAAAGTTGTTTAAAGTACTTGCAGTAAGAATTAGTGTCTGTTAGAGAACAGAAACAGGCAGGGCACGCGTTGTTTACTTAAGAAGCACGCTGTAAGCAATTTAACCTGATTAGGGAGTAGATTAAACGCGTTTCTACAGTTACTACAACGTTAGTAAAAGCTACCCTGTTGGCGCAGGCTCTTACAACAGATATAAGCCTAGTAACAATCTAATTCGCCTAGTTATTGTTACTAGAGAGCTTGCCCAGGACAGATAAGTGCAGGGTGGCTAACATAGGTTGTGCAGCAAAACCTAAATAGAGGTTGACAACAGTAAAGGAAGACTAGAGTCTTAGGACAGATAGGAGTTGGATGTGTTTCACGCCTTCTTAAAGTTTGAACCTTTATAGCACAAGAATTTTCCTTACAATTTTGCAGAATCAAGGACAATCTGCCTACAAGGAGGGGGGTAATGTAAGAACAAGCCAAGTTCTTCAAGCCTATCTTACATTACCTGACAACTACCTGACTCAGATCTGTCTTCTAACTGCTCCTCAGTACAGTCTTCCCTAAGCTTCTAGGTATAAGAGGGGAAGCCTCTACAGAGTTTAGATAGATAGTTTTAAAGTATCCTTTTGTACAAGACCTATAGGAATAGAGATCTAGTCCTGCAGTTTATCCTAGTGCTCCTATACACCTCGTAGCGGATACCTATGCGATTCGGACCCCTCTAGCATCCTGTGTCGTTACATAGCCTTTCTACTCTCTGCTGCTATCTTGTTACTATTAATACTTAGCCTTAGTGTATTAGTTGCTACTTGCAGTACTTGCGCATCTTATCTTTATTAATTATAATCTAGCTGCATGTCTTGTACTGCGCACTATTAAGCAGCTTTCCTAGCTCTTCTATTAGCTGTATAGGCCTGTCTAGGAGCTTAATTGCACTTAGAGCAATAATGTTAAATTAACTAAATATTCTTTTATTCTCTTATACTGCTACTGTTTTTATCTTTTTTTCTAGCTATACTTCTTGCAAAATAATACTACTTAAACAGCAATAACTATTATGTAGCTAAAGTACTTGCTCTAAACTTGCACTTAATACTGCCTACTTAGCTACTCTGCATACTCTTTCTACTTTCTGCTAAACTCTCTCTTGTACCTGTACTGTTAAATTATCTGCCTCTTCTTCTCTTGCTCTGCAGCTGCTCTTATAAGCAGCACAATTACGTTTAGCTACTAATATGCTGCTATTGTATCTTTGCCTGTTGTATAGTACTTTTAACTAATCTAGCAGCTATAACTCTTGCCTCTGTCTTACACGCCCTATTAAAACCTATCTAGCTCTCTGCCTGTAAGCCCTGCGTGCGCACTGCAATCTCTTACTGTGTGCTTCTACTACTCTTCTGCTTCTAGCTCAGCCCTAATTAGCTAGCACACTGCACACCCCTCCTGCACCTTATCTAGCACTTCTTGCACCTGCTGCTACTCTACACTCGCCTCTATCTGCTTATCCTGCTACCCTTAAGCCCCCTCTCTGCACTAGTCGCACCTAGCTGTCTCTAAGTTATTGCACTCTACCTGCTTGCTGCCTAAGTAGCTGCTTATTAGCCCCTGTCAACACCTGCTGCCAATAATAAACATCCCTATCGCCTGCACGTCTAACTATCAATCACTGCGTGCAGCGCCAGCTCCTGCTCTGCGGATCGAAACCCAACGTCCTGCTAACCAAGCACGCTGTTGATACCACTGCACCCACGTTTCTTTGCCCTCCTTATTAGATTGATGTTGCCTGTCCAATTCCGCTGCGGCCCTGCCTGCTCCCCACCTAGCCCTGAGAAGCAGTGCCACATTGCGCTGAGCGACCGGGACGCCTCAATCAAGCGCACGCTGAGCGACTGGGACGCCTCAATCAAGCGCACGCTGAGATGCTTGACAATGTCAGTCAGCACGCTGTAGTTGCCCACTCCCATCACCAGCTCTATCACGTCCTCTTCGTTTGATATGCTTCTCTCCTTTCACTGCGCTCCTTCCCCTTTCTTCTACTACTGCCGCGGCCTTGCTAGTGCCCTTGCTAGTGCCTGCCTCTTTAATACTCCCCTGGCGCCCACTCTCGAGCGCGAGGGCGCTGTGGCAGGGGCGTCGCGGGCTGGCGACCTCGCCGGCCAATCAGAAGTCGGCAGGCCTCACCTGGCGGCTTCTGATTGGCCAGCAGCTTGGCTGGCGCCCAGCCCTCCTGCACCTAGCTGGTGCGGCCGCTGCTGCTTGCTGAGGGTGCAGGCACGCTGCTACTCTTGCTGCGCTGCGCTCTAGACTGCTCCCTGGCCTGCTGGAAGATGTCTGCAATTGTGAGCGACTGCTGGGGTGGCGGCACGCTCCTAGCAGCTGCGGCGTCAGCGCGGGCTGCTCCCGCCCCCTCCCCGGCAGCAACTCCCTGCTCCTGCATAAACTCCACTATCAACGACTCCAGCTCATCCAGGCTCATGCCTCGAATTCTCTCCTGCATTTTGAGCAGAGGCGGCGACCCTCGCCCCCAGACTAGCAGCTACCCCTTTAGCCTATCGCTCCTCTGCCTCGTCGTCCAGCTTGCTGTTGCTCCTGTCGTTGCTCTTGCTACCCTCCCCTGTGCCGCTGCCCCGTTGCGCTGGGCGCATGGTCTGCTGGATCAGCTACAGCGACTGCGTCTGCTTGGACGTCAGTTGATACGCCGGCTTCCGCCTG